>VZRN01001256.1:148147-180694 GCA_013397935.1 Dasyornis broadbenti
TGGATACCTGGACACATGGATATATGGACACATGGAAAGCTGGACACATGTACACCCGGACACATGGACACCCCGATACATGGACACCTGGATACCTGGACACATGGACACCCGGATACATGGACACCTGGATACCTGGACACCTGGATACCTGGACACATGGATACCTGGACACGTGGACACCCAGACACATGACACCCAGACACATGGACACCTGGATACCTGGACACCTGGACACATGGACACATGGACACCTGGACACATGAACACATGGGCCCCTGTACATCTGTACACCTGGACAGCTGCACACTTTCACACGTGTACACGTGTACACATGGACATCTCCACAGCTGGACACCTGCACACCTGCACACCTGGCGGCCTACTCCCCCCAGCACTGATGAGCTGCTGTGTTTGTGCTAAGGCACAGCGTGCTGAGGCGCCCCAGACAATCCCCGTGTGCATCTCCCCGGCTCAGTGCCAGCACAGCCACGGCTCCTGTTCCCGCCCCCCCGGCCCGGATCCAGGTTTGAGATGCTGATCCCTTCTTAGGCAGGGAGCTTTAAACTTTGCTGAGCTCATCAGTTGTCCAGTGGGACAAAGCCCAGCCTGAGCCGCCTGAGGCAAACAGTTAATCACATTAGCAGGCCACTAATGTTCCAATTGGGAAGTGACAAAAAGTAAAGCAACATTTAGATTTGCTGTGTGGAAACACATCCAGATTAAATTTAATTTGGATAGTCAGAAAATAGGGGCACCTGTCAGTTCCTAGGTAACACGGGGATTTTTTTTCTAGCATCACTTACTACCTTGGGGAAAAAAGCTCTTTCTGAAGCCAAAAAACCTGACAAGGTGTAAGTCATACAATGCATTGTGCCGCATTCCGCTGGCTTACATTGGTTCATGTCTTGTCATATGACAATATAACATGACACAAACTGCGGCTACATCGCATTGGAGATTTCTAAAACAAAGCTTCCCAGCTCGGCAGCAGCAGGGCTGTGCTGGGATCCACTGCTCCATAAAATATGCACAGCCAGCCCTCGACACCAGCACAAACTAATAGGATCGGAGAAGCAGAACTTTTCATTCCAGCAGGATTTCACCGCTGGAACTTTGTAACCCCGCGCTTTGATTTTGTTTTTTAATTAATTGCGGGAACACGGCAAATGCAAAACAGAAGCGCAGGGTAGAAAAGTAGAGGGGAAAAAAAAGGAGGTAAAGATAAAAGACAGAAGAAAATTAATTGTTAATTATTTATTAGACGGTTCATTTGCTCACACCTACATTACTGTGTTGGTGTTTTAACCCACTGTGCTCGTTCCTCAAGCCTGACCTCAGCCACGTCGTTAGCTGAGTTCCTTTCCTTTTGTCACTTCTCATTAATTTCATCAGCTTTTGGCAAAAGAAAAAGAGATGTGAGGTAGGAGCTTTATGGAACAATGTGAATAATTCTGAAGGGATGCTCCTTTCCTGAGCTGTGGTAGATAACCTCCCAGCACAGCGAGCGGTGTGTGATGCCTGGGGAGGGCCAGGGGCTGTCTGTCCTTCCCAAAGGGCTCCCAGGGCAGCCCCATCCTACCCTTCCTCCCTTAGGAACAATCCTCCCCAGCACTGATCTGCTACAGGCAAGAAGCTCAAAGCCACCAGGAGAGTGAGAGTCTGAGTGCACCACGCACATGCAGAGGATGAAGACACCAGCATTTCTTTAATATATGTTAACTGTAGCATTAAAGACAACCCCAGTATATCATGACACCTTCGAAAGCATGCCTTGAAAAATAGAATTGCTGCAGCCTATATAACTTCAGGATTTGTCTCTGTTTCAGTAAGTGGTTATTTCACTTAAAACTTGCTTTATTTATTTTTTTTTTCTCGGCACAGTGCTGGCAGAAAAGGAGAAGAGAATATGAAAAGAAATTTTTCTGGTTCCTCTGCTTTGAAAATTAATTTCCTTACTTTCCTCTAGCCTTCTAAGGGGGGAAAAAAAGAAATCTCTTTTCAGCTTAAAACCTCTTGCAGATTTACTGTGACACATTCAACATGCAATAAGTTGTCCACCATGAGACCCCTGGCTCCCAGGGTAGCATTTATTTGAGCTACAAAAAGGTGCAAAGCAGCTTGGATTTATATAAATGTAAAATAATTCCAGCAGTCTGACACAGGAAAGGTAGGTCAAATCATGCTTAGTACTTATGTAATTTTTTTTTTAACTACTGAAATGTAATCATATCCTGGAGTGGGTGATCTCATCTCGGATCAGGGAAACCACAGTTCTAGTAACTATAAAAGGGGAGAAAACCTCTTCCATTCCTCAGCACACAGAAGAAAAATAACACAAAGCTTTTCTTTGATCTCTTTGCCAAATAAAGTACTATTCTAGCACTTGACATATGACTGCAGTGACCCTGAGATATTCCTCCTGTACGTTACCTTTACTTTGTTTCAGCAAAGGCAAAACTGGTAACAGAACTCCATCATTTACCCTCAGCTTCTTTGAAACCATTTTTCACATTTAGTCCCTGATAGAAAAGGAACATGTCTGTTTCCTACACTTGATTTATTACGTAGTTTCTAAGCAAAACACTTTTATCTGAAAGTATAGGTCAGACAAAGGAATAATGCAATCAAAGAGACACTTGCAGAAACATTATAAATACTGTATTTTATACAGCAGAAGCCCTGCGCTGTCAGAGATGACTAGCTGCTCGCAGGCACTGGAGTTCATTGTCTGGTGGTGGAGCAAAAATTGAGCTTAAGCTAGAAGAGGAATATCTTCTAGGCTTTTCAAATTATTATTATTTTTTATTTGGTGGGTTTCTTTTTTTTTTTTTTTTTTTGGGTTTTTTTTTTTTTTTTTTTTTTTTTTTTTTTTTTTTTTTTGAGGAGTCATTACATTATTTGAAAAGCCTGGTATTCTATGAACATTTGAGCCCCAAGATGCTGTGTTAGAGGTGCTTTTATTGCCTTGCTGTAAGAATTTTATTTTATTTTGCCAGAGATCACTCTGTGGTTGGTAGCAGGAAGGGTGGAAGTCACTCTGCACCTTTCATTTGGCAGGGCAGAACAAACGCAGCTCTGCTCCCAACACAGCCCTGGCATTGTCCTGCCGGGACCCCCAGCTCCCAGGCCTGGGCAGCCATGGGAACCCTGGGACTCCTCTTTTCCAGAGAGGAAAGAAAGACATCAGCATGAGGAAAGACTGAGAGAATTGGGATTGTTCACCTGGAGAAGCTTTGGGGTGACCTCACTGTGGCCTTTCAGTGCCTGAAGGAGCTGCAGGAAAGATGGAGAGAGAGGATTTCCAAGGGATGGAGGGGCAGGACAAGGGGGAATGGCTTCCCACTGCCAAGGGCAGGGACAGATGGGATATTGGGAAGGAATTCCTCCCTGTGAGGTGGGGAGGCCCTGGGATGGAATTCCCAGAGAAGCTGTGGCTGCCCCTGGATCCCTGGAAGTGTCCCAGGCCAGGGCACCTTGGGCCAGCGGGAGGTGTCCCTGCCCGCGGCAGCGGTGGAGCCAGAGGGAATTTCAAGCCCATTCCAAGGCAGGCCGTGCCCCTGCCAGGTCCTGTCCGTAGGCTCAGCATTGTGCACGATACCCAGAGCGTTCTCAGGGCCAAGCCCAGCTTTGCTCTCCGGGCTAAGAAACGCACCCCTGAAACGACACCGTGAAACCCAAACACAGAAAGTGAACCACGGCACAGCACAGGTGGGACAGCCCAGCTTTTCCAGGGGAAGGATAAACTGTCCTGTCACACGGAACTACAGCTGCCTGGAGCGACACGAGACATCAGTAACACGAAAGCTCCCTCAGATTTCAGGCTGAATCTGAAGTAATACTTAATAATTACTAATGATCAAACTGGGGGTGAATATCCTTGATCTTCCTACCAGCTCCTCAGTCAGGACTCCCTCTGTCTTGGGAGGGTGTAAAGCTCTGCTGCTCCTGTAACCCACCACGGGGGCATTGTAAGAACTTGTTTCACAGCTCCTTTGGATTCCAGCCTTAGTCCAGACACAGCACATCAGTGACTCCAAACATTCCCATTAAAGCTACTGAGTTTCCACTTGCTTTTCCTCTAACTTCATTGTTACTAACTAAATAGAAATATATATACATCTGTATGGCTTTGTGCCACAGAAAGAGACGGAAAATTAGTTTGTGTGTGTGCGAAAGAACACAATTCCCCTCAGTTTGGTTGTCCCCAAAGAAAAGCAGATTTCACCACTTTATTTCAGCAAAATTATATATATATACTAGTGAAATGAACTGGTATGTATCTATAAATAAACGATATTATATTTATATATATTCTATTCCATTTTAACCTCAGAGGAGCTGCCTCAGCCCCGCACATTGTTCCTGAGCATTGCAGGGAGGGCTGAGGGGGAGTGGAGGGGCCATGGAGCACAGGAGGGCTGAGGTCACTGCTTGCCCAGGTGACAAGAGGAGGACTGGAGGTAGGAACAGGGAAAAGAGGAGTGGAAACCGCTTGGAGCAGCTTCCAGAGCTCCGAGCTTCTCCAGAACGAGCAGGATTGGCAGTACCTGCATTCCATCAGAATATCTGGCTGCTGTTCTTGCTCTGGGCTGTAAATCACTGGAGCAGAGCACAGGACACCGAAGCCCCTCTCTGCTGCTGACACAACGCGGAGCTGCGGATCCCGGGAATCTCTAGAACAGGGAGGAAGGCGAGCTTCCCATTTTCCAGGGAAACACAAGCAGGAGCTTTCATGTGGCGTCTGGTGCTTGGCTGCTGCAGTGACAGCTGCCAGGAGCTGATGGATCCCGTGCCGGAGAGGAGCCCTCGCCTTGCCCGGGCGGGCAGGACGGGGAGCAGATGCTGAGCACAACAATGGGATCCAGGCCCCAGACGAGCGTCTGGACGGAAGGGGGCGAGGGCTGCCCTTCCAACTGTGCTGCAAGGGAGCAGGGAACGGGCTGGAGCTTTCGAACCCAAGCTGACAGAAATTCAGAAGTGCTAAAGAAATGGCAAGGCAACGCTCAGTGTGTTACGACCTTTCCTGCTATTTTCAAAATTGCAATCTTAGGGGAAAAAAGATGGCAAAAGGAAGCCCACCCTCAGCACAAGGCTGAAAATGTTATTAAAAGCAATGAATTCTTTTTTATTGTTAGGTTTAATTTTTTTTTAAAGTGCCATTTGGAGCAGAGGCAGCACAGAGGATGCCTCCCTTAAACTGAAGATAAGTTTGATATTTGAAAAGAACCAATTTATCTCATTCATTCTTTTACACGCTCACTTATATTTATTTATGTGCACAGTTCTTGGAATTGCATTTTTATTTTGTACTGGGTGCAGTGGCTGTTAATGATCACATACAGTCGGGAGAATTAAAATAGAATCCTGCATTTCACTTGGACACCAGAGCAGCACACACGGGATGCAGGATATATAAATAACAAAGACCTTGAATAATCACATATTCTATATCCTCTCTTACTGGAATATAAAAGCAAGCCCTAACCTATGACAAAACTTAATACAAATGAGATAGGAAATAAATAAAATGCACAATGCTGGAGCTCAATTTGAACTATTCAGACTTCATCAAAACATATTGGAAAATGTGTGATAGGACAGGGAAAACCTTTGCATATAAATTATAGCTATGAAAGGATTTGCTGCTGCAAACAAGTGTAAAGATGAAACTTCCCCAAAACTTATATCAAGCATAAGATATTGTAAATAATAATTTACATTTAAATAGCACCTTCAGCTCGGGAGGATCTGGGAGCATTTTGCTAAGCACAAGTGAAATGCTGTGATGGGAAGGGGGTGCAAGCAGCGTTTGCAGAACTGGTTTGTTCTACGCTGCAGGATAAGGCAAGGAGCTGCACCGGGAAAATCTCCTGACCTCCACACGTATTACGTTCGTATCAGCCAGGCAATCCTGGCTGAGGACACCAGGAGAAACCCTCTCTTTCTTTATTCAGTGTGGGAAGGTGTGTGCTTGGGTCTTTGCAGGAAAGGAGAGGGGAACTCAGAGAACTCTTGGCTTCAAATCTGAACAAGCACCAGCAAAGTGCTAAAAATACCAATGTAAATAATAGTGTAACACTTACAAGCTACCTCGTGTTTGACAAGTCTGGCCCTCCTTCCTGGCCAGAAGGCAGAGCTTTCTCATTTAACAGCAGGGAAATATCACAAAGGGAGGAGCCGGCTGTAAATTGTGTCCATGCCAGGACTAGAACAGGGCCCTCTGTGGAGTCCCAGACACTGCAGCATTGCCATGGCTGCCCAGCACAGCCCCAGTTTGTCCCCAGTCCTGAGCAGCACAGGAACCATCCCAGTGGTGAAGTGGTCACAGGCAGTGTGGCAGCAGCACCCAGAGCTGAGCCACGGCAGCCCAGGCACGTGGGTTAATCAGGCGTCACTGTTAGAAAGGATGGAAGGAAACGGGAACCAGCAACAGCTTGTACAGACTGAGACACAGAGGGTTCCTCGGTGGCAGATGATGCCGCAGAGCAGTGCCACGGAACAGGGTAGATTGACTTTAGTGTGGATTTTAGGAAGGAATTCCTCCCTGTGAGGGTGGTGAGGCCCTGGCACAGGGTACCCAGAGCAGCTGTGGCTGCCCCTGGATCCCTGGGTGTGCCCAAGGCCAGGCTGGATGGGGCTTGGAGCAGCCTGGGACAGTGGGAGGTGTCCCTGCCCATGGCAGGGCTGGGAATGGATTATATTTATGGTCCCTTCCAAGCCAACATCAGCTTCATGAACCCTTCTCCAGCCTCACTGACACCTCCCAAAGCTTCATGGGACTGCTGCAAAGAGACCGAGAGCATTTACCAAACACACTCCCAACCCCAGGCAACAAAGAAAGATGTTACACATCGTTTTTCAGGTATCCAAACCATCCATTTAGGTGTATTTGGCAAGGTAGAAAGATGAAGAATAAAGGAAAAATGTGCTGTGACAAAATAGAAAAGGAGCACCAGTGTTCTCCTTGAGAAGCAAAGTGTTCTCCTCAGTTTGACAACGTGATTTGTCTTCTGCCAAACCAGTCCCATTCCATCCTGTACATCAGGAAGCACACAGGAGCTCACGGATGTGCCCAGTTTACTTCCACAATCTCTGTATTTGTGAACAGGCGTGGAATAACTCAGTGTTACACGTTAAGAACAAAAGAAATGTACAGTTAAAATGGACACTGAAATTACTTACAGAAAGAAATCAACTCTTTTGCAACACCAGCCCTTTGCTGATAAGAACAGATTATAAACCAGGCAATGATAGCAGTAATCCATCCTTTATGTTTATATTTTAGGAATATCCTAACCTTGAGGGTTTAGCATGCAGGTTGAAACAAATTGCTCTGATCACCAATATCAAAGTGTCAAGCTGAGATATTACATGTCAATCATTCTGTGACAAAGATAAAAGTGAACAAGATGCATTTCATAGTTACACAGAGAGGGAACACGGATTGTGTATTTAGTGCCTTTTTCCCCCCCAACATACCTACCAGCACTTCTGAGTTGTTTGAGCAAGAAACTTGAAATACAATCATTTCAAGACAAATTACAGAGATGCTCTCAACAATGATGGAGGTCTCCCTAACTGTGGATTCTCCTCACAAGCACTGAGTCAAGCCAATACCACCAGACTTTATGAAACTGTGAATTGCATCTCCACTGAGAGCACCCTGCTACCCAGACAAATCAATTGGCTTGACCTTTACATCTGCCCTACAGAGTTTAAGCAAAAAGAGAGAACAAGGGATAGAGAGAAATATCATCTCAGATGCTGCCTTGTGGAGAAGGGGAGAAAGAGAGTTTCCCAGCCACCAGGATACAAATCTGAGCTCTGCTTTCCCTGTGCATTCAGGGAACGTGTCTTGGGGAGCCCATGGACCCCGTGTGGGATCATCCTGGCCATCCTGGCTGCAGCTTCAGCTCCTGGAGGCTCTGGACACTGAGGGCAGCACAAGTTCCCCTTTGCTCCCTCGCCCTCGAGCTCAGGCTCCTGAAATCCCTGTCAGCTGCACATCCAGCATCTAAGAGCTTTCTTGGATCTCTCCCCCTGGAGCAGATCCTCAGCTGCTTTCCCTGCTCCTTGAACCCTTGCCAAAGGTTTAACCTAAATGGGAGTCCAAGTGAGCCGCTAGCCTAGAAAGAAAGGCTCCAGATATACGATAGCTGCTCCCAGAAATATAAACCAATATTTACAGAATTGTACAAACATCCTATTCTCATTAACTCCTCTGCAGCTTTTCTGAAGGCCCATTCCAAATATAACTGGACAGTATATACTACGGAAGGAAAAATGTAAACACATGCACAAACTTTTATTTAATCTCTGCAGAAAAACAATGTACATATTGATGGATTCCCCTCTTTCTCCTTTACAGTTTAAATCATTTTCTCTAGTTGACAGAAATTAAATAAAGACCAAAAGGCAGAAGACTATCACACATTATGGTATATTTCCTCCTAATTTTAAAGAATTAAAGCATGTATGACAGATCCTGGAGCATATTTGTATGTGACAACTTGCATTACAGATCTTAAATTTTACTGATTTTTTCTTAACTGGTAATTTTATCAGTAGAAGCAATCCAGAATCTTACCAACAAAATAAAAATTCTAATGCCTTAGTTTGTGCAATTCTGGCTGTTCAGCCATTGCTGAGAAATCTGCTGCGAACCATATGTCCCCTGCAACACCAGCACGTTACCAGCAAAGAGAAAACGATGCAGTTCCAAACACGGGGTATTTACCTGCGGGGCTGTGCTCCAACAGCTCCTAAGGCTGTACAAATATCGGGCCCAGGTTCATTCAGCCCATGCTGGGCACACATTTCACGTATGGCATAACTGCCAAGGAAAGCTGCAGGTGCCACAGCAGGGAATTGCAGAGCCACTCTGCTCTGTGACATGGGCTGGTGACAATGACCCCCACGGCCACCTGAGCTGGGGTGGTTCCAGCCCCACAAACTCCTTCAAACCTGGGCTCGAATCCCCCTTTCATTTCAGCTTTTCCTGACAATAAATGATCTCTCGGTCCCGTTTCTCCAGCACTAGTCTAAAGAAGCCTTTGCTGCGCACTCCGGGCTACGTTTTGTGCTCCCAAAGTGCACACTCAAAGTAGAACTGGAGAGGGATTGGCTGAGTAAAGACTCCTGTGTTTAGTCTCAAAGCCCAGCTGTGCTGAACTGAGGCATTTACCAGATCTCACTGTTGTAACCACTTGGCCAGAAGGCAGAACCTTATCTCTGTGAGCAGCAAGTCCTTTTTCAAAGCAAAACCACACCAGCAACAACTCACATTTTTTCTTTTCAAACTGAAAGTCTTGGACGCAACTTTACTGCAAATATCCTAAAAAGTGAGGCTGATACCTGTTGCCTGTTGTAGTTTCCTCTGAGATGTGTGTGTCCACGACATATCATCCATTTTTCTGGACCCACAGGAAACATTTCCAGGGAAGCTTTCAACCCCAGACAAACCTGGGTGTTACAGGAGTGCTACAGGTGTAGTGCTGAGAGTGACGGGGACAGCCTCTGTCACCCCACAGAAAGAAATGTCAACAGAACCACAGACATGACTTTGAGGCCTGATTTTATATTCTGCTTCCTCCATGTAGCTGCTGAAAACAGCGATATCTGTTTTGCACTAGGGAGATGACATTTAAAGCAGTTTTGACCCGATCTCCTTCACACAGGAAAGCACATATACCTGGAGTCCAGCCTGGCAAGAATCAAATGTCAGGCAAAAATTGTCTTCACCTGGTGAAAATGGTTTTGAATCTGATGTATAAACATGTTTATCCGTGTGTGTGTATACACAGATATGTTTCTATCCATGTGCACACATGCTCTGCAATTCCAATGCCAGGAGAGAACGATACTGAGCTTGGTGATGATAAGAATGATATAATGGCATTTAGCACATTGGGGAGAGTGTACAAACAAACTTACATGGGAACACATGTGACAACTTCATCATCCAATTGCACAGTGTGAGCACTTACATATGTTAAGTCATTAGCTCTGTGCGGGATTGCTCTGATCTCCGATTCCAGGGAATGCTCTCCGCAGAGGCAAACTGCTGTAAATCAGCTCCTAAGTAAATAGATGCAACTGCTAGAAATTATTAAACTGTTAAGCACGAGGCAGAATATTCATTTTTCATAACCATAATAATCACAGCCTTTGTGTTGCAGCTGCAGGAAGAAACACAAGCTCGGAGCAGGACATCCTGTGCAAGACACGGTGTGTTCAAGGTGTTGCAAGATGGTTCCTATCCTAAAGAACTCACATCTCTGGAGGAGATACTGAAGAGCAGAAACTGAGAACAGGGAGAAATCAGATCATGTTCACTCCCAGCTCCTGTGGCAGAGCTGGGAACTGAACAGACTTCCCCAGGAGAATCTCAGTTATCAGATGCTGCTTTTATCCAGCACAGCAGGATTCTCCTTGTCGTTCCATGGACAGGCTTGGTGGCAAAGACAGGGAGATGATTTCCCCCTTTCCTTACACACTGTGTGCAAAGAATGGTGAAAACTGCTCTGTTTTTTGTTTTGCTTTTCCCTGCAGGAAAACCCATCAGTCTAAAGAGAGCCCAGAGGAGAAAATCCACGCCCTGGGTCGTGTCTCCAGCCCAGACTCACAGAGCACTCGCACATTTGGTTTCGGATCCCTGGGTTATGGATGCAGCCAGATTTGTCTGCTTGGTTGGCCCTCAGTTTTGTAACTCACACTGGGATCTCCTGCAGCCACAGCTTCTCCCACCAGGAAGGACTGAAATGACCCGTTCCAGACTAACCAGCATTGCCCTTTACCACGTGTGGCCACCTCCTGAGCAACCCCCTTGCAATCCCCAGCCTCTCTGTGTCCCATCAACCAGAATCTGGCCCTATGATACAGCTCCAGCAGAAAAAACTGCTAAAGATGTGGGACAAACATATCCAGCTCACCTGAGGAGAACACAAAAAACAATAGAAAATCTGTCCCGATTTCTTTTTGTTGTTAAACTTTTGTTTAATATCTGCTGGAAGTTTTTTCTCCCAATAAACACAGTCTTATTTTTTGTTTCGTGTACCTCAAGTAGGAGGACAATTTGCTGTAACTGTGAGAAGCATGCTTTGCCATGAGAAGAAAGAAAGATTCAGCTCAAATCCCTGAGCAGAGCCTGCCTAGGTGGTGCTGAAATAGAGATATTACGCTGCTTTTCCTGAATGTCCTTATGCAAACAGGACGTTGTAAATGTCTCCTTTTTGAAAAAGGGCCTTGTATCTGGTCTTAGTTCTGCCCTTTGATTTATTGGGAGCTTCAGCTGCAGCCCAAATAGGTTTTCCTGTCTCTGCTAGCTCCTATTCCAGTCTTAAGTCATTGTGCTTTGAGACACGCTCCTTAAAGTACAAACTCTGTTACAGTGCCCTAAATAATATGTGATGCGAATAAGTGCTGTTAAAGGAGTTTCCTGTTTTGGTTTCCTTATTGGCACTCCAAGCTGAGCTAAAATCTCCAAAGGCCGTACTTAGTATGCAGATATTGAAACCAAACCAAAAAAAGATTCCTGCATTTGTTGTGCTGTAGCTTTAAATGCCCCTGGCAGAAACTTCATTTCTCTCCCTTTCTCCCTTTCGATCCTTCCCCCTCTCTCTCTTTTTTTGATGTTTCTTCTTTCTCTCAGCCTGTCATTGACAGTAAGTGCAATCACATTACACACAGCTTTCTTTGGAAAGCCCCCTTTTTAATGATCTGGCAGTCTGTAGACACTGACTGCTTCCAGAAAAAATTTCAATCCCTCTTCCCACAGCTTCCTCAAGCTCCAATGATAAATGACACCTGTCATTCTGTCACAGACAAACGGCACAGATGGGAGCGTCAGTGATATATGGCTCACCAGAACAGGAAATCAAGTTTGTTGGTTTTTTGGTTGTTTTTTTTTTTTTTTAAACAGAAAAGAGCTGACCAGGACATTGTCATGAGGCTGCTCAGGGGCCCTTGCCCGGAGGAGGAAGGGAGGCAGGAGAGAGGAACCAGTAGTTTTTAAGTAGCAGCTGCAGAGTGCAGAGCAAGGGCTGCAGCTGTCTGAGTGCCTCTGCACTTTATGGCTTGAGTACGTTTAGTCCGTGAGCCAAAGGTGCCAATTCTGCTCTTCCAGCCATACCTGCCCTGATGTCACCACACTGATCCACCCCTGCACCCTCCCAGCCTGCCAAATCAGCTTGGACAACTTTGCCGGAGCTGCGGTCGGAGCCTGGATTAGACGTATCCACAATTACGTTTGATTTAATTTCTCTCAGTGATGGAACTGAACCGAAATCCTGGCTTTAAGAACACTTGAGAAATGGGGAAATTTAATTCCGAACCCATTTTCTGTCAGACAGGTCTTCCTTAAGCTTCTTTTAAAATCACTCATGTTTTCACAAGGAATTTTTTTTTGCAGGCAAATCACTTAGGCTGCCTGAGACACGCAGCCACTTTTTCTCTGCCAAGCAGGCAGACAATGAGCTCAGAGCTCTGACAAAAACTGTGCAGAAGTTTTTACCCTGTGATGCCCTTCTTGATAAGAGAATTAAGTCCTGCCACTCTCCCTCTCCCAAGCAGCTGGAGAGGAAATGGGAGCCCAAGTGGTGGCTGAGTAATTAAAGAATATTTCACAGGCCTGAGAAAGGCAACTCTCCCGGGGACTGCACGAGGAGTGGAGAAACAGGACTTGCACACAGACAGAGCGACAATCCCTAATCCCTGAGTGGGGAGATTTCTACAGATAACTCACTGCCAGTACTGGGAGTGTAAAATCCACCCTTGCTCTCCACAGCCAACTGTTGGACGCTCCCACACAGTGGGACCGTGTCCCAAAGGCTTTTCCGGATTTTGTTACAGAGCAAACACAATGCCACGGTCCCCTGAGACAAAGATAAACGAGCCCTGCTTCCGCCCTTAGGCACAGAACTTGTCCTTCTTTACAAAATCTTCAGGTAAACACGGCTCTATGCAATGGAGGTAGAAAAATCAGACCCCAAGAAAGATTTTGGCTCGTCTTCGTGGAAGGGAAACATTTATAGAGCGATGCCTGTGATTCAGCTGTAGGGTTCTGAAAAGATTAACGTATGTCATGTGACAAAATCTCCACATGCTGCAATGGAAATACATCCCTGGAGGCTGCATTTTCAAAAGGAGCTGGGTGATAATGCTGCCTTTCCTGCACGTTTATTGAATTTGATGTGTACAGTTGTGTGTACAAAAAACTAATCAGGAGTCCAAAGAGATGTGAAATACAACTAAGTATGCAGGCAGAGTTAACAAAAGAAATTTCATCACATTTTAGATGCTGATTATCAGCAGCAATAGCCTAGGGAGAACTTTGGAGCAAACTGCTCCGATTTTCCACCCCTATCTAGGCTCTGTAAGGGCTCCAGTAGGGTTTCATGCTCTATGTGAAGTCAGTGTGATGAAATGTATCAAATGATTGCTGACCCTAGACCATGGCTGGCTCAGGATTATACATATTCAAGGCATTAATATCAAGCCTTTCATCATCCATCAATGGCAGCCCAATAGATCATGGCACATTTTCATTGCATGGACAGACTTTTGTCTTCCTATAAATTAAGAATAGGGGTCCTATGGAAAGGGGAAAGACAGGAATCGTCAGGCAGCTCAACCTCTCAAGTCCACCTGTGATGTCAGTGGGCAAAACCCAACTCTTCTGTGGGTAGAAGAGAAGAAATGACCACACCGACAAGCAGTGATTGGAGATGTGATGCAGTGAAATGTCTACAATTCCTTGTCCAACAGATATTCCAATCAGGGGAAATAGGGAAGAGTTTGGTGGGAGTCCCATGAGCCACTGGCAAACTGAACGAAGACCAAGCTCTTAGTTTGAGGGTGTTTCCATATCTCTGCCAGGACAAATGGAGCAGCATCAGCAGCCCCTGTGTAAAGGTGGGAGGGAGGAGGGAACGACGAGTAGAGCACAGCTCCGAACACTCCCAGCTCGTCCCAGTGCATCACCAGGGGCAGAGGCCAGGGCAGCCTCTGTGCCCATCGACCTGAAACTGCACCAGTGAACTGCAAACCCACTTCGGAGCACGGGGACAAAGTCAGTGGAACCACAGAGGCAGAGGAGGGAGAACTGCAGGGAATGTGAGGCGTCCAAAGTGACCCCGTGCGCGCACCGCGCTCACACAAGAGCCGTGACTTCCCAGCGAGGCTCGGACTGAATGGGAGCACCTGGGGCAAAGTTTCTTTTCTTGTTCTGTTTCCTGAGGATGCAGCTGAGTGCGACTTTCTGGCTCGCACAGCCACTGCTCAGCTCAAACAGATGCAGTTTTTCACTAAGAAAGATAACTCGCAAGTAGAATTTCCGCTGCTATCCTTCTCCATTAGGAGAGAAAATTAAAATATCCTTCAGGAGGGAATACACAGCGCTTTGTAAATTTAACAAGGGGATTCTGCTAGCACTGAAGAATATCCTGAGAACACACTACAGAACAGTGTACATTAGAAAAAAAGAATAACTAGGATAATGCCAAGAAAAAAACATTCTGTAATGTCAATATTGTCGCATCAGGATAGTTCTAGCCAAGGATATTTTAAGCTTTGATCAAAACTGTGAATCTGTTGAGGCAGAATTGTAACCCCATGTAGAAAAAGTCTGAAATTTGTAATGACAATTAAAAAAATATTATGTTCCGGAGAGACCAAAAATGAACCAGAGATCCTGAGCCAGCAGATAAAATTTACCAAACCAAGCAAGTGAGAGAGAAGCTGCTGGAGCCTTACAACAAAATGTGAAACAAACCCAAAAGGCAATCCTGGTTGTGAAGTGAAAGCTTCTAAAAGCACTTGGGGAATTTAAATGCCCACTTGCCATGGCCTTTTAGTGAGAATTTGGTACCAGATCGTTCTTTTTCACCTTTGGGAACCTCAGGTTTCTCGAGTCTCTCGAAAAAAGCAGGACAGCAGCAAACGGAACACGCCACAGGGCTAATTTTCCACAATGTGCAAGAGATGCTGACAGACAATCCAATGGGCCAACTGGGAAAGAACTGGGACCTGCACCAAAAATGTACTTGTCAAGTAGTTGCAGATTTTTTTTTTAGCTGTTCTGGGATAAAATTGATGTGTTTTGACTGATGAATCATGAGCAAAGATTGCCCAGTGTGCTCAGTTTGAAATACCATCTTCTACCTGTGTGTGCTGGAACACTCTGTTCCCTCCTCTGAGCATTTCTTTGGCAAATCTGTTCTTGCAGTAACAGCTAAGCACAAATCCTTCAGGGTGCAATCCTGCTCCTCCCCACCCCAACAGGCGTGAGACCACTGAATCCGGCTGGGAGCAGAACCAGGCTATTAATAAGGACACTTCACATACATCAACATTTTGCAAAATAGTCATCTCTTCACACGTCCCTTGCAGCCCTGGGACAAAGACATTTCGTGAGCCGTGTTTGCTGCCATCCATTACTCTGCCAGCACCTGACATCAGCCATCAAAACACATGACAAACGGCAGGAACATGGGGGGCCTGCTTGCTCCTTCCCTGCTTCCCAGACCTCCTTATCCCAAGGAATTGTGCTTCCCTTCTCTTTGTCCCGCTTCAGTCTCAGCACTTGGAGAGATGTGCAATGTGATGGTGCTAACTCTGAGCTTCTTCAGACTGAAGAGGATGGTGGCGGCTGCATGGGATTTTCAGGCTCCTCCTTAACCCTGTTTTCAGTCACTCGCAGAGCCCATAAATGCCCACAGATCCCTGCTGGCACTAGGGATTTGAGCAGCTCCCACGAGTGGTGCTGGGTGACACTTGAAGCAGCATCTAACCTCTTCCATTGGTTGTGTTCAGCCTAGGCAGTGCCTGCCCGGCTTTCAGCATTCACGGCTGTCAGATGTACCAGCAAAATTGCTAAAAAGTAACTTTAACTTCTTTTTCTTTCTCTTTAATGCCTTATCTCAGTGCCTCCTCCCTTTAGTGTCCTTTCCTGCCCAAGCTGGCTCTGAATTCATCTGAATTGCGAGATGAGAGCGCAGAACACACCGTGGGGTCTGACTTCTGCTGGAGAGGCTTTCCTGGGTCCTGCTCAGGGAAAAGCACAGGGATGCTCCCTTCATCCTAACACAGATCTAACGGGGTCATTCATGCCTTGACAAGCTCCTCAGGTGAACACTGGCTGGACCTCAGCAGACTTGAAAGCTCGGTAAAGTCCAGTCTCCAGGGGTCCATAAATACACAAGGAATTAGCTGGCTCCACTTGCAGATTGCTACTTGTTCACTTGAATTAATACTTAGATTTATGAATTTTACTAAACTTAATGACTAAACAAAAGTAAGTGAATGGCAAGGATCCCATCAAAAATATTCTGTAGTATAAAAAGCGTTATGTCATGTCAGCAGAGGATCCCGCAGAAGCAACATGATGTGATGTGACACTCCTCAAGCAATGTAATAGAACATGGCACCACCAAGTAAGCAAAAAAAAGCCCAAACATTTTATTTTTAGCTGAGATGCTCATTACCGTCCGATGTCTGATCTGAATGGTTTTTGACGGACTTAAGTGGAGTGAATTTGGCTGATGTCATGGGTTTAATAGCTATTTGAATTATCCCAATCTTCTAGCAGCTCTCTAAATTTTTAATCTTTTCTGTTCACTATGAGGACAAAAAAAAGTCTCTTCTAAAATAATGGCCTGAAAAGCTGTCATTGCACACTCTAAATGCAGCATTTGGACCAGACCTCTCTAATAGATGTCACTCAAAGGTGCATCTGGAAAAGCTTTGTGAGGCACTGAGAGAAGTGGCAAACTCTTGCCTGGTCCTTGTTCCTCAGAGTAACGTGCTGCAAACAGAGCTCCACAGATGCAACAGCGGCTCCTCAGAGCAGCAGGGCTGAGGGATTAGAGATTCTGATTCCCACAGATGTGACCACAGCGCTGGAGATCACAGGCAGAAAGGAAGCAGCTCAGGACACACTTCAAGGGCCATGGGGATTTTCTTTCCAAATCCCAGTTGCCCTGACCTGCTGGGAAAAGCCCTCCCCCGGGTTTTACAAGATGTAAGCGCAGACCCAGAGGAGAAAACAATAAAGCAGGCGGGTGGGAGAAGGAGGCAGCAAACTTGTGGCGGTCTGTGACATGTCCAGTGGGCTCCAGCATGAAGTGCAAGCTCAGCCCTCAGTTCCTATCAGCATTACAGCCAGGAGGTTCTGGCATGCAGCGCTTGCTCAGCCCTCAGCTCATATCAGCATAAACACTTCATCACAGCTGACACGCTGATATGCTAAATGAGTAAGTGCGGTGCACAAAGAGGTCACAGGGAAGTTAACTAAAGGGATTATAAGGGACAGTCAACACACTTCAAACAGAAAAAACCTGATAGGTGCAGAAAACATGGTAAATGAGCCCGAAGAATGCAAACCCTCCGCCGTGCACTCCATTACAGCCCTGACAGTCCAGTTCCAAACAGTTAAATATGAAACTGTCAACAAGGGCCTGTCTTAATAACCAAACTTGAGGCCTTTTATCCTGGAAGATTTATGAAGTAATTTTAAAGAGGCCCAAGCAAACATCTGTCAATAAATTGAATGCCGGCTACAGGATTTACAAGCAAGACAAGAATTTCTCATTAAGTGCACATTAGCACTGTGGGGATCATAAATAGTAAGAGGGCAGGATGCTGAGCCTCTCAAGCTGTCATTAAAACACTATCTAAGAACTAATGAGGAAGTGATGGAAGGATACTAATGATCCCTCAGGCTCCTTTCATTCAGCGGTGCAAGAGGAGCCTGTGATACAATTTCAGTTTGCCACATCGGAAGGGTTTCAGAGACCCTCCCAACCTCTGTCCCTGCAAACCCACAGGGACCCTGAGCGCCACTGGGTCACAGCTCTGTCCTCCAAAGCACACCAAGCTCGGGGTGACAAACGAGAGCACAGGTCCCAGACACGGCTGTGGGCCAGCAGGAGCTGTGTGGGTGCCACCAGGTACGTCTGCAGTGCCCCGGAGGTGAAAGAGGAATTTTCAGATGGAAAACAACTTGCAAGTGATTTTGAGCTTCTCTGCTGAAAAGTGAGGTTGAAAGATTTCTGTGACTGCGCCTGCCTGAGCAATGACAAGGTCTGGGGGCTGCCCCTCTGCTCTCAGCCCGTCCAAGGAAGGGGGGCAGAGGTTTCCAATAACCACTGGAGGATCGTAGGTGGCTCTGAGCTACAGAAGATCCCTCACAGCCTCAGGGGCAAACTGCACTGCCGAGGGGGTGGCCCAGGTCTCACCAGGGCTCCTTGCAAAGTCCCAGTTCAGAGAATGGGGCATTCAGATGGTCCCTGCGCTCCTGGGGAAAGCTGCAGCTCCTCTTTAGTCCCCATGCGAGTTTGATGGAGTTCACCCTGCCTGAGGGACCATCATCACAGAGCTCGTGTGGGACACCCAGTTCAGAACTTGGATGTGATGCTGATCCTGCCCCGCTCCTGCTGCCTGCACCTCCATCACATTTCTGGCTCTTGTGTACCCACCTGCCCTTCCTTTCTGCGTGCTTGTGACCAGAAGCTGACACAATTTTCCTGATGTCACCTTGGTCAGAAATGTCACATTTTTGAGCCTTACTGTCAACAAATCTGTTTGCTGATGGAGAAGAAAAAAAAATTCTTTTTAGATTGTTCTGTTTTCTACCAAGAGAGGAATCTTCCCTCAGCTTGTGTCCCCTAGCACAAGGACCAAAATGATTACTGGAACATAAAAAACCTATTTCTACCGATAAAAATTATTTCTTTGGGTCTGCACTATACTGGCACTTAAACTATAATGTAGTTACATTTTTTTTCTGTAATAGATGCTTAACACACTGTATTGATGCTGTGGATATATGTCTTTTTCTGAGACTTTTGTCTGCAGAAGAAATCAAATGAACATAACCAAAGTGCACATTAGGAGAAAGGCATTATGTTACTGAGCAGCAGCACATAGCAACAAGTCACTCATCAGTTAAAAACCTCATTCAGAAGGAATATTGGAGCTAAAACCTTTCAACAGCAGCTTTCCAAATGAGTTTGTCCATAAACAGCAATTGTTAATAACTTGTATTTAATAGACAGTTGTCTACAACAAAATTAACTCATAAAAAGACCAACTTTTCCAGTAAAGGATAGTAAAGACAAATGCAGCTCAGTGCATTCAGCAATTGCATGAACACTCTGGACCAATTTCCTCCCAATACTGGAAATTTGATGCAATCCAGGGAAGTCAATAACAAATAACGTGTTCAAAGGGTTCAGAATTGAGACTTCCATTAAACCAACAAATACCTGAAATAAATAATGAGCAAATGTTATAAATGATACCCAGCGAGTCCCTTTTCATCTCCTATTCTCTCCAACTCAGGTTATATTCACATGGGCTGGTTTCCAATACTCTCATCAGACTGAATCAACCAATAGGATCAATTATTTAACAGTGTTTTACCAGTCAGAGCAAGTCAGGCCAGAATCTCACCCAATCCAATTAGTCCTTGTGATCTTATGGCAAGCAGGGAAATGTGTAATTGCAGTGTAATTACACAGGCACTGTAAATTCAGCAAGCTGCACATTCAAGGCTAAATTTCAAAATTGGGTCATTTGAGTGGGTTCAAAATTAGGCAAAACCTCTTTGCTCATCCCTGCTAATTCTGCTGTCAGCTTCTCCAAAGCCAGGCACCTGGAAGGAGCATCCCCCTGGTGAATCCCACGAATGGCCTGCCCGGTGTGGGGATGGAAGTGAACTCCCCAATTCCGGACTGACGCCTTCTGGGGAGAACAATCATTTTGGGCTGATGTTGCGGGGAAGACTCTCAGACAGCACCAGTGCGAGCTCTGCAGTTGCATGGACGCTGCTCCATCAGTGTGGGCACTGAATTTTGGCAGAACAGAGTGAATTTGCATTTCCATGTCATTTTAGGCAGTTCCGTGCTCTCCACTGGGTGGGACAGTGTAGGGACAGGAGTGCTTTGGTTTTCTCGTGGCCAGGGGTCACACAAAGTCTGAGTGCCCCAGTTTACCCCAGGTACTGAGGTCTGAACCTGCTGACTGATTTCCATCAGCAAGACCCATCCCTGTGCAGCAGGGAAAGTTGGCGCTTTCAGCAGTGATCCTAAATCCTGACGCAAAAAATTTCCTACTGCAGGGAGAGAACCCGTGGTGCCAGTGATGTGAGCAAGGATTTCAGGAACACCTGCAGAAGTGACCAGGCTTGGGAATGGCAAGAGGCAGAGGAGCTGTTCTCGCTGTGGCAAGTGCTGGCACACAGGTAGAGCCGTGTTTTAAAAAGCAATAAGGAAAAGTGTCTATTTTGATCTGTTCCAGTAAAGCCCACCCTGCTTCAAACATTTTTTTTTCTTTTTTTCTTTTTTTTGTTCAACAAATGTTTTATGGGGAAAAACGCCCACAAGGACACATCCATCTGCTGACCCAGCTGTGGCTGCTAATGTACATAATGGGAGAGAAATTTCCTGTTACTGATTCCTCTGTGAACTGCAGACCTAATCCTTTGGTTTAGATACCGATTCAACAATTTCAGTATCAACAATTAACAAAACAGATTCGTGTAGTTCATCAAGATCTCAGGCAACGAGTCCTGCATGGAAAACAAAAGGAACTTTTTTTTCTTGACCTTTTTAATGAAATAAAATTGATGCTGGTTTTAGGTAAGGTTATTTGCATAAATATGGAAGGAAAGCAAGTTTTAATATTAACTTTATCTCAAGTAGAGAAAGGATAAAGATGTTTATATTGATTTGCATTTCTGCTTTTTTACTGTATCGCTATTATTAAGGGGATTTAAATTTAGTTTTTATCATTTGGAGCCCACTGCTGCTATTATGGTGGGATAAAGGTGCCCTTAATCCCTTCAAGGATCAGATCTTTTTATTTAAACACACACCTGGTTCGTGGTAACTGAACCAAATTTCCAATTATGAAAAGCAGGTTTCATATCCAAATTTAGCTGAGTTGAATAAAAATCCCCAGGTGTTGCCTTACCTTTTTCTACTGTATATTAATGTTATCAGACTTGCTGACTCATGAAACTGAGGTTACAGCAATTTTAGCTATGCTGAAAAATTAATCCATCATTTGAAGAGTGCTGCACTATTCTTTATCCTGCATTTCTTGCTCTGAGTCTTCCTCTTATGCTATCTGCAACTTTTGGCCTTGGAAGGCTTTAGCGGTGGGGTGATGAATATCAGACTTTTGCTTCCCTTGTGTTTCTGAGGTGCCTTTTGCTGTTTGTGGCAGATGAAACTTCCAAAACGCTAAGCCCAGGGTTCACGTGTGTTCATCTGAAATATCCTCCCGATTCTGCAAGGCAGGCTAAAATTACAAGTCGGGGACTTCAAGCCCTCCCACTCCTGATTAGGCTGAGAACACGATCTTCTGCAGCACTTGAGCTACTTCTGCTTCTGTCATTAGCTGAACACCAGAAGTGCAAACAATTCTGGTTTATCTTTCCTGAGTCACAGTGTCAGAAGCGGGGCAGTGCCGGGGCTGTTTCGCTGGGAATGGACACGGTTGTGTCCAAGGCACGTGCAGGGATGTTCTCCCTACCCTGGACCCAAGGCCACAGCCAGAATTTCATCTTGAGAATTGCTTCTGTGCTGATCTCTCTGTTCCTGAGGCACTTCCAGCTCCTTCTGTAGCACAAGATGAACTGCTCTCGATAAACCCCACGCCCCCTTTGGCTGTGCCCTCATTCCCACAGCTGTCCCGGGGCTTTGCAGGGAAACGGTTCCGTTCATGGGAGTGGAGCAGGGCACAGGTGTCTGCACAAACACCCAGCTCTGCCCCGGCTCTGGGCTCTGAGCCTTTCCCTCATCACATTTATCAACTACAGTAGGAAGTACAGGGAGTTTTGCCATGAATGTTATCTCATCTGTTGAGAAGAAGAGATGTGAACTCTGCGTGGCCAATAAAAGGGGCTCAGAGGGAGTGGAACTGGAATTTCACCCTTTCAGTGTCTCTTCACGTTGCTCCAGAGCATCCATTGCTTTTCTGGTGTTTTACCTCTGTAACACACCTGCTCTCTGTCCCAAGTCCAAGCCGATCTATTTTCACCACAACAAGCGCAATGAACATTTTTTACATTTTCTAATGCCTTGCTGGGCTGATGAATAAAATCCCATAGGCTCTAATAAACCACAGAAGGATAATTTAGACTGATGTCCCACGGAAAGCTTCAGTAAATAATAAAAGCATAAATACAGCAGCAAGCTAACGTTATCCACTGCGGGAGAGGTTTGGAGATGAGAAGCTGCATCTGTGCACAATAACACAGCTCAGGGCTGCACCTCTCTCTGCACTCACAGGTGAGGGAAGGCACAGATTCAGAACCTGCTCTCTGCACACATCATGGTTCCTCTCCAGCCTCCACACCACGAGGGTTCACCGTGTCTGTTAACCCTCTGTGGGTAAAACTTTCGCTGCTGTTTCAGTCAAGTGTAAATAAATGAACAGAAGCAGATTGAACGGCAGCTCTAATTAAGCAGCTTCTATGTCACAGCACACTAACGCCAACATCTTGTTTTGGGTACTGCAAATTATCAGCACTGAACTTCTTTAACCGGTAGTCTGAATTTCCTCATTATTCCACCCAGGGACCAAAGATTCGACAAAGAAAGCAGAAGGGCAAAGGTGCCTGATTCCACACAACGCTTTAATGGATGATAATATTCGGCATTCTGTGCTGTTTGCCAGCCCTTCCCGTCTCGGGTGATGCAAATCTCAGCCTCCCTTGGTGCCAGTTCCCCCTGCGAGGAGCAGGAGCTGAGCTGAGCTGAGCTGAGCTCCTGCAGGCAGGAGGGGCTTTGGCCCTTTGGATCTGTGTGAGGGGCAGGGCTGAGCTCACTGCCAGAGCTTCAGGAAGCTTTTCCCACACTCAGGAAAGGAAGGTGTAGTGAGGAACAGGTCGTGTCCCAGGTCACAAGGAGGGCGAGTGAAGGAAGAGGTTTCGAGCAGCCTTGGCTCGGGTCTCCTCTCTCCTACCTTTTCCTGCCCTTCTCCTTCCCTCTCTCTGGATTTCTATTGTCTGTCTCCAGATTTCCACAGCGACAAGGGCATAAAATTCACTCTCTGGCCTTTAAGGAGCTTAATGGGGAGACCTTCAGTGTGCACAGTTGTTCTGCTTTTAACTTATTTCTGCAAAGCAGGTATATTTCCAACCAAGAATTAGAGAGAGTGGCCTCAGGCTAAATTGCAGGGAGTCCCAAATGAGTGAACCCTTTGAGGGGAGAATCACTGAAGAAGAAAATGAAGATGACAAGGCTGTTGCCTCTTAATAAACATTATCACATTTTCACCATGCATTATTTATTACTTTTCTTTCACTGATTGATGTTCTAAAACATTTAATTTAATATGTATAACTATATATATACATATATTTAATTATCTTTTTTTTTCCTATAGAAAGCTGAAGTTGAGAGTTCCTTCTTTGTTTCTTGCATTGTTAAATTAGCATGTTAATCCTGGCAAATGTTCCTTCTTGTTTTTTTTTTTTTTTTTTTTTTTTTTTTTTTTTTTTTTTTTTTTTTTTTTTTTTTTTTTTTCTCAAGCAGAGTCTAAATAGGATTAATTTAAAGGCATTTGACTGAATCCTGCGATGTTACATGCCTTATATGTTTTCCAGGGTTGAAGAAGGACCATTGTGATCAGTCCTAATGTTTCTTTTTGTGTCCACGTTTTTTCTAACCTTATTCCCTATTTCTGGTTTCATCTGCTCGTGCTCAGGCGTGCTTGGGAGCAGAGCGAGAGGTCAAACTTTCCAGCACAGGACCCTCCTCTCTCTTATTTTACTTTATGGTCAGACAGACTATTTTTATTCTGAGATCTGCTGCTGTCCAGTAAATATATAACTTTGTTAGGAACCAAGCCTGCTCCAGAATGATACCTTTGTGGACACTAAAAACAATTTAATGGCATGTCACAATAGCAATTCACTCTGCTAATAGCCCAGCTCAATAATACCATATTGCATAAACCTCCTTCAGGCTTCTGACAAATAATTCACCTTTATGCACTCTGCAGCAAGCTCCATTTCACTAACAAATATATTTCTCCCCTACCCCTACAAATAAATATCCAGCATCTTCTTACTGTAACATCAGCTGTTGCCTTGCATGAGGTCAGTGGGGCCGTATTTCTACCCCAAATCACCTTTCTCCATCTCAGCCAGAGCCACTCTCAGCTTTTAACTGGCACATCAAATCACAGGCAAGGGTGGAGGGAATCGAATCTTGGAGGAAAAATGTGTACATTTTGCTGTGTCTCACAGGCAGCAGCAGTGAGGAGTTTAAATACTCTGTATGTCAGGGCAGCCTTAAACAAATGTTTATGGGCTTTGCTTTTGCAAGCATAAGGGTTTGGGTAAGCACAGCCCTCAAGATGTCTCTTGCTTAAAATGCAGCGCAAACTCCGCGAGCAGGCAGCAGCCTCCTGCCATCCTGCTTCCCTCGCTGCTTTTTCCAGGAGCCTGCCGGCTCAGGGAGGGCTCTGTTGGGTCTGCTGCACAAGGTGAGGGAATTCTTCAAGGCTGCTCCATGAGCGATTTGGGTGAGTGGTTGCCTCGGCTTGGGGATGCTCCTGTAAAACCCCAGCAGGCTCTGAATTCTGGGGGGGCCAGCACATCCGATATCCCCTGCCAGATGGGCACAGCCGGCATTCCTGGCTTGGTGGCTCCCTGCGGAGTGAGTTTCATGTTCTCAGTCCACCTCCTCCTCCTCCAGGTGAGGAGAAATCCCCTGTGCTGGATTCAGCGGGCCTGAACCACTGGCAAAGAACCACCTCCCAGTGGCTGTCCCCAAAATCCCGCAGGATGTTTTGGGGTAGCGTGGGTGATGAGGGTGTTACATCTTCCTGCACTGCTGCTGTTGTATAAATTGAGAATTACCTTTTACAACGTCTGAGTTCATGGTAAAAGACAGAAAAGGAAAAAAATTGCAAGTCTTCCAGCTACAAATAGAATTTCCTCTATGTTTTTATTTTGCTATGTTATCAGCTTACGCTCAGTATAAATGCCTCCTTTGCTAGAAATGAGACTCCAATGATAAATTTAGAAATGGAATCAGCTCTCAAAAGCTTTTTTTTTTTTTTTTTTTTTTTTAATTCCCTATGTAAAATCTGCTAAACCCCAACTGCATCCTGTTCCTTTAAAAACTCCTCTCAAATCCTCCGGTTAAAAAAGGCCATTTTTGTAGAAGAAACTATTTGTATCAAATATCATGAGAAAATAAGTGCATCATGACAATTTTGAACATCTTTTATGATTTGATTGTCAGTAACGAGGCCCACAGGAGAGTGATAAATGTGAGGCACGAAAAATATCTATTTCACTTAGATAGCAAATTATGCAACTCAGTGCTTGATAGCACTTGGCAAAATACAAATGCAGTTGAATGGAATTGAAATTGTTGCTCTCTGCCTAAGACACAGGTAATATCACCAGGGGTCCTGTCTTCAGATATTTATAAGAGCTAAGAGTTTAAGTAATAGTAGCAGTAATACAAAATTACCTTTAAACATTGAAAACATTTTTACTTTGTTACAGGGTGTAATTTACACTTTTCCTCTAATGGCTTACAGACTGAAAATGATATACTAATGCAATTTTTCAAATTTAGTTACCTTTTTGTGTTCTAAAATTATGTGCTCTCTCTTTTCCCTGTTTGTCACTTCTCAGATTCCATTTAATTCCATGTTCGTAGAGTTTTATAATTTATCTGCTTGTCATAAAAGTTTTCTAGACTTTTAAAAATATGAAATACTCCCAATAAACTCTGACAAAAATGCTTCCAGTTCAACTTTTAGAAATTTTTCAATTTTGTTTTGAACTATTACCATACATTTTGGTGGTGGAGTGAGATTTTTCATGAAGTGACATCAAGCAAGGGAAGGGAAAAATGATCAGAGACGAGATTCACTCAAACCATTTATATTAACCTGTCTCTTCACTTATAGATTTATATTCCTTCTTATCCTGCATGGAAGGGTAGGGAGATAAATATAGGAATGTGCTCTACAGCTACGCCTGAGCTCAGGACGGGAAATGAAACTGAGAGAACTTCCAAGATTTCACAATTTTCCTTCTCTCAAATCATTAAGAGAAGTGAATGCCGTTGGGTAATTAAAAAAAGATCATATTAAATGAAGTGTTTAGTTTTGACCATTTCAAATCACTTTTTCCCAGTGCTGATATTTTTACACGTTCATTTATTTGTTTTATAGGAGTTTTTTTCTTCCAATTAGTTTGCATTTTGAAACCAAGAGCTGTTTCTACTTAAGCAACGTGAAAACAGATTATTTTGACAGGATGCCTCTTCAAAACCCACTAAATGATATTTCTCCAACCAACCCTTCTCACTCAAATAAATGATGTTTCAACACGTCACTCCATGAAAGTTTAATCTACAAAATCAAGACCGTATTTACTGTGCTCTTCCGTTTCTTCCTGGCCATTTCCAAAACCATTGGAGTCCCCCATGACCACGACACCAAAGCAGAACAGGAGCTGCCCAAATGCCAGCTCCTTAATGGGATCTCTTCAGGGAAAGGCTTCAGGGCAACTGTGAAAGGGGAACTGAGAGGTTTCTCCCTCTCAGTTCTCTCCATCCCCTTCTCCCCAGGGCTTCTGCTCTTGCTGGAGGGATGGGACCCCCTCAGACTGGGGTGGTCCTTGGCAAATCTCCGTGTCCTCCTCCCTCCTCCCCCTCAAAGTGCAAGAAACTCATCCTGCACCCCACCCTGCACCCACTCCCCTCCCAGCAGCCCGAATCCCATGAGGATGAGCTGGATTTCGGCCGGCCCAGCCCCCCGCCGCGTCCCTGGGTGCTGCTCCACTCGAGGAGAGCAAGGAGCCAGTGCAGATCCTGCAGCTGGTGAAGAGGGGACATGGCTTTGGGATCTAATAACTCCCAGGGGGACTCTAGGTACCTCTCTTGTGAAAAAAAATCTACAGAAAAAAAATGAATTGCAAGAAATAGAGAAAAGACAGGCCCAGAGAAGTGAAATGCAGGCTCTGACCATGTGCAGCTGCTAAAAGGCTCGATTCATATTGCATAGGAGGTGTCACCCTCAGAGTTCACAGCCCAATTTTAATGGGAGCAATTCCCTACATTCCCCTAAAAAATTCCCTCTGACACACATTTTATCCCTTTTGGCATCGCCCCTCGTGTAGGGTTGCTCTGTTCTGTTGAGCACTTGCCTTTTTCACCCGCTCCACAGCTTTTCAGCAATAATGGACAATGTCACTGTCAGGTCCTAAAACCCCATCACCTGCCTCTTTTATTGCTTTGCATAACTTTGTCTGGAGTCCAGGAGAGCTTTCAGTTTTCCATATCTGCTGTTCTTATCTCACCGGGATCAAGTGGCAGCTTCCTGGGAGCTTTGTGGGGCTGGCACGGCGCCACATAAGGCAGCAAGAGATGAATTTGCTTTTCATATCCCATTTCCTCGTGGTGTAACCGTAAACTCGCACCCAAAGAGACCAGAAAACCCAGCAGCACTTAAGAAGCCTAAAAAGCTGATGGGTAATTATTGGGATTAACAAAAGCTCCATGGAACCAGGGATCAAAATTCCTAAAAACTGCAATCCCCAACGAACAACTGTGAACGGAAACAGCAGCGTTTTGATGGGAATGTGTGCACAAGTGCCTAATGCAGTTGTAAATAAGGCATTTAAATGACTCGGGGATCTGCAAGCCCTATGGAACTCTCCTGGGGAAGCTGTTGACAAATTAAAGCTGCTATTGCTACTCTTCCATTAGCTTTTGTATCCTAAACACATCATTAGGTGGTATTTCATGGCATAAAACTCTTACCTGCTTCAAGATTGATTTGAAATGGAAGACTCTTACAAGAATATACAGTCCCTTTGGGTTCGAGCTGGGAGGATCAGTCGGAATAAATTTATTGTCTGAAAAGGGTCTTGGTTATTCAGTCTGAAGATGCTTCATTTTCTAAAAAATTCTCATATTTATAAATAAATAATATGTTGAACTGATTCACTAGATTATCACTGGGGATACTTTACTTTTGAGCAGGTTGTTGCATATCTGAAATATTTCAAATGCAGATCTTTATATTTGGAATTTTTTTCCTCTCAGACCAGGGCAACCTTTCAAACTTCATTCCAAGTGTCAGGACCTCTGATTCTGCATCTACTTTTTTTTTTGAGCAAAATGCTAAAATATTCGTTATAAAAGAGGACATTATTGACAATCCAACAGGAAGCTCCTGTGGATCACAATAACTGTTGGGTTTTTTTGGTCAAAACTGTCTTCACCGTGAATATTAGCAGGGGATTCAACACAGATCTTCTGGCCTGCTAATAGTTGTGTTCACAGGAATTCTGTTCATGGCAGGAAAGGAGAGCATTTAGAAGACTGCCACTGTCACCAAGACAAAGAAATATCCCGAGTTTCCTAAAAAGCACGACATCTCACACTTTCACGTCTATTAGATGCCTCCGTTCTAAAATAACGGCAGCTAAAAAGTCCAGTAGACGGTGCCACTTTTAGGAAAGCTTTTAGGGAAAATAAAGAAATAAAAACCACAAAACCCAAACCTGCCTCTTTGAAATAACATTCAAGATCCACTTGAAAATTCTTTTCCCCAAACACAAAGGAAATTTAAAGTTAAAGCTGAAAATCTGGCTGGAAACCATGTCCTTAAATCAACCTACCTCTCCTTAGCTTTGCAGGGAATCTCACACACTGTACCAATGCCATATGTGCCACAACACACAGGAATAATGGGGTGAATTGAGGACAGTGTCACACCATACTGAGCTCCTCTTAATTCAAAATTTCTTCCTTGCTTTGAAGAGGGTAGTTTACAACCCTGCCAAAATGGCACTTCTTTTTTTTTTTTTCTTTTTTTCTTTTTTTTTTTTTTCTTAAATATACAGAGTGAAAAAAAACGCAGCATGAGAGCACACAACTTCTGGAGAGAGAACTGAGAGAGCTGCTGAAAGTGGGATGTGTA
This sequence comes from Dasyornis broadbenti, assembly GCA_013397935.1. Classification (NCBI taxonomy): domain Eukaryota; kingdom Metazoa; phylum Chordata; class Aves; order Passeriformes; family Dasyornithidae; genus Dasyornis; species Dasyornis broadbenti. The sequence continues at coordinate 177,113 of VZRN01001256.1, forward strand.
CAAATATGTGTAAACTGCCTAAACCCTGCAGAGAGGAGAGGAAGCAGTGATAACCCAACGAGGGACAACAGACCTGCACAGCCCAAAAAGGCCCAGTTGTAACTCCCCAGACAACCCCAAAATCAAATCAGGATGTGAATCTGAAGCTTCTCTGCCTCAAAATTGAGCGGCAGTCAGCATTTAGGGATTGATTTTAGCAGATACCAGCAGCAGAGTGGAAAGTACAGCCAGGCTGTGAAACACACGCTACAGAACATTTTAATGACTCCGTGCAGACTTCAGCAGTTTCAGTTTATGGGGCTTCGTGGGAAAAAAATAAATAAATGCTGTTGTTTGACTGTTTCCATCCTCTTGGGTTTTGCACCCCTCCTGCATTTCCCCTGAGGTGTTTTTCAGCGCAGAGATCAGAGCTGCTCTTCAAACACCCCGAAAGTTCAGGCCAGGTCAGGGCTGCGAGGTGGCCCTGGCAGGGCTGGGAGCAAACGGCTCAGCTCAGTCCCGCTCCCGAGTGCAGAGCACATCCTGGGGCTCCAGCATCACTTCAACCCAGATTCCCTTTCCCTGCTAAGTCAGAATTCTGCTCCAATTTACTTTTGTACGGACAAGCTTCAGTCACAACTTTGCCTAGATTTGAAGAAATGTTTGATACAATAGTTTCATCCAGCTCTGCTTTCAACTGCTGATCTGAAAACCTCTTGTCTCACATTTTTTAACTCGTGTCATTTGATATTCAAGTTTCCTTCAAATTTCCTCTCGTCTGAAGGCAGAATCAAGCTCCCTCGTTTCCTGGGAATGCATAGGTTATGTGACAAGACATACAAACAGTTTTGATCATCAGGAAAATTTACTGCTCCACAATATTGCAGTTTTAATTAGCAGTAAAGTGAAATGAAAACTCTGCTGCCATGTGATTAGAACGAGGCTTTACAAACGTGGGAAGGGACTCTGGCATGGTACTGCATATAAGGGATGGGATCACTACTTTTATTTATGGCACTACAAGGGTGTTGGGAATTTGGAGGAAAACTTCAAAGAATTGACAGGAATATATTCAGTTTCTTTGTCTGTCACATGAAGGGTAACTTAACTTCTGTGGTAAAAAGTGTTTTTTCTCTTGCTGCTTAACTGAGCAAGACTTCCTGCTTCAACGACTTTCTTCCCTAAGTTGCTCCTGCAAGGACAGCCCTGGATTTTCACACTGTATTTCATATTCCTCATTAACTCGTAGTCAAAACAGGCTGCGGGAGCAAAGCGCACCTGAAGCAGACGAGAGGCTCCGTGAGACCACCTGGTGTCACCGTGGTGCTCATGGAAGGTAAAGCTGCTCATTCCACCCCGACGCACCTGGCACGGGGGAAAGGGACACTCGAGGGACTGGGTGCCACAAACAAATGATCTCACTCCCAGCTCACTTTCTTTGTGCAGTGAGCAAAAACCAGCAGAATGAAAGGCAAAGTCTGACTTGCAATCAATCTTCATTAAGAGTCAGATTCTTTCGGTGCAGCTCCATAAACAGTATTTTTGTGAATTAAGAATAACATCGTGTTAATTACAGCTCTGCATTACCTTTTTTGTGATGGCATGTTAGGCATACTCCTACTTTACAGAACGCCAATAACTCTTCACAATTCCCCAGGATTACGGTTCCCTCCTCAGCTAAAGGAACAATCCTTTGAGATGATGGCACACCAAAAGGGCCTTCACATTCCTGGCTCCTGTTTCCCAGCCTGTGCCACATTGTGCACAATGCCCCACCCCTGCCATTCCCAGGGCCACCTTTGGAACTGGCCCAAATTTTCATCTCTGGTGATCTAGGGATCGTATCCTGTAGTAGAGTTGTTCCTTTTCAAATCTAGTTAAAGCTGGAAAATCAGCTCTTTGGTGGCTGTTGTGTGCTGACAGCCCTGGGGGCGATGCATGCTGTCCCAACACAAGCTGTGTCTATGGCCTGGGAGAGCCAGCTCATCTCCTGCCCTCTCCTGTTACCTTGGTGTGTTGGCCCTGCGCTCCAGCAAGCCCCAGTGCTGAGGTTCAGGCAGGACAGAGCCCCAGGTGAGAACCAGACACAGGATCACAGACAGAGAGGCAAACCCAGGGCTCGTCTGTGCCCATTCATGAATTTATTTTGCATTTAACATGCCTGATTTAGGGACAGGATGGAATCAGGGTCCAGCACAGGTTGCCGACCCCACTGATGGACACTTCACCCAGGCCTGCTGTGTCTCCAGCTGTATCTTTTAAGTCTAAAGCTGACAAGAAGCAATATTCCATGAGCTGCCCATTTCCAATGTCATCTCTGGAGCCAGGCCCTGGAAGCAGCATTTATAAAGTGATGCTAACGGGACCCAGGCGACGTGCTCAATGCTCAGGTCAGGGTGTGCTGTGGAGAGCCATATCCTGGGGTCAGGATGCAATTTCCCAAAGAAATCCCCGCCTGCGAGCACTGTTTTGGGCATCCAAGCACAGAAATGGTGTGTAACAACAGCAGTGAGATAGGACCAAGACATTACATGTCAGCAGAAATATCCTCTCCTTCCCCCCCGGTCCACGGCATATTCAGATTTCACAAAACTTGGGTAGGAATTTCCATGACTCATTCCCCAGTAATCCATCTTTCATTGCTTTATTTGTGACACTGCTACAAAAGACTGAAAACCAGGATTTTTTTTTTTTTCCCCCTCCTTTTTCTTAAGAGGTGAATTGATGATTTCAAGCCCAATGCATTTGTGCTGTGTCTGTTTAGCATTGGGTGCATCCCCAGTGCAGGGGCAGAGCACATCAGCACCAGCCCCTCAGCCCACAGCTGCATTTGCTGCAAACCTTTGTGCACACGAGCCCTGAAGTGCAGAGGCGCCACAGAATAAGCACGAATTGGAGTTGCAGAGGCTTTCTGCAAATAAATATTCTTTAAACACCAGGCAGAGGCAGCCCCGGGAGCCACTGGGGGAGAAGAGCCAGGAGAGCCGAGCAAGGACTCGTACGGATGGGGAAGGTGCTGCAAACACCTGGATTGACAACACTATTTTAGATAGAGAAACTGGAACTTGATGTAGAAAGAGCAAGGCACACAGGAACAAATAAGCAAATTTCACAGAAGGAAAGCAAGAGGGAAAGAAAGAATGAAGGGAAAAAAAAGAAAATTCCCCTACAGGTTTAGCCGATAATGTCAACAAGCATCATTCTTACTGCTCTCTCACTATATGTCAAGTCCTCTATTGCTTCTAATCTGTTGTAAGCTATATTCTCTATAGACAGATATAACACCAGAGGAGAACATTAAGACCACCTATTCATATTTTTTTGACATTTGAAGTACAGTCAGACCTCGGCAGGACTTCAGCTTTGGCACAGAGTGAATCTGTGATCTTATCAAATATGCAATCCCACATAAAGCAACTGCTGAGCTGCACAAGAGTCACATAAATATTAAAGCGTTCAGAATGGTTAACTCATCAAACAAGCTGCCTGTCTGGACAGATGGACGGAAGGACTGAGGAATACGTCATGCAAAAGCTCGAATTTCGGCTGCGTGAAGGAAGTGCTTGCAGAAATGAGACAAGCACATACAAAAAAAAAAAAAAA
>VZRN01001256.1:180715-196758 GCA_013397935.1 Dasyornis broadbenti
AAAAAGCCCGCATTTACTACATATGTGGTCATCGCTGGCTTTTAATCAGGAAAGGTTTGAACCAAATTTCCCTGGAGTGTGATTCCAAAGGAGAAGATGATAGAGAGGATGTGTTAGGGTGCTGATCAGGGAGCCAATATATTTCAGAGCTGGTCTAAGCCTGCATTTATCCTACAGGGAAAAACACAGGCAGAGAGAAGATGTGTTATTTCATAAACAACACATGAAGGCTATCTGGTGATCAGAGATTGCAGTATTTTCCATCGCTCTGCTCGTGTGGAGCAGGTGGAGCCATCTTTTACCAAAATTAAAAGGCGTTCAAACAAGGCCCGTAGTTAACCAGCCCAGAGAGCTCGAGGAGGCAGCAACTGATGCAAGTTCTGGGTTGGCACTGGGACTTTGCAGCTGCAGCTGCGTGAAGGAACTCAGCATCTCACACACATCTGCTCATTTAACCTCAACAAGCACCCACAGTGAGCGTTTTCCAAGGAGGAGACGAGAGGCACTGAGATGTCTGTGCCGGCTTTTCAGAGGTGCTGAATTCCCTGTGCTCCCAGGGACAGGGACACACAGAGATGGGGCTCCCAGGGACAGGGACACACGGACACTGGGCTCCCAGGGATGGGGACACACGGACACCGAGCTCCCACAGTCTGGGCTCAGGCTTATGAGACTGGTGTCTCTCCATAAGTGTCACCAGGGTGCTGAGCCCCAGCTGGAGATCTGGCCCTTATTTTAAGCCTTGAGGGAGAGTAAATGTCGAGCACTTTGTCCCCAAGACTCCCCAGACTCCCCGAGACTCCTGCCACATCTGTCCAGCTGTGCCCCTTCCAACCCCTCCTTTGGGGAGGCGCTGGGGATGGATGTTGGGACGGCTGATGGGATGGATGAAGGGATGGATGGAGCGATGGATAAAGGGACAGATAAAGGGACAGATGAACGGATGGATGAAGGGACGGATGAAGGGATGGATGGAGCGATGGATGGAGCGATGGATAAAGGGACGGATGAAGGGATGGATGAAGGGATGGATGAAGGGATGGATAAAGGGACGGATGAAGGGACGGATGAAGGGATGGATGAAGGGATGGATGAAGGGATGGATGAAGGGATGGATGGAGCGATGGATGGAGCGATGGATAAAGGGATGGATAAAGGGATGGATAAAGGGATGGATAAAGGGACGGATGAAGGGACGGATGAAGGGATGGATGAAGGGAAGGCAGCCCCAGGCACAGGCCAGGGAGGCTGAGCAGAAGCGACAGCTCGGAGAAGCCTGGCAGTACCATCTAGTGGGTGCTGCCTCGCACAGGCAGCTGCTCCCAAGGAGGAAGGGAGAAAAGAGGACAGAGAGCAGAGAAATAAAACATTCTTTATCACTGCTCTTGACAGGTATTATATTGTACTATAGTGCCATTTGTTTAGTTACTGCTACAGCAAGTGCTGTGCAGAAATCTTATAAGCAGCCATATGGCACCTCTGAATGAAAGCCATTATGCTTTTATGAGTAACCCACACTGTCTCTGCTCGGGGAAAGAACCTCCGTTTGCACCAAATGTCATTTTCCTATTCTGAAAGGAAGAAAATATTTCTGACTTTCACTGAACTCCACAAACCTGAGCTGATTCTCCTCTCCTGACAGTGTTTACACAGAGCCTAAGCCCACTGGAGGTCTCAAATACCCACCAGGTATTTCGCTGCTGACATTTTGCTGTTTCCACGCTCGTGCTTTTCAGCTGCGCCATATTAAACAACCCTGTTTGCAGCTAATATTAGATTCTATAGTTACCAGTTCATTAACATTTTATAATTTACCATCCATTATGCTTGACAGCAACTGTCCAGCCATTCTTAGCACTGTTTTAAAAGGACCCTCAGGAACAGAAAGTTTATTCTCTGAACAGGGTAAAAATAACAAGCCATTAAAAATTCCTGGTACCTGGATGCAATATCTGGGCTGCACCTCTTAAATTAACTCCGTGCTTTTGCTGTGCAGAGCAAAGTTTTTTGTGGTGACTGGAAAAAAAAATATTTTCTTCTCCATCAGTTTGTGTTTCCAAGCCTCCCATGTTGCATTAAAAGTCCGTTGTGTTCTGGGGATTGGGTTGTTAAACACTGAATAAGGGTCTGGAACTTGCTGGTCGAGGATTATGTGTTTAAGGAAGAGCAAAATTTGTGCACGACACACAGGGAACTCGACTCCTCCAAAGCTGTGTACGTTCACATGCCCGATCTGCACGTCAAACGTCGGGACTGCAGACACAGTTGCAGAAAGTGCATATGCAAATTAGGCGCTTTCAAATGAATGTATTTATATATAATGGACACTAAACAGATCAGTCCCTTGTCCACTTCTGGTATCTGCATATAGATTATGTGCATTTGCCTTTTCTTAAAATATGTGAAAAATATTTATCAAAATATTTACTTGAAAAAAACTGAAAAGAAAGGAAGGCTTCATTAAAACAGAGCCTACGTAGAGACACGTCGTTAAAAGGAATCTAAATAATCTCACTTCCCTGCTCCAGATAATTAACACTCTTCAGCAAGAACTTTTCTCTAAATATCAGTCTTCTTTTAGAGAGATTTGCCATTTTCCTGCATTCATTATCTCACCAGAGCAAAGGGAAGCCATGCACCAGAAATACTGCAGGGATCATGCAGGATGTAATTGCTCTAATGCTTTGCATATTTATGTTTGAGCCCTTTTTATGAAGTGTTACTTTAAAAAAAGAAGGATCAGTTCATCTTTAGAAGGGAGTGATTGATTGCTGCCAGTCAGGCATTCCTTCATTCTTGGCTTCTCTCTTAGTCTCTGTAATAAGTTTTTCAGGAACCCCAGCCCGCTATTAAAGAACAGCATTCATCATAAGCCAAGCAGAGAGGAGGCAGACTTTGATGGGCACAATACCATATTTCAATCTACAGTGTCCTTTTTGTTAAACTTGAGCTGCTGCCTCATTAGCGCTCGAGCAAAAATACACAAAGCCTTTTGTAAATATTAATCAGAAATGTACAAAACCCCTCTCCAGACTAAATTACTTATTATTGGGCTCTCTCCAGGTGATAATATCTAACTAAAAATTCTGTTTGCCTAAACTGTGGGAGAAAAATACCTTTTTATGTACATTTTATGGAGCGCTCTTACAAGGATGAGTGTTTTAAGTAAATGCATTTCTTTAGTATTTTCCCTTTTTTGACATCCATCCTTCACAGAGCAGAAATATGCAGCCCTGCTGCATGTTGTAGGCTGCAGCATTCATCCGAGCAGTGTGAGGTTTAAATTCCTGATATCCAGGTTTATTTCTGGCACTGCTGATTAATATGGGAGTGCTTTTTCATGTTTTCCTGCTGAGCTTAAACTTAATAGATGTGAGGCTGGGACTTAAGACACACTGAATTAACAACACATGCTTTAGGCTGGTAAATGCAGCACTACAGAGGAGTGCAGATGCGTTCCAAAGCGAAATTTGGTCTCTTATACTTCAGAAGGTCCCTGTCAGGACAATAAAGTTTCAGGATTTTGTTGCTGTTGTTGATTTTGGCGTTTTTTTTAAATTAACTTCCAGCCTTTCGGCCTGTGAGCAAGGTGAGCTCCATCACTGCTGGTGAGAGCCAAGGAAAGGGAAGTTCTTTGCCCCAGGTTTGCACCAACACAACAATTTAAGCTTATGAAACCAATTTAAAGTATCCTGTAATTACTGGTATGAGGCCAAACCTGAAACTTTGGGAAGCTTAGGCTCAAATCCTGTCTTAGTTAAGCATTTCCTTGAAGTTTGTGACAAAAAAAGAAGTTGTCTGTAAAAGGGGATTAGTCACATAACTTCTGAAATCAAAGGTCACTGTCTCCAGAGGCTCTTTGTTAGAGTAAACAATAGAAATGCTCTCAAGACCATTTTGCAGAAACAATTTTTATTGCTATCATCGGACCCTGTTCTGCAGAGATTTCTTGGAGGAAAAGCAGCTCCTTAGTGAAGCCCTTCCTACCAGCAAAGCCAAGGCCCTTCAGGATCAGCCCCCGGTACAGCAAACATATCAGAGCTAAAAGACTTCTGTGCTCTTTTTAGCAAAATCAGGTAGAACTCCCTGAAAGAATGGAGCAGGCATTTGTGTGACATTACCAGCTGGACCATCTGTGAGTGCAATGGAAGCTGTAGTGGCTTCACGAGTCCAGTAATTCCCCCAATGTGGTTGTAACGCTGAGGGCCCACAGGCGCTGGTTTTGTTGTGTTTATGTGACACCCAGCCCAGCACACCCCTCAGCAGAACTGGAGCTCCAGGAGCCCCACGAACAGATTTGACAAAAAAAAAGATTACGGGCATCTGCCACAAATTCTGCAATAATGACTGCTTGTCTCACCCCAGCTCTCCCTGTGCACCTGAGTGACTTCGCAAGGATTTGTGTGAAAAGTTCACGGCAACCACGCAGTGAAAATAAACATCAACCACCTTGAAAGTTGTGCAGTCAACTTTCTACGGAACTCTTGATGCTGGCTGATTGTTTGTGCAGTTATTTTGTACATTTTAACTCCCTGAGGTCACCCTAAATTCTTGTGCGGCAATTCCAGGCCCCGCTCAGAGGCAGCAGTGAAGCCACTGATAACAAAGCCCTACCTCCCCCATCCATCCAGCCGGAATAAACGCCCAGCACCGGAGAGTTAACAAAACACACCAGACTTATTTATTTTTCCTTTCCTCTCCTGATACTGTTTTCACAACCTGACATAACCTGGTAAAGCAATTTTAATTGTATTTTGGATTGATAACTGCATTTTTCTCAGAACACACAATGCTTCTGAGAACAGCTGAGGCTCTTTGGTACAGGACAAGTGTTTTGCCTCAAAGATCTATAACACGAAGAAGTCAAACTATCAGAAACTTTAGGTCCTAGAAGAAAACTGATGGCAAACATTCGGGTCCCATTTCAGCATCATGTAACCGTGGATTAACAAGGATGATTCAGTAGAAAGCAATTAAGAAGGGCACTGAGGAAGCCAGAGGTGCTTGGGGAGGAGGAGTCTGCTTTAACAGTGCCCCAGAGAAACAGCCAGCAGAACAAGGGAAGAGCTGGCCTGAGCCCCAGCTCAGCGTGGAGCTGCGAGAAATGGCTGTGCAGGTTCAAAACAAGGCAGCTTTCTCCTGTGGAATCCCATTTCTGTATTTCTTGCCTTGCCCACAGGCTGGAGCAGAAGCAGAGAGCTGCCATGGGCAGGCTGGTGCCCTCCAGAGCGAGATCCCGTGGCAGCTCCCAAGCCAGGGGCCGGGAGGCAGCCAGAGATAACAGCGCTGCAGCTGCTCAGCCAGGCCTCAGCCCCACCACAGAGCCTCCCAAACCTGCTTTTATTCAAAACCTTCCATTTTCTACCTGACAGACAAACCAGGCTTCTGCTCCAAGTTCACTCCTGTTTCCTAAGCAAGAGGTCCTCAATGAGAAAGGACTGAACATTTGTTTTCAGGCAGACTTACTCTCCTCTGTGAGAAATACCCTGCATTAGGTCTTTCCTTACAGCCAAATGCTGGGAAATAAATTAAAAGAGCATGCAATCAGTTCAAAATGACTGTAATTAGGCAATCAAATAGCCATAGGAAGCAGAAATCATCAATGTCTTTAGCGAGTTCATTTTGTCCATGGATTTATTTGTAAGTTGGGTTTTTTTTGGTTTTTTTTTTTAAATAAAACCCTAAGATTATAGACTAACATTTAAAAAGGAATGATATCAATTTGCCAGAATCCTTCTCATACACATCTCAGAGCAGTGTCTATTAACCCCAGGAATTATCTGAAGCCCCCATGCCCATGTGTGTCCAACTCTGCTGGCCCAAGAGGCCCAAGGGACAAAAATCTCTGTGCAGGGTCTGCAAAGCATCAGTGCAAAACACAGACACAGTCACTCCCCACACCCACGTAACAGGAGGGGTAAAAACATTTGTCAAGTTTTAACTTCAGGTCTAGGAAAATCTCAGTGCACAATGAAACAAAACTCATCAAAAACACAACCAAACCATATCCTTCCTGTCATAAAAAGCAGGCAAACAATATGCCCTTCTCCACGTTCCTGCATACCTTTGGAACTGCAGGCTTCCTGCTCAGGAGCTGCCCTGCCAAGAATCATGTATCCTGTGATGACATTTCTCAATAAATAAAGTGACTTCATTATTGAAAAGCTTAACTGTAGTCATGTGTGCAGTTTTTAATGCAGTACCAGCCCTGAAGTGCTGATGAGAGAAAATCCAGATGCAGGAGACATTCAAGTTGGAGCCAGGACATTTTAAAGGCTGCAAAGTTTCATTAGCTGAGCTGTGGATCGATGGGTAGATTAAAACACTATATTTGTTCATGGTGGAATCGGCTCCTCCACTGGTGTAAATCAGCACAGGAGAATGTAAATCCCTGTTTTAACTGAGGATGAGGCTCCTGATTTAGCGGGCCTTGTTATTCTCAGCACATGTAACAAACTGGTGGGGGATTGGGGATATTCACAGGTAGATCACCATCATTTCACCTCAGGGACTGGGGCTGTTGGTGGGGACTCTGGGATAAGGCTTGGACGGGTTCCAAGTTCATTACTGTAGCCTGATTTGTGGTTAAAACATGTTAAGCCTAAATATTAAGCAAATACATCAGAGGAGGATTTACAGCTGTCCAAGGACACAGTAAACTGTAACACAAGCTCCTAGACTGTATTAAATTTGTATCCCCACAGTTTCTTCTGCAAGGGAATAGAAGAAGCAAATCAAGTCATTCCTGGGACACATTAAGGATAGGCTTGCTATAAATTCCCTCAAACTCAATTGTCTGTGCCCAGACTGGAGCCATCAGCTTCTATTTGAAGCTTTGGTATTCTGAAACCTTCTTTTTTTATTTTTTTTTCTCCCCTGGAAAATCTCAAACAAAGCATATTCTTTTGACTTCCCAGCAACAGAGAGGACAAAGAGATATTTTAAAGTGAGTCCAAAGGGCGTTAAAGGACCTCCCAGCCATGCTCAGCGTTATGACAACAACTCCTGGGCTCTTGGTGTGCTGGACCTGCTGGAGCGGATGAATCACGGCTCGGCTCTGGCCCCAGCGGAGCTGCACACACGGAGCTGTGTGGGAAGTCAGCTGTCAGGCTGATGCAACAAGTCAGAGTTTACCAATCTGTTCTCACAAAACCGCAACTGGCAGAGTGCTTCATGTTACGTCAAAGAGCTGCAAACACGGCAGGAAGAGACTCAAACCTCTGCTTCCAGCCCTGACACGGCTCTGCAGCATCTGCCGGCCCACGGACGGTGCCTGCGGGATGTGGCACCTCTGCTTTGGGGGAGGACCCAGTATCACCATCAGGTCAGGCTGAGGACACCCCTGGGAAAGGCTCCAGGCCGGGGCTGGCCCTTCAGTCTCATCTTCCAGGCACCTCACTTTGGGTGGTGCTTCCCACAGCTGGCAGCCAGTCTGGAAACAGCTCCTGGAAGGAGGAACTTTTGTCCCTGTCAGAGGAAAGGCTCAGTACTCGCAGCAGTTGGGCTCCACGATCCTCGTGGGTCCCTTCCTACTCAGCAAATCCCGGGATTCTGTGGAAATGGCAGTGGGTGGGACAGAAACCTTGAGTGTCTGGTAGCTCATCCATCCCCCGGCGCAGGGGGACTCGGGCCTATTCCCTCTGACAGAGGACACTGATATCTGCAGAGGTCAGGAAGGGGCTGATGGACAAGTTCAGCTGGGGGCTACGAGAGCTGCAAGGGGAGGAGGTGATGTAGGGGTGAGAAGGAGACCCTCGTCCCCACCAAGGGAATTGCACTTTGCTTCCTAAATTCCCATCACTAGGAAAAGACCAATGTGCTTGATTTGTGGAAAAACTTCCACCTTGCAAATAAAGTGTCTCCTTCCTAACCCTGGCTCTTTGTCCATGTTTAGAGAGTTCCTAAAATTCAGCAACAGCTCCTCTCTGTGCCCTGGGGTGTTCACTCCTCATCTCCTACAGATGCCCCAAACAATTTGCCAGGTGCTTTGGGTTTGGAGTTGGGGGTGCTTTCTGTAAAAGCCCTTTTGCTGCACACAGGATAATGCAAAATTAATTGGACCTGAGGGACGCAGAAGGGAAAAATCCTGCTCCTGGTGCCTGCTGTCAGAACTTTACAGGGACCTTTTCTGAAATCACAAGGTAAAATTTAGGAACAGCCCCGGGAGCCAGGTCAGCAATCCATAATTCATCCTCGTCAGTAAATTGTCACAACGAGGTGACAAAGGCATCTTCCTGTTTTAGTGCTCTTTCTCCCTCTTCTGCTGCATCAATCCATCCAAATATTTGCTTCCCACCTGCACAGCTCCAGCAGGGAGCAGGTCCCTTCTGCCAGGCCTCCGTGGGGGCTGGGAATGCCTCGGTCAGAGTGGTGTGCCCACAGGCAGAAACGCTGGTTTTGTAACACCTCAGCTCCGAGATCCTGGAGCCTGGCAGGGGAGGAAGGGCTCTGATAACCTTTTCCCACGGCTGCCAAGCTTCAAAGGCAAGGCCACTGCGCTGGATTTGTGCTGAGCCCAGGCCCTCAGGGGATACCCCATGCCCTGGCAGCATCAGCAGGTGAAGACCCACAGGTCAGTTTCGGAACCCTCCTCATGGAGGTAGCTGGGGCAGGAATATTCAATCCTGTCGAGCAGAAAACATTCACTAAATGTTTTGAACTAAAAATTTCAGCTTTCTAAGACTTTTTCAGATCATAAACGGAGTAACCAAGCGAATGCAGGCACTTCCCAGGATAATGCAGTATCTTGGCAGCATCTCACTGGTCTCAACTTTGCATTTAAGTATCAAAATACTGCTTAAATCCTTTAAGTACCTAAATCCTGTGCTGGATTTAATCTTGAAGGGTTCATTTTTTATTTTAGACATGACTCTGAGTGGTGAGAAGAGATGTTTCTAACATGCTGGAATCCCAGATAGGACTCTGGTAGTAGGAAAAGAGGGAGGTTTTGGGATAAGGCAACATGCTGGGAGAAATGCAGAGCAGAGCTGTAATACTCAGGGCAGAGACACTTTAATTCTTATCTTGTCCTGGTACACTGAATTTATGCTCTGTGAAACTTCAAGCAAGTTTCTCAATCCCCCATCTGAAAAATAGGTGCCATCCTGATTTTTTTTTTTTTAAGTCTTTCTAGACCATGCACTCCTTTATGACTGGGACTGCCGGGGTTCTGTGTAACCAAGAGAAAATTCATTTTCTGCTGCGTTACATCTTTACCTTGTGCCGCCTTTAGTGAATCCACTCTCTGCATTGAGCAGGATATTAGCAATATCCTAAACGGAAATGACCTCCAATGAAAACCAGAATTAACGGTAGCTCCACATCCATGTCCCACCAGCCAACACCAGGATTTGTTTCCCTTCTCTGTGCTCCCCACAGACACATTCACACAATCCCTCCCGAGCTCCCCGAGCCCATCTGATGATGCTTTCCAGGAGGAATTGCCACCCAAAAGGAGCCAACACCAGGCCTTACGGAGCTCCTGTGCTACCCTGCATTCACTCAAACACCTGATACCAACACATCAGGCAGGCACATGGCATTCCTTGAGTCTGGGTTTCTCCTGCCCTGCAATCACCAGGTATTTGATCTCTGGCAATGGCTGGGGTGGCTCCTAAAGCCACGACACATCTGCCCATGGCTGCTTCTTGCCTTTTCCTCTCCGTGCTCCCGCTCTGCTGCATTATTTACACTGAGGACAGGCTGCTGTGCCCACACCGAGTGCCTCTGACTCCGGGAGGAACCTGCTCCTGCTCAGGGCTGCTGCCAATCTGTGCCCTCCTGCTGGCAGAGGCTGCGCCTTCTTCTGTGCTTACACCGTGCCTCGCACCAGGAGGCCTCAATCCCCCCTGGATGCTGCTCCATCCCAGGAATAACTCGGAGAGGAAGGAAACTGCAGCGCAGTGATGGGACAGAGGAACTGCTGCTGACATTTTTAGCCAGGGTGTAGCACAGAAATAAGAGCAGGGTGATAGAAAAGCAGCTGTTGCAATGGGGGCCCTGCCTCCCCCTAGGAAATGTTCCTCACTTTTCTGTCACCCCGACACAAAGCTCCTGGGTTGCGTTTTGTTTTCGTGGCTGTACCTGGGGGACAACAGGCTGGTGACACAAACAGCTTCGGGTTCCAACAGCCTGGGAGATCATCAGCAATTAGCAAGAGACCTCAGAGCTGCTCTGAGCTTCTAATGAGTGGCTTTCTGGGAGAAACCAGCACGGCAGAAAATTGCAATATTTCCTTTTCAATTTTGGCATGCAAGTTTGAAGCTCTATTTTGTGATTTTTTTTTTCCTGTTTTCTCTTCCCTCCATGGGCATGGGCTCTAATTCCCTGAACAGCCACCATGAAACCCACACATGCATCAGAGGGATCAGTGTTTGCCAATCAATTGCAGCACTTGGTGCAATAGCCCTGCTTAGATGGAACATTTCTCCTTCAAATTTCCAGTCAAATTCTACAAAACAGAATAAATGTTGCCCTTGATTTCTTTCTTCCTGTTCCGCAGAGGTCAGCTGAGGATACAATTTCTTAACATCCTTAATTTCACTCTGCTACTTTGAGGTCTCCGAGAGTCACTTTGTAATAGAAACCTAAAATTTTATTAGCTTGATAGAGCCAAGCTCAAGCAAGCTTTGAATCTGGAGAGTTGACTAACACTGCTTTCAAAACATGAATTTTAATTTTAAAAGCTTTTTGTGTGCCTGATTTTGGATGAGTGAATGGTAAATTGAAGAAGATCACGCAGCAGCTCTCCTGTACCAGAGGTCTGAAAACACACCGGGGATATGGAGGGAGCAAGTGACATTTGAAAAAAATAGATGTCACTTCAATTGAAGGTTTATTTGAGCCCATCAGCAAGTCTTCCTTTATTTGTTATAACAGCACAAACGGAGCCCAGTGCAGCCTGCAAACCAGATTCCAGTCTATTCTGCAAGCGAAAAACCAAAATAACAACAAAACCACATCGGAGCAGCTTTTCTCCCATGGTCATTGTTCCAAGCAATAAGACTAGCACTCAGATGTCTAACCACATGGCTGTTCTCCTAATTAGCTGGGATCACAAAATTGTGTCTGAAAAAGCAGAAACCATATTTTAAAAATAGGCCTCCGAGGCCAGATTTTCAGAGCTTCAGCTTCCAATCCAACACCTACGTGAAAAAGGCAGATTTTCAGCAGAAACTCCCAAACTCCTCCTGTTCCCAGGAGATGGAACCCCAGTAAAGCACATCTGAAAAACTTCCCACTTCATTTTGTTCCCTCAGCGCTGAAATCCACTCAATCCCGAGGCTCCAGTGTGGGAAACGCTCTATGGGCAGTTGTTTTGTAAAAAACCTGCCCTCATTTGAGACACAAAAACGCCCCTTCGTGAGAAGCAGGGACTGGGAGAGGGCCTGGAAGATTTGTGTTTCTCCATTAGAACTTGTGGGGCTTTGTGCTTTATCTTTGCAATCCATAAAACTGGAACAATGCATTGTCTGAAACACACTTTCTTCAAAAATGCACTCCAGACGAAAGCTGAAATTTGTGTACATTTACCCAAACACAGAGACAATGTCTGTGCGTGTGTCTACACATCTCCATGCAGGCAAAGTGAATTTGCCAAAATCTCCACACGGAAGCACGCACGTCCCACGGCAGCCAAAGCTGATGGAGGCACAATCCAGCCTTTGGACCAGCAATTTCAACTGCAAAACTCATTTCATGCAGGAAAGCAAAAACAAACAAACAAACAAAACCCCTTCTCATCATGGAACTTCTAAAAAATATTTCCCTCGAGCAAAATGGCTGTTTCCCCTCCCACATAAACTGGCAGCCAAGTCAGGAACAGCGCTGAAGACTTCCCATGCTTGCAGAATCAGATATAAAATTTGCAGGAAGGCTGGCACTTATTTTCTCACAACAGTTTGTTCTTCACATATTTCACAACTTTTAAGTTCCTTAATGTAAATTGGAGTCATACATTTTGCCTCCATGTGTTTTATTGACTCTGATCTCCATATTAACACCGGGGAAGAGCTGGGGTGCTAAAATCAGCAAGCTGGCCACAGTTCTGCCCAGGTAGCTCCCCCGCTTTCTCCCAGAACACCCCCAGGATTTCAGGGGTCACCGGCGTAACAGGGGCAACTGTCATGAAAACGCAGAGCTGATGCAGCAGCCAGGGCATGGCTGGGACTAGAGAAAAGCTAAAGGTTGCTTCTGATTTTGGGCAGCTGCTGCTCCTGTCCCTGTTGAAGTGCCCAAATCCCTGTGAGAGGCTGCAGATCCCTGCCCAAGAGGTGCTTGTGCCCCTCTGTCCCTCTGCCCTCCTGGGGGAATGTGAGAAACCAGACTTAGAGGGACCAGAAATCGCCTGTTCTGTGGACAAAGCCATAAAGCTCCGTTGGCCTCTCTTCCTCGCCTGCACTCCCCATGCCCAAATGCTCTTCAAACACAACTTCACGGCATGAAGCTGTCCCAGGTATCCAGGCTGTCCCAGGTATCCCCACCAGGTTCAAAGGAACACACCAAAGGAGCCCAGCGTGGACACGCCCTCGGCCCATCGTATGGAAAGGGTGCTCATCTGATCCGGGGGCCACTGGTCACTTGGCAAAGGGCATCGGGCTGCACCCAGATCCCTCTGCGTCACTCCAGAGCCGCTCTGCAGCGCGAACGAAAGGCTGGCCCTGCATGGGGTGCTGAAAGCCCTGGAAAAGGCAGGAGCTCCAAGGAGCCCATCCGTGTCCTCCTCCCTTGACTGCAGCGTCTCTTCATGGCTGTAGAAGTTTGAGGGTGATTGGTCCTTGGGATTTTGGGGAGGGCTCTTTGGCTTTAGAAAGAATTAAAAGAATATCTGAAATGATTTCCCTAATCAAGTTTCTGTTCCCTTCATGTTCAAATACTGCTTAAAGTAATTGAATTTCCCATCGTGCTAACAATTTCTGCCAATATTTCCCCCACTAACTAACATCAGGTGGATGTGTCTTTTTTCCATCGCAAATTTCATTACTTGGTCCAGAGATCAGGATCTGCTGCTTTTTTCAGAAGGTTGTCTGTGGTTCAGTTTGATCAAGAACAATATTGATTGTGACATCCTCGCATATTCCAAAAAGGGCTGTAAACCCACATAACACTTTAACTGCCAAAAATGCTTTTTCAATTTTTCTTTCTTAAACAAACTCACTTGGACCAAAACATCACATTTCATTTTTCTCTCCCTCCTGTGGAAGCCCTTGCTCGGAGTTACATTTCTCTGTGGCTGAGCAGTGGATGTGAATCCAGAGTCACAATTTGGATTCCGTTCCTACAACATGAGCTGGGATGTTTTTGTTGGGGCTCACAGGGCACACGTGGGTCTGCAGTGCTCCAGAACCTTCCTCAGGTTTTAGATTCCCTGGATTTAAACAATTCCTGACCTAAACTGGCCAATTGCTTGTGTGCATGATCCTTACAGGAATAATCTGCCCAGACCAACATCTGCCTCTACATTTGGGCACAACTTTGGCTCACTATTTCGCCACCTGCTACTGCACTTGGATTTTGCAATCAGGAGTTGGAATGACTCTAAAAGAAAATTTAAATCTGAGATCTGCCAGTGCATTTGAGAAAATGTGAACATATTTTTCTGAATTAATTACCAGACAATGAACAAATTATGGAAGGCATTTCAGAAAAGCCAAAATTCCGTTGTGTGTAATGCACATCTGTAATTTACTGATTCATCAGAAAGCCAGGTCAGCAATTGCCTTTTCAAATGGGATCTCAGCACAATATGAAATTTCACCATTAGTAATTCTTTATCCTCTACCCGATTACAAGGTAAAGGTGTTCTTATTTACACTTAGTAGCTGGGCATAAAAATATTCTGGAACCTCACTTTAAGCAGTAAATTTGGTATTTTAATATTATTGTACTTCAAAGCACAAGGATGTACACTGGGTTATCAAACACATCCCTGAGGGATGCTGAAAGGTAGGAAGCTGAAGAGGAGCATTCCTGAATTTTAGTAGGATTCATTAAAAGAATGCTAAACTCTGCAGATTTTATCTCCTTGTATTCTCAGTGTGAGCGAAATCTCTGTTCATTGTTTCCACGGCGCACTAAGGGTTGGGAATTGTCTGTTGGGTGTCCTTGAAGGCAGTTGGTTCCTGTAAACACCAGCAACAAACAACAGATACTCACAATAATTTTTTTTAATCATTAAATTGCTGTCTGCAATTACAGCAATATAATCTCCATGCAAAATGGGCCTGATTTTGGTCTCAGTTACATTTCAGGCTGCTTTGCTGAAATATTTTCCAGCTATTTCGCTTAATTCAGCAGGAGGAGGAATAAAACAAGCTCTGGACCAATTTGAAGCCCTCTACAAAATTGACCTTCCCCAAAACGTGCAGTTGCGCAGCTCTGCACAAAACTGGGTCGACCTTATTCATTTAGAATCATATTCTTTTGGATTTTTCATTTATTTTTCATCAAAAGCCCAGGCCCGTGGAAACCAATACCAAAGAAAGATGTTGCATTCACTTCTGCAAAGAAAAAATGACAAACTGCACATTTGGCCTGACTTTAGTCATGAAATCACTAGATAATTTTTTTGTCTGATTATTTAAATGTATTTCCCGTCTTGAGGCTCCAGCAATTTCAGTATTTCCTTGCTCCTAAACTTTCTCCTCAAACTTCCAGACGTGGTCACAGATAGTTTATGTTATGGATATACACCATGAGTAAATTGTATCGCAGATTAATCAAAAAACACCAAAAGAATTTAAGAAAAAAAGCAGGTTGGTGCAATTCAGAGACAGTTCCCTCAGGAGACTTGAAAAGAAAGAATTAGAAACATAATTTAGAAACTGCAGAAAAACTGGCAAAAAAAAAAAAAAAACTTTGGAAGAAATCTGAAGTTGAGGCTACAAGCTGACTAAACCTGCACCACTCCTTACACAAACGTTGGCATTTCCCAGGTGGAAGAGACTGGACAGGACAGAGAAATAAACAATCAATGCAAGGACAGCTGTCACCTTGGTTCAAGTGTGTGCCTGTCTGCAGTCACTGTGAGCTCCCACCCTTCCCAAAGGAAACGCCTCGCAAAGTAACTCGGGGAGCAGAGGAAACGCAGCCCTTTCTCTGGGCTTCTGCTCTGCTCTCCAATCCCTTGGTTCCCTGGAGCTGTGTGCCACGGACGCCCCACGCAGCCCCCGGGCCCTTGCACCACTCCAGACGCGCTCAGCTCCTTTTGGGAGCGTGGCAGCGTCGCATTCGTGTCACACCTTGTGTTCAAACCCCGATATTCATCTTAAGAACCAGTGAGAGTCTCTTTGTTGTGATTCCAACAGGTTTTGCATCAGATCTAAAACAAACCAGAAATGCTCTTAGTTTTCCTTTTTATCCTAAAAGTCATGGGCCTCTTTGAATCCCAGGACTTTTTATAAGCTTTTCAAAGTAGCCAGAAGGGTTTAAACTTATAGAGATGAGCAGAAAGGCTTAATTTCACACTTACACGAGACAAAAACTACCAGAGGTACAATCTACAGATGAAATACAAAATAAACCCATTTTTCTGTGATCGAAAGAGCTGCTTATTTCCATCATATCTTAATATTTTATTCCCCGAGTTGCTGGAAACTGTCAGGCAGATGGATGAGCGCTTCTGAAATCAGACCTCAGGACACAGCGTATTCTACTACAGATTGGCTTCTGTGAGAATAACCCTGCGAGCGGCTGATGCCATCAGTGGCAACAGCCTCCCACAGATCCCCTGTTCCAGGGGGGATTGGTGAGCCGAGCCCTTTCCTCACAGCTCAGCCTTGCTGTCCTGCTTGGGGATCATTCTCTGCATCGCTGGGAGGGAGCAGCACCACCCTGGCAACGCGGGGGCACCGCAGGTTCCTTCCTCAGGACACCCCCCAGATGCCACCCTGGGAGCAAGCCCTGCCTTTACAGCTCTGCTTCTTGCAAGTGATATTTCCCTCATCCTCGTTTTGTAGCTCCCAACGACAAGGACAGAATTTTGATGAGGAGAACGAGCTCTCGCAAAGTTTATTTGTAATTTTGACACCAAAAAAAAAAAAAAA
>VZRN01001256.1:196793-215375 GCA_013397935.1 Dasyornis broadbenti
GAAGAAGAAAAAAAATCTCAAGGAATTGCGTGCTATCGCTTCAAACGTGAAATTAGCAGCAAATGGAGATCTCTTAAAGTCCCTAAAGTTGAGAAGACATCCTTTGTGTCATGGAGTACATGCTCAGTGCAATCAGCACGTTCTACACAGGTAATTACTTTTACTACTAATGGTGCCTCCCACTCAGATAAGATGTTCCAACACTACTTAATCACAAAGCTTCATTATTGCTCCACCACCTACTGGGTAAAACAATTCACATGCTCTATTCAGCGACTCTCACAAATGAGAAAAATTTATGAATATGAGAGCAAAACAGCACAGAGTCTACAGAGGAGGCACCACCCTGAATAATTGTAAAAGACTTTTGTAGAAAGTTTGGAACATCTGCAGCTCTTTTTTCCCTTCTCCCAAAATACTCAAGAAGAAAATCTGCAAAACCAAGAGAAAACCATCCCTGATGGTGACCTGAGACCCTGAAAGTGTTTTTAGGTTCTTCTGCTGAAGCATCTGAAACTTCCTTGAGCCAGAACACAATGTGTAAAAATAGCTGCATTCACTGCAGTTTCATGTTTTATTTTTGGTATTTTTCATTCTTTTGTGCTACCAGCACGTTACAAATTGTTTTACTACTCAATGCATCAAGAACTGACACAGGAAACAAGAACTAGGGAATAAAACCCCCCGCTTTGGAGGGCTTAGAGACTCTTCTACGTGGGTTCAAATGAAGAGCAGTGGTTTCGCTGAGTGATGCAGGGGACGGAACTTCAGGAGCTCTCACCACATCGAAGCCAACACAAATCACTTTGGAAATTATCTCACAAAGTCACAGGGTGTCTTTTTAATTTTTTTTTTTTTTTTTTTCCTGTGGGTGTAAGAGACAAGCAGGTGGTGTGGTGCATTATGAGAAACTTTTGGGCCACTGAAGGCTGAAAGCAGCCCTGGACACCACGTGTAAGACTGGGAGCCCTTGATTTGTGCCTCAGGAAACAACTCCCAACAATTCCTACACGTCCCAAGTGCTCCACCTCAGTTACACCTGCGTTACACCAAGCACCGGACAGGCGGGAATTTGTAAAGGCTGAAGCGGTGTCTACTGTCTGTCCTTGCATTTTTCCAAAATTATGGCAAAACCAAAAGAACCCAGATAATTCCCAGCTCCCAGATCACCTCCTAAGTTGTCAAAGAGGAAGCTGCGGGAAGAAAGAGGAAGAAAGGGATTGTCTCACAGCACTCAAGAACAATCTGTCTGAGGGATGGGAATTCTCAGTCATCAATGGGAAGTGCAGTCCTTTAGCAACAAATGAAGGTGCTCTGATAATTCCTGAGCTTGCTGAAATCTGGAAGTCTGCGCTTCCAGGAAGGGCAGCAGAACACACAGCAGCATCTTCATTCCTGAGGAATATTACGTAACGATAAGGTAAAGGCTTATTTTGTGAGGTAGTGAGCTGCCCATGGGAAAAGCCATCACATTTACATTGTTTACGTTGCTGCGAGTCCCAGTAAAGCAGCGGGAGGACGTCTAACAGGGACAATGGGATTTTACAAGCATTCTGCCCTTTTGTTCCCTTAAAGTAGCATCTTCTCCTTGTGGATGGAAGAACAACTGCGAAACAGGGCAGCATTTCAGTTGATACTGGTGAAAGATCAGCGTGGTAAATCAGTGTCATGGCTCTGGGCTACCTGGCTGGGTGAATCCGAGGGCTGGGATGGCCGGCAGTGCTGGAATGCTCCCAGCTCCCATCCCAACTGACCACCACTGCAAACATTTCTTGCAGCTCTCTGTGTGGCCCTGTTGCACTAAGAAATGTATAAACATTTTTATTGACTCAGCCAGGAAGAACAATTTGGCTCCAAGACCCGCAGCGGAGCAGGATTAACCAACCTCCTCCAAAAATCCTGATTTATGTTCTCCATCGGAATCTTTTATTTTGGTTATCAGCAGATGGATGGAGTTTAATATATTCACTTTCTAGCACATCAGAATAACACAAGTTGCAGAGACAGCACCTGTTCAACAGTTCCTGGTTAATGAAGGGAGATGGATGGACGTGTGTACACACACGCAGGATGATTCCTGAAAACATGCAAGAATCCAGGGCAATATTCCTGTCGGGACAGGAATCTCTCAAACGGCGACCAGAAATCTGGGGGCTGCCCAGCCCAAGGGATCGCTGCACGTGAACGCTGAAGGCAAAAGTGGGAATATACAGAACTTCTACCTTGAGGAGTTACAAATAAATTACTGAATGTAGTGCAGATTAAGAACTAAACATTTTATTTTCCATAAATATTGGAAGTACTAACGGTCACATGAGTGACGCAGTACATTTTAGGGTCTTTCACCTCTCTTCTTTCAAATTAAAAATGAAAAAAGTAGATGTTATTTTCATTTGAGACAACTAAAGAATGAGATACATCCCTTTCTAATCGAGACATTGCTGTGCATTCACCTTTTGGGAGGCTGCAACCCCACAGGTCTCATGCTCAGAGCTGACTGTGAGCTTGTACCAAGAGATGGTAACTCACTGCTTAGGAAATTAAAGGAGATTTTTAAGCATGTGCATGTGGAGAGAAAAATAATTTAAGAAGTCAAATATCCATGTGCCTTTTTGAAAAAAAATAAACATATGCATTTGCTTTTTGCTAATCAAATGGAAAATTGTTTTGTTTTAATGGTTTTGAAACTTCCCCATCCCTCGAGCAAACAGTACCCATTACTTTAAACACCTCAGTGTCTAGTAATTGTTCACAAATGTGTCAGGCTACCAGTAATTTAAGTCCTGTCAGGAATAAATCTCAGACACTCACTTCTTCCAGTCAGTGACTTGAAAAAAACCCGCCCACATGTCAATTAGAGGGAGCTCCGCGCGGTGGCTTTGTTCGAGGCTGTGTAAACAGAAAGAGCTTCCTCCTCGCTAACAACTGTTTTCTAAACCCTATATAAATGTTTATGTGAACTATCCTACAACAGCATCTAAGGCAATAAAAAGCAGGCACGTAAAAAACAATCTGTGTTGTGCTCGTTGGCAATAAATGTACAGCCAGTGGAGGCTGTAGATCCAGTTGTGAATTATTTTCTCGCAGAGGTCTGACCTCAAAACATTTAAATGTTAGACTGTAAATCAAAATGATATACTTGTGCTATCTATAGATTATTCCCCCGTTTCTGAGTTCTGCTAAATACATGGGTCTGAAAATACTTGCACATTAATATGTAAATAAGCACTCAGGTAGAGGTATATTCCAGGGAGATATAGGGGAAAGTCAAACAATCAAAATATATGAGTGGGCATATTTTCTCCTCTATGTTATTGTTCTCTGCAAGCCACTGGGGAGTAGCCACAACCTGATGTATGACTGATGCAGCATAAGGCACAGGAAAAATCACTGGAGAACAGCTACAGGGAGAATTTAAAAAGACCAAACACGGTAAAACCTGGAAAGCGTAAGGTCATGAAGTGACATGCCACCTGACTGCCACACTCAGAGTCACTGACTCTGAAATGAGGCACTCAAAGCCCTCATTCAGCCCTTCTGGAAGAGCCTACGCACCTCAGATGTCTACGGTTCCACCAATAAATTGTGCCAAGCACCAGAACTTGTGCTGCCTTGCCCTTCTATCACAGTTTTGGTCCGTATTGCGACAAAATGCACACGGCGGCTGTTAAATGTCCTTCTGAGGAAATGTGTCCACATGGCCTCGTTCCACAGCAGCGTTTGGAGAGGACCTGACGGATCCAGGGCTGCAGCCACCTCTGCCTCCAGCAGGAGCTCACTAATTGCTGTGTCCTATCTGCCTTCAGTGCAGGAGACTCGAGTTCAGACCACTCCATGGCCTGCTTCAGAGTGGGAATTTGGGGAATTTTAACTCTCGCAGCAAAGCCCCCAGATGCTGCGCTCCCTCCCTGCCAAGGTGGGTATCCCGCAGCCTTTCCCACTGAAGCTTTGTCTCCACATTTGAATATTCGTTAGGAGAGAAACTGGAAGGGGACGCTCCCACATTCTGCAGTAGCAGCCCAGCCAGCAGCTTTAATCTGCCTGTCTATCTGCTCTCTCCCCTCTTTAATATCTCTCTATGCAAAGCAGAACGGTTTGGTGGTTACTCCGCTCTCCTGGGAGGTGGGAGAACTGGCTTCAAATCCAGTTCGGCAGAGGATGGTTCCACGCTCAGAGCAGAGCACAAGCTGCCGGCAGGATGGGGTGGGTTGGCTCCAGGCAGGGACAGCTGGATGGGAACCCCAGCCAGACATGCTTGAGCAGGCCAGAGGGCTTGGGTCTCTCTCTGCTGGCTGCCTGGGATGGCTGCTTGGGGCTCCTGGCATTTTCAGCTTGCTTGGAGACCCCTGCATTCCCGAATATTCACCTGGCTGGGCTACAGACTGATTCAGGCAAAACCTTCGCTGGGAGCTCGGGGAGTTTTGCAGAGTCACACATGAAACCCTCCACGTGCACCACCAAACCCCCCTCAGTTCCCTGAGCTGCACTTTGTGAGGCACAGGCTGAGATGCCTCAGAAATTTCCTGGTGGCCGTTTTACAGATAAGGGTTAGTCAAACAATCTGAGTCTTTCTTCTGGGAATAAATCTGGCACTCCAAGAATAAATAATAAGGAAGAGCTTTAAGAACTGGCACAATGAAAGGGAAATGGCAATGACTTTTCAACCTGAAGCCTCCTGCACCTAAAAATGCTCGTCCGTGCCAGCATACCTCTTACAGGATTGAGTCCCGAGCTTCCCACCTTGGGAAATGCTCTTAATTCAAGTGTGTAGGAGCTTTTTTGGAGGAGGAAATGCAGGATCTGGCCTTAACCTTTTAGCCAGAATGACTCACCCTCCATTGTGCTCCATTTCTTTCTGGTGGATCATATTATACTGCCAGATGAAAGGAATATGATGTTTGGCAGAGAGGAAAAATACAGACAAACAGGGAGAGCAGATGAGGTACTGCAGTTTAAATTGTGCTTTTCAGTTTTTATGTATCATAACTGTATGCAAGGATGCCCTGGAGCTACGGTATGAGAAGAGCACTTTAACAGGAACCAACATAAAGAAACAAATAGCAATAAATGACATAAGTGTAGCACCTACTTATCTTGCAGAGATACAGGAGATTGGAAACAGTACAAACACTACTGGGCTGTACAAAGAGTATTTTCAAACCTAAGCATGCACACACTTAGGAGATGTATTTATGAGACAGATGCAAGACTAGAGTAGAAATATATATATTCATAAACACTCTGTAAGAAGCGGAGAGCATGGGAGGGACACAGGAAAGAAATATTAAGGGAGAAGTTTCATGGAGAATTTTTGCTTGAAATTGTCACAAGCATCCAAGGAAGCTGCAAGCTGCCTCCCAATTTTATTCTTCTCCGTATTATCTCTGGGGAATCTCCCGACCATCCTTGTGTTAATGCTTCTACCACTGGCTCCCAGCTGCAATAATTTTGTGTTGTTAGGAGTGGCACCTACGAGCAAACGAAAAAGCTGGGGGAAAGGGAATTGCTGGAGATCTCAGGGTACAAAATAAACCCTCCATTCTGAGTTTGAGCCTTGGCTGCACTGGTGTATTTAGGATAATTTGGGACTGCTTTCCTCTCGGGTTTGAAGACTGGGTTACAGGAGAAGCCTAATGGAGAAGGAAAACACTGAGATAGGACTGTAGCCCACACGAAAGAAAAGGAAAGGCTGTGAAAGCATCCCTTCCCTGAGCTGTGCAGAAAGCCATGGACTGTCCCACCCTGTGGAACAATCCCCAACAGCTCAGCACAGGAGACTGCAAAACAACTCCCTTGGCAGCAGCGGGCCCTGGGCACTCCCAAGGGAGCAAGGCGGGAGCAGAGCTGGGTGCTGCACACTCACATGGAGCTGGACAATAAATCCTCCAGAGATGAGGAACAATGGACCAACTTTAACTACTTAGCTCGTCATGAAAACTATCTTAAGAAAGGCTGGGTTTTTCTTTTTTTTCCCCAGTGAAATGAATGATTTTCTTCTCAAAGAAAACCACCTTGTCACTGATGAAAATCCTCTGTGTGGACGGGCCTGTAACCCCTTTAATTCCCACCTCTGAAGGGTGAAACCTTTGCTAAATCTCTCAGGGTTCCAGAGCAGCCCCTCCATGAGGGACAAGCAGCACCAGCTCTGTGTTCCAGCCTCGGTGAGGTGAGAGCAGGCGCTTCTCCCCGTGCTCGGGGATCTGCCCGTGTTCGCCGTGGTGCCGAGAGCGGCCGGCGCTGAATGACGCCTGATGATGATTAATGTATTATTCTACAGAGCATTATGGCTTCTTTTCATTTGGGCTGCATTGTTAGGAGGAAAATGTGATAAAATGGCTGTAACTGTTTTCCACCCTACTTTCCGCCTCCCCCTAGGACTGTTAAAAATAGCATTGGAAAAATTATTGAAAATAAGAGAGAAAAAAGGACCCTATTTTCTGCTAATGTAAGTGGGTCTAGCTCCCCTGAATTTAATGAAGCTTCATTCGTTTATAGCTGCAAACAAATTTTAATAAACTTTTCTTTTCTTTTTTTTCTTTTTCTTTTTTTTTTTTTTTTTTTTTTTTTTTTTTTTTTTTTTTTTTTTTTTTTTTTTTTTTTTTGGTGGTTGCCGTTTGCTTTTCTTTCCTCCCTTGCATTTAGGAGTTGAAAATATGGCAAATATGAAGAATTCAAATTTGATGTAAGCCAAAGTTGGAATCTCAGCCTGGATATTTTAAAACACTGAAGCAATCCTAGTAAATAATTTTTAGAAATGCAGTACTTGGGAAAACATGTTTTGGTTAGGGAATCTGATAATCAGCTTTATGTGTGAGGGAAAAATAAAAGTCACATATTAAAAAGTCTATGTCTGAGAAGAGGAACAATCATCTTTTCTCATGCAGAAGGAAAGACTAAGTCTTAGATTTTTCTAAAACTTAGTTTTTCTTATTTTCCGTGTATAATAGAGATAAATATATTTCCCTCTTCCTTTAATATGCCCAGGTCCTTATCTACAAACGGGCAAGAAGGCTCTATACTCACTAATGAAATTTCCAGAAATCCCAAGTTTATTCTAACTTTTCTTATGTGCATCTGTCTTTCCTCTCCTAAAGTTGTTATTACATTTTTTTATCATCAAACACTGTCCATGTTGCCAGCTCCTCTCCTTAAGTGCTCTAAAGTTTAGAGAACAAAGAAGACCACAGTTAATCCTATCCGAAATTTTATCTGAAATCATTCAGATAAGCCAGAATTTGTTTCAGCTTTGCTTGGAGCGAGTGACAGAGTTTCGGATACAGTAATTTGCTGTGTTTCCATTTCAAACAACCGATGCTTCCCACTTCTAATACACAGGAACATAAAATCCATGTCAGTTGTTTACCTCTGAGGATTATGAAGTTATGGGATTGCTGCAGTTTGATTTTTAAGCCAGTTAGGCAGGGCTCTGAATGCACAACCACCACAATTCCACATCCATGTCAGGCTGCTTGATGTGCCGATGGGTAAGTCCACATTTTTGCGGAGAAATTACGTTTTCTTTGCACCTGCAGCTCTGGACACAATTCCAGAGCAGAGCTCCATGAGCATTTGATGGATGGAAGCTGTTCAAACATCCGAGCTCTGTATTCACAGAAGAAGTTACGACTGGTTTTTTCATCTGCTTTCCTACACGAGGAGTACATCGGGAATAGATCCCCACAAAGCAGCAGCGAAGTCCTGGCCGGTCCTGTCGCTGTTCAGGTGCACTGCTGGTGCTGCAGACGCTGCTGGAGAAGCCGAGCTCCCGCCTCCACCGGGCAAAGCAGGAGCCAGGAGCAGCAGCCAGGATTTCCTGCCTTTCAGCCCAGCACGTCGGGCTCTGCTGCCCCTCGTGCTGCTCCCAAACTTGCCCCCAGCTGCTCTTGGGGGGAAACAGATGGAATCGTGCAGGCTCTGGGGGATGATGCCTCGCCATGGCCTCTGCACGTCCTGGGGCCGAGGCAGCTGCCCAGAGGGAGCTGACAAGGAACTGGCACAAGGCAGAGGAATTCCCAGTCGTTAGTCCGGGACTGGGAACTCCTCTGGCCCTCACACCTACACAGCACAACTGTCAATCACACACGTGGGGTTTGTACCAGGGCTGGGAAAATGCTTCCTTGTCCCCTTCAAACCTCAAGTGCCCTTTTGGAGGAAAATGGTGCAAAACGCAGGGAGCTGAGAAATGCAATAGGGATATCTCTTCCAGGTCATTTAAGAGCACAAATTCCAGCATTTTTGCTTTCAAGTCTCCCCTGTTTATAATTCTCATCCAGTTTATTTTCTACCATTAAAAAAAAAAAAAAACAACAAAAAAAACCCAATCAGATGAAGAAGAAAGCAACTGCAAGGAGTGTGAGTAAAGTTGAATTACAGCTGAGAGAACTCTTCACTTCAGCTGGGTTTAAACTCCGGCTCAGCCATACTTGGCTCTTGTCAATTCATGTCAGATTCTTAATGTTACTTGATTTAGGACAGCCCTGCTGCTGTCCACAGGCCTTGCCAGAGAAAAGAACACAAAATAAGTTCCAGGAAGGGTTTGAGGGGAGTTGTGAGACCTGATTACTCAAGGATTCATTTTCTGACAATGAACAGGCTTAGGGATAAAATAACATTGGAGGACAAGAAATGTCACTACAGACCTGAACCTGCAAATACTTATGGATGTGTTTTAACTTTACTACTGTGGGTCCTGCTGAAATTAATGAGACTGCTCCAAGGGGTAAGGAAAAGCATATGCACAGGAATTTCCAGGATTGGAGATGATGTGCTTAAGATGTGAAGAGTTCCAGGGCCTCAATTTGGGAGTACTCATATGCTTGTAGTTAAACATGCAGGAGCATTTGTAGCATTAGGGCCCAAAACTCTTGCACTGTAAATAAGATGAGGTGGGACCCTGAAGCCAACTGTGTTTGGAATAAAACAGGCAAGAAAAAGGGAAAGAATCCCATGATGTCACACCAACTGGGGCAAGAGCTACAGTGCTCTGGTCAGGCTGGGAGTTAGTGCAGAGTGGAGCTGCTCCCTCCACTGAAACACTGAATAAAGGGAAAATTAAGTCTATACTTAATTGCTTTCCAGAACTGGAATGTGGAACAGTTTGATTGGTTTGTTTTTTTTTTTGTTTTTTTTTGGAGTGCAGTTGTTCCATTTTGAAGTGTCAGCTCAGTCTGACAAGACACAAGAGTCTGGGAAGAGGAAAAGTCTTGGGTGCAGGGAATGGGAGCAATGTGGTCATTGCTGTTTGCTTCAGCAGAGAGGCAGACATGGAGCTGGTTTCACAGGGATCGCTTCCAAATGTCAACGAGACTGGAAAATTCGGAGATATTAGAATATGAGAATGTAAGTTGGGAGACAGGGGCTCTGTGAAATCATTTGATTCTTCCCATATTTTTGTTTCTTATTTAATATTGGCTTCAACATAATCAGTCTCAAGATAATGGGATTTTTATCCTTTGCATGGTCAGTTTTTCATTTTTAATACCATTCCAAACACCACAGAGAAGAAAGAATTCTGCTCTCCGAACAGAAAGCTACAGAGAGCAAATAGGCTAAATAACACTAAAATATTAGTTAACAGGAGCTTTGTTGTGCAGCGCGACCCCACAAACAGCAAACAGAAACATGTCCCTCGCAAAAGCAATTTAAGCTCTCCTCAAAAATAAGATCCTTTGAATTTTTTTCGAGGCTTTGATAGGATACAAGATGCTCAGATGTTTCAGAGAAGAGAAACACAAAAAGCCCCAGACAGATAATTTAACTCCGGAGCACCCACAGTTACCCTGCTCTGTTACAAAGGAAGACAAATTTTGTGGAAATAAGTATTTCATCTCCAGGAGCCACACGGATCTAAGAGACTTTTCCTCGTGTGTTTACATTGCTTAAGTTCTTCATTTCCTCTGCCCGCAGCAGTGAATTGCACTGGAATTGACTGCACAGTAAAACTCCCATGCAGGAGAGGTTTATGCATTATGTTAAAAAGCTCTGCCTTGATAAATGGTGCCATTAGCATCTGGAATTCACTGCATCCGACGGGTCAGGCTATTGCGAAAACACTCCTTAAAAGTGTAACAAATTTGCTCAAATGCTAATGAGCTGAACCACCACCCTGATCTCGTGAATGGAGCCAAATAGGTTTAAAAGTTGAAAGCATTTGTGTGTCACTGGCAGCCACACTTAGTGCTCTGAGTATGTATCAGTTGTCCTGGGAAAAAATTGTGTCTGCTCCCAGCTTAGGACTCCCCTCCTGAAAATAGGTACCAAGTGGTCATTAGAGAAGATTACTTTTTCCTCCTCTAAATTTCATGTCCGTAGGATTGAATACCAGAGGTTTGAAAATATCAGCTATTTTAATCACAATTGTTACACTTGCATCATCCAACATTCTTATTCCTAATAAGCAAGTGGTAAATGTCGCCTGCACTGAACAGGACCCTTTTGCCTGTGGGTATAACAGAATTTTCACCTTTCTGGCACACAGGAAGCAGGGATGTAAAGGCAAGCAGTGAAATTCAGCCTGTCTGTTCATGTGTGGAAGGAGGAGAGAGCGAAATGACCTCTCTGGGCAATACTTCGTTGGAAGCTGTAGTTTCCTAACAGCCTTCCAGACAAAGGCACAGCAGCCAGCTGTGGAGAACTTGGTAGCAAACCACTTGTAAGGCAGCAAGAAAACCTCACCTGAAATGTGTGTGTAGGGTTTTTTTTTTTCAAAAGTCAACAGAAATTGTTTATGTTAGAGCACAGGAGAAGCCAGAAAAGTGCAACCAGAAAATCTAAATTGAGTCTCTGGTCTGGTTCTACTCTTTAGTCAAGCCCAAGCAGCTGGAGCCAAATTCTGCGTTGCATGACAAAGATGTTTAATGAAATGATATACAGAGTGACAGGAGACCACCAGGAAAATAATGAAAATAATGGCAGATTATTTGCATTGGCTTCTGCTCTCCCTTGGCTCATCGCTATCCCCAGACGGAGCTGCAGTGCGGAATTGGGCAGGAGGCTGACTCTACTTCCTTGGCTTTCCGTGGCCCGTGGTCAGCCACAAACTCTCCACCCAGCAGCTCCTGAGCTGAGGGGCACTCGGATGATTCTGAGATCTCCCCTTCACTGGGTTGTTCCAGACACACTCCCACAGCAACACTGAATTATTCCAAAAATAAAGCCACCCTCCCACTCCCCTCAAACACTGAGGAGAGCTTTAATCGCATTCTGCAGGTGCTGGGCCACAAGGAATTTTTCATGCTCAGAACTTCCTGACCAAAAATGACATTCAGGGTCATAATTATTCACAGATGGGGGGGGTGAGATTGCAAAGGTTTTGATGAGAGGAAAAACAACTAAAAGGCTCTCAAGTTCTACCAAGTTAAAACTGGTTTTTTCTGGTTTTCAGATGAAACTTTTCATCCGCAAGTGACAGAGCACTTTGAAATCCAGTAAATTAAAAGAAATTTTAAAAGTGTAATAAAGCTTGGAGATGCACTGATTATTTTATTTTCTGGGTTGCACATCGAATTAAAAAAAAAAAAAGGTAGAATCAGTTAATCCCTCAAACCTTCCTGGCATCACTATATGCTACAAGGAAAGCCTTTTATTCTTTTTCAAGAATAAATTTACTTTACAGAGCAGCACAATGATAAAGTGCAGAGCTCCAAAACATAAATGGAATACTCTGGGCAGAGCTTCCACCACTCGGAGTAAATTCAAGAAAAATATTGACCGCCCCTGTGTGTTTTCTTTGCTCTGCGGTCTGTGATATTTCTAGGAGGATGCACAACAAAGCGCTTGTCTCCTCCTGCACTGTTGTCAGAAGAATTTGCTGAATGCATGTGAGAGTTGACACGGCCTGTGAATCTCCCGGCCTTGTTTGCAGAGATGCAAACTTCCAGTGCCCCAGCACCTCGTGTCCTCTGCTTATTCTCTGCAGTGCCTCTGTCACCCGTGGCATTTTGCATTTGCTGTTTTCTTAGGTATATTTAAAATAACGTGCCAAATGAGATAAACACACTGCTCAATGAATGCCTGGGAAGCTTGGGATATTTAACAGTTTTAACCCCCCTAACCAGTTTAATGTTTAATTACATGGAGCTGTGTGTGGTCCCCAACTGGTTTGAACCTTCAACACCAGTCAAACCAAGTTAAATGCAGCAAAGCAGAAAATCCAGTTGTGAACAAGCAATCTGCTGGCTAAATTGTTTAAGATGTCTTGCAATTTGTTAACCTTGAATGCTTTTATTTGCAGCAACATTTTCATCCTGGCCTTATCTGGGCCTTCCCAGCTTTTGCAGCCCTGCAGGTTCAGTCCTGGAACTGAATTGTGAGCACATATGAAATACTAAAACGTCTGTTTTCTGTCCCCAAAATCAAATCCTTAAGACAAATAAATAGCTTAAATTCCACCCCCAATTAATTTCACTCACATTCTCCTGCAAATTACAGGCATAAAAATGCTGGCCAGGTTTTGAAATCTGGCCCTTCCTTTCCCAACCAAATGTGAGTATTTGAGAGGTAACTTTTTTAACATTTCTTGTCACGTCCTGTCCTGCCTCTCCAAGCAAGCCCACAAGCGCCATTAGGAACCAGATCTTGTCTATAGTGGCCAGCTCTATTTTCAGACTATGCAGCCATCACTTTCAGCTCTGCAGCCTCAAGCTCTCTGCCGTCTGATGGAGGACAACAAAGGGTTGGCTTCATCCGCACATTAGAGAGCAAACGGTGGCCTTTGGACCACATGAGAAGATGGACACTAAAAGAAAAGGGCTCAAGAATAAATGGTTCGCCTTGTCTTCTTTTCAGAACTCAGATATAAAAAGGCATTGGGGCAGAGCAATGCTGGGAAAAATTAATATTTTCCCAGACTTAACCATTTCCCTTTTCAAAAAGATTTATAACACACATGAATCTCAGATGTCACATCTTATTGTGCATAATTACACTGATGTCTAGACTAAACATTATATATATACCCACACATACATATAATTATATATCCTTATGACTATGTATTACTGCTTTTCTATAATACCTATTCCATGGCGGGGCTTATATCTTAATGATTCATAAAACCTATATTCCATGGGAAATGATTTTATCCAACACGCAAGTCAGCACTAGACCTGACACCAAAGCCTTAATGAGGTCTTAACTCACCCATGGAATAATCAGCAATGGGATAAACATCATATCCTGCATTCTCTAATCACTTAATACATCTTTCTTATCTATGTGAAGATACAAATGAAAGGTAAGTACCTAACTTTATTTGCCTGGTCATCCCACCCATAAAGATGAAGGAATACATTCTGTAATCATCGGGAAAGTTAATTACAAAAGTTAAGACTTCTACCTATTCCAGAAGGTTTCGTAGGCAGGGTAAGGCGTTTTTAGAGTGCATTGTTGGGGAAAGATAAAACAAAACTCAGGCACTGCTACTGCTGTTGCTGGGTTTGTAATGAGGAGGTTTGCTCACCTTGGCAACCTCACACATGGGGTTCTTCTCTCCAGATCTCATTAGAGTGAGGAGCACATTACCAGACGAGCTGGATGGATTCTTGACCTACTTAATTTCGATTGTGAAAACTTGTTCCGTTTTTCTGTCTGATTTTTCCAGGCACAGCTGCAAGTGACCTTACAATGTACTATATATTTCAGGCAAATATTTGTATGCAGGAGCAGTGACGTTGAGGTGTAGTCTTGGAGTCTACTGGGAATAGAGACAACATCACACAAAAGATGAAATAGCAGGGCCTGCAACACTTAGACATCTGTACTTGAAGTTTTTGTTTGAGCAAAAATTTCCATAGTAATGTGCAAATGGATTCCTCACATGTTTTGACAGCACATCCACATTTATCCAGCCCTGCTTCCCCCGACAGATTAGCCAGGCCAATAGCTGCACAGTATCCACTGCCTTCTCCAAGATGGAAGGCTCCTTTATGGCTTTTTATTTCTGGATTCTTACTCTTTGCACTTAGCAGAATCCCAGGAAGGCAGCTGAATTCCTACCAGAATAGCCTCGGGATGATTTATGAGTGGATTTCATGGGTCCTTTAGCCTGGGGAAGCCTGCTGTGGTTTGGGGATGTCCTGGACAATGCCAGGGTTGGCATCTGGGGGACAGAGCACAAGCAGAAAAGGCACGCCTGGGAAGAAGGGAGGGAAGGAGGAAAGGTCTTCTTTGGTGGAGTATGGAGGATCTCCTCAAGGAAAGCCACTGCAAATGCAGTGGCTCATGAAGAAATCTAATGCCGTGTGACAGGCAGGATATTTCACAAAAAAGCCGTGTGAGTGAATGGGGTGTGAGGAGAAGTGACAGACTAACGGGCTCTTGCTGGAGCTGGCCACTCCAGGGCTGAGCAGGGAGGTGTCCCCAAGCAGCTCTGCCTGTGGGCCACAGCAGGGACCTCCAGCCCCTCTCCTGCAGCGTTCCTTCAGCTGGATTTGGGAGAGCTGAGGGCTAATCCACGGCAGCTCTGCACTGACAGCCCGCATCACTTGGGAAATAATAATCAGCTCTCCAAATCAGCTCAGAAATTATAAAATGAAGTTATAAAAATAGCAAACAGACCATATGTTAGTTTTCATTTCAAAGTTTATCCTTGCTCTAAAGAAGGTTAAATCATATTCATTTCTCTGAAAACAGTCAAGATATAGGAATTTAAAATACCGCGGAAGTGTTATCTATAGAGTGCACTCTGGAGTACCAAGAAAGAAATCACATATGCATGGGATTACAGAATACATTTCAAGTCAACAGAGACGCACATCATACAGTAACTAAGAAACAAACATGTTTCTCTGACTCAGAAAATTGAGTTTAATTTAGTCTTCAGAAATCTGGATCTGTCTGGCCTGGTAGCAGCCACGGGTAGATACGACGTGAGGAAGCCACTCGGAGTGTCCGGTCCCTGGGATCCACAGCTGGCTTCAGGGCTGCAGGATTTGTGAGGAGAGGTTCTGCAGCCACTCACACACTGAGAGTGAGAGGGGGGGGAAAAAGGACAGAGTGCTGCACCTCGGAAAAGTCTCCGGAAGTTGGAAAGCCTGTGAATTGCTGCTCAGTGTGAAGCAGCTCAGAGCTGTGAGAGCAGACAATGGCTCTCCTCAGGCACGGCAAGGTAGACACAGCGGGCAGAGATCCACAGAGGAACGAAAGGATGGCGATAAGAACTTCTCTACGATTTCAAAAGTTAAAGCCAACGAAGCACAAAAGATTGGTGTTAAGGCTTCAAACACTCCCTCAACACGTAGCCAACTGTCACACATTTGCCAGAGAGACATTTGTGATCCCAGCTGGGGCCACAGGATGAATTCTTAATCCCACTGGTGACCACGTCATATCATGTGGTCAAACAAGGTATCTCTGGGAAGAGCAGGGGCTCAAACAACGACACCATTTCCCTTCTTACCACCACAACCTCACTAAAAGAATAAAAAATACCAGCTTCTCTTTCCCCTGATTTTGAATATTTTGTCTCTAGAAGGTACCAGTGCCACCATACCAAAAGACACTTGGGTAAAAAGCACCCCAAGGAGACCCTGACCCGCTCTGTGGCCTCAAGATTATTTTTTTATCTTTGTAGTGGAGGAGATACTTAAAGCTCAAATAAGCAGCAGCTCGGACAAGCTGTAGAAAGAACGGTAGATGATACCACCGGTGCCATCTGCTTTTCTTGGGATTCCTGAATGCACCGCCCTTCAGTTGGCCGTTGTCAGACTCCCTTGAAGGGTTCAAGTGCAGAGCTCCTCGCCCATGCAGTTCCCATGCTTGCCACATATTTTACCATCATGTTTCTTGCACGTGCAGCCAGCCTTGACAGATACAATCTCCAGACCTACAATGGCTGCATATATTGTGCGTATTTTGGAAGGTATGGCAGGAATCTGAAGGCGCTGCAGCATCTGTTAGTTACATATGCAAAAAAGAAATGTAGAATTACCATATGGGGGTTTGAAGGATTTGAGCTCAACTTTTGTCCCTCAATGCCTGAGTGCAGCTCTCCATAACATCTTACGTTTACCTAGGTCGGAAAGATTTTTAAATTGTTTTCCTTTTTGGTTTAAAAAAGAAAAACATACTCATATGATGGCGCAAAGAGAAAAATGCGAATTGTTTTATCACAGGTTTGAGTCCCTAGCATTGTTGCTGTGTGGTGTGTTTCAGGTTAGTCAGGTAGGAAAACTCTGATGTAAAGCCAAATCTTTAGGTTATATTCTGAGCAGATTTAGGTCACCAAGGATTCCTGCCTACACTTCTGAGTAGTAGAACTGAATTAGTTGGATAAAAACTCAGTAATCCTTGAATCCTTTATTTCTGAGCACTCAACAGGAGATTATTGAACAGGATCTGTCGATCTCAAATTCCTGGATAACCACCGACTTCTCCTTTAGAACACCTGCAACTGGGAACGGCAAAATAGGATGTGTGGATAGGATATGTGTTCATCATGTGTTTGCATTATGGTTCCCTTCAAATCGTGAGTTTACGGAATATAAATGCCGAAGCAGCCTAGCAAGGAATTTGATAATAGAGCAACAGGAGCTGCTAAGAACAAATATTTGGCCAACTATTATGTGACAAAAGTGCAAATGTGGAATTTGCAATTGCCTATGCAAAACATGCGCACGCTAAGCGTGCCCTGGGAAGGTGGATGACTGTCCCCAGGTATTCCTGCTCGGCCGTTTGCCCATGGAATTCCCCTGATTTCAGTGTGCACAGCCAAGGTAGCTGCACATAAATCAGCTGCGGAACTGGGACGGGGCTGTGTGTGAAATCAGGACCATTTTTCAGTGGAGCCAATTCTAGTTCTTTTATCGCTGGTCTCAGGATAGTTAGTACTTGTCTTTAAAGCTTGTTTCCTCCAGTCCTGTAGCTTTGTGAGCCTCTCATATTTCATTTAAAACAAAACAACCAAAAGAAAACGTGCAGCTTTTATGGTTGCAGGGAAAAGCCTGAAATCACGAACATACCAGCTCTAAAAGTAGAAAGCAAACTGTAAGAATCCGATATGTTATTAAAAAGAATATTAAGTCCCTGAGCCACTCATGATTTTTAAGACTGTACTTAAGATTTCTCAGCATATGGCACTGGGAAAGCTGCTATTTTCAAATGCATAATGTTTTATGAACATGTAAGCAGACAAAGCACTGTAGATACATCAAAACACAGGCGAGGAAGGGACCTTCTGCTACAGCAAATTTCTTTCTCCTTTCATCACACGTCCAGCCACGTAGTAGACTTTGGACACTCAGCTGCACCTCCTTCTCTTCTCAGCTGTGTGTCCTTGTCCTCTCTGCTTTCCCTGCCCGTGCACTCCACAATCCAAGCACCTCTGAGCACTCCAGAGCAAACGTCGGACCCTCAACTCACCACCGCTGGGAAATCCCCCAGCATTCTCAGCTCCTCAGGCCCCTGGAGACACCGGGAAAAACACACCAAGGTGATCATGCACACATGCAGAATTTTCTGTATCGCACAGAAAACAAATAGCTATTTTCTGGAAGGAAATGTCATAACTAATATAAATATACGAACATTGAAAGCTCTTCCCCACCTCCCTGTCTGATTTTGGTTTTCTTTTTAAGTGTGGGGTGAGTCATGGTGTTGATCAGATTACCTGGTAAGCAGATCTCAGACTTCCCACGAACTAATACATAGAAAAGTTTAAATTAAAATGGAGGCAAAAACACAAAAGCCCCTTGAGCCTGGGCCAATTAAAGTTCAGGGGATTTTTGCGCTAGAATGTCATTTCCTTCTCTGATCATAAATAAGGTGTTAAAGCACTGCTAAACTTAATGCATGCAGGGACAAATCACTGAGAGCGACCTCCTTGTTTTTCTTTATTTTTTAATGCTTTCATGCCTGTATTCCTGAAGGCTCCAGGAGCAGCCACAACAGCGACTGAAGTTCCCTGACTGATAACACAAGCAGCTGCTGATTCCACAGGAACGAGGAGGAGAACTCAGGGCCCAGTTTGCTACCAGCTGGCACCGTGCCCATCAGTGCAGTGTCAGATTCAAGAGGCAAAGAAAGGATGCTGAGCTGGCCCCACAAAGACGTGCTGACGCAATTCATCCCCAGCTCTGCAGTCAGCCACCGTGCTGCTCCTCCAGACAAATCTAGTGCAGCCTATTTTAGCTGTTTCTTCTCATTAAATGCCCAAATCGAAGAAAGCCAGTGGAAATAGCACGCTGGCAAACTTCAGGAAAACAGCCTGAGCGCAGGAACATCCGTTATGGATACACAGAGAACAATTTGTTACTAGCAGGCAAAGGTGAACCCAGGTTAATATTACATATTGATGTACATCTAGAAGGAGGCAGTTTAAAAAAGGGAATTAAATGTTCTGAAATGTTGATAGGGAAAAGTCCAATCTCCAGGTTTCATTATAATTGTTTGGTATTCATATAAATGCTCAGACTCTGTGTCATTCCTTATCAAATGACTCTCTCATTGTAAATCATCTAAATTGTTACACATTCAAGTTAAGAATCAAAAGTGTTTCTTAAAAATCCACTCCTTTGAACTACTCAGAGCAAAAAAAAAAAAAAAAAAAAAAAAAAAAAAAAAGAAAAAAAAAAAAAAAAAAGAAAA
>VZRN01001256.1:215419-222919 GCA_013397935.1 Dasyornis broadbenti
AAAAAAAAAAAGAGAAAGAAAAGAAAAAGAAAAAAAGAGAAGCAGACCTAGATCTGTTTGCTGCCTAATTTAGTGCCAGTAATAGTTCAGCTCTAATCCCTGGAAATAGAATACAAAAGTACGTACACACACACATATGCAGTGTATCTATAGATGTATTTGAGACTTTTCTTGCATCCAATCTGGTGATTCAGTACATCCTGCTAATAAACACAGCTCCATGACCATGACTCATCTCAGCTGGATCTTGTGTGTGTCAGGCAGCAAGGGAAGGAGGGAGGTGAAGGGGCTCAGTGATGGGGATGTGCTGCTGTGGACAGGGCACGGAGTGGGAGCAGGAGCAGGAGCAGGAATGTCATCAGCTCTACAGCCAGGAAAATGGCTTTTTCCTGTGCCGGTGGCTCCTGCATCAAACAAATACACACAAACACGTGTGTGTGTGTGTGAGTGAGTACATGCATCCAGTTTCCTCTGAACAAGAAAGTCCCCGCACAAAGCCTCACGTGTTCTGCCTCCCAGGGAAGGGCTGGACCAGAAATGGGTGTCCAAACTCTGCTCCTTCTCATCATAACAAGACACATTCACGCAACAGCAGAAGTGCAGAGTGGGTGTCTCTGGCAGAGACAGATTCCTTGTACCAGGACAGCCCTGCAGGTCTCCTTCCTCGGCCCTGCACTCTGCTCCAGCCCCTGCCGAGTGACTTCTGAAGCGCACACCAAAATCTTTACGTGACTCAAAGTCCCAAGACACACCTCAGGTAATTCAGATTGAGAGAATGACTTCTAGGACGCTTCCAGGCAGAAAAAGAAAACAAATTGCCATTGCATTTTAGAAATCTTTGTATTTAAGAGAATCTTGTGCAACCAAGGAGAGTGGAGAGCCTTCCCTGACCACAGCTGCTTTACCAAAGCATGACAGAACATGGCAGCAGTTATTTTTGTGCTTTTTCAGTGCCAAGCCACTGTGAAAGCTGAAGCTTTTAGTTTCCACTTTGGAGCAATGTTAATGCCCAGAAGTGCAAGCAGCAAGTTAGACTGAAATTTCTATGCCTAAAACCCGTTAAAAATGGATAAGGACCAAATACATTGGTTGGGGAAATCTGTTAAATCTTGTGTTGGAGTTTTCAGTGCATTCACTGCTGCTTGGTTATCTGAGACACTTTAAATCTCATCACTGGAAACGACTTTACCATCAAAGTTGCAGCTCTAAGCCCAGCCCAGTCCAGGGCATTTTAACGTATCCCACTGCCACAGACACAGCCCATCTTTCAGGAAAGACATAATTAGAAAATCCTGGCATACTCTCATTCAGTTAACATTTGTTCTAAATGTACTTTAACAATAAGGCCCATTTTCCTCTAGAACAAGACCCAGGCTTGAGGAATGTTCCTCCTCCTACCCTGACCATGAAAGCATTTGAAAGCTCCCAAGTAAATTGCTGGACATGAGACCCCTGATTGCTGTGCCTACACGACTCATGATTGATGGCTCTAATGAAATTACTAAGTTTTCCTTTCTATTTCTGGCATTAGTCAAGGCTTCATGTCCAAAGATTATTCCACCAGACATGTTCTGCGGATGTGATGGGATTAGCCAAATTTCAAAGCTTATTTTTGACCTCCAGCAGAAAACTGAGCACATACGCTATTGAAGCCAACTGGGACTATAGAACATCAAGTTGATTCATCAAATTAGCTCAAACTGCATGACTGGCTATGGAAGTTGTCAGCTATAAACCTGTCAAAAAGCCATCAGCTTTAATGTTAAATAGAAACACAAAGTAATGTTGTTCAGAATTTGACATTTGTTGGACTTACGCCTGCTAAAGGATGCTATCTGCTTTGTTTCCTCTTAGAAAAATGTGTAGTCTGAAACACAGCCTTGAGAGATTGCTGGAGACAAAAGGTAGACACCCTGGTTGGTAGAAATCCCAGCTTTAACAAAGCAGATATGTCTGAGCTGCCTCTACCCAGTAATGTCAACTAGCACCAAAATATCTGCAGTACACTGAGACTCCAAAATCTTTCCAGCACTTACAATATACAAATTTACCGTATTTTACTCTGGTTTTTATTAAAAAAATACAAAACAAGCAGCACAAAACAAATGCACAATTTTCCTTTCATTTTCCAAACAAAAGATCAATGAGTTTGGTATAGAATGCGTTGGAACAGCTCTAAGTGAATTCTAAATGCCTGCAGATAGCACACCCACGACGAGAGACTGGAGCCCCGACTGCACCAGCAGGCTGTTCCCTGATTATCACACACCAGAGCATGGGGTGAGCACATGGGAGCACTGCTCACAGGAAAACTGGGAGGTCACAACCGTGTGAAAGGTCTTGCAACCCCATCCCTCCTTAAAAGCCAAAGCATGCTGAGCTCACGTGCTCCCACTCTGCTCTCAATCTGTTCCCCGTGCCTGGGAGGATTACAAAGGTAGGCTGGGGCATCACAGCTTTAACTCCACGTTTGTTCAGCTGGCAGCAGCGAAGCCCAGACTTTGAACGTGAAAATGTTTGTTGCTTCCCAGTTTCTTGTTGTTGTTTTTTTCTTTAAATGATGCATGTAGTCCTCTTACAATTTATGGATGATTGGTTGGACAGCAGAATACAGTCTCTAATGTATTCATGTATATTGTTATGAGCCCTCAGCCCTCTGAATATTGACTGAAGGGCTGGAAAAAAGGAGCTCCTGCACACTCATTGTGATCTCAAATGTCAGCCAGAGTGGGAGCTCTACAGGGTTTAACCTAAAGATTATAAAGTCTTTAGCACAAAGATTTTTTTTTTTTCTTTGCTCTCTCTAAAAAAAACTTACTGCACCTTGGGCAGAATAAAACAGGAATGAAAAAAGGGTGGTGAGGGACTTATCAGAGGGGAACTGCAGAGAAAAAGTGCCAGGCCAAGAGCTCAGTGTAAAGGAAGGAACAAGAGGAAATGCAGTTTCAGATGACCAGATACCAAGTGCCTCTGCTGTTATCTTGTGAGCCTTCTTGCATGAGGGACCAGCAGTGGCTGTACTTTCCCAGAAGACATCAGAAAACAGTTTCTGCTTTGTAGAACCATGTCCTATTTTACCTCCACTGCAGAGGTTATTATACAATATATTTGGGGTTTTTAAATGTAATTTGAGAATCCAGACAAATGTATCATTTCTTAGAGGAATCCTCATGCTGGTCCCTGGTCCGGTTGAAGGCCCTGGTGTCTCTGGGGTTTCCAGCCCAAAATGAGCCCTTGTGCGACCACAGCAGCGCTTCCTGTGCGTGTGCAAGGTGATGTTTGGCCTCTCATCCTTCCAGCAGAACCAGGGCTGGAGCTGGAAATCAGCATCTCCTGCAGGCCCGGGGGATCCCAGGAGCTGGGATCCGGAGCCCCTCCCCCAGGTACTGCAGAGAGCCTCAGGTCCCCAGGCTCACTCAGACACCGTGGAAAACAGAACTGGGAAGCCACAGAGCGACTTTCCCCACTTCTGCAGCTTCAATCTATCTTTAAACCAAATCTGCTTTCTTGCATGCCAATTTTTAGCCTGGAGCCAGGTATTAGAGCTGAGTGATAAATCCCTGAAAGGGGGATCACAATAGAATCTCTGACAGACACTTAACACTACTGGTACCAACTCAGGGAGCTCAGGATATATTTTCCCCCTGATTAGGTGTTGGCTGTACATTTGTACAGACTCCATAAGCACAAGATGTATGTAGGACACACTGTAAAACTGCAGATCTGTGACTTACGTGCGACCTTTGGGGAAGCGACTTTTTCTTTGCCCTTTTTTTTTAAAGGTATCATAACCGCTAAACACAGCTTTCACAATTGCATATTGTTTTTAAATTGAGCAAAAAACTGGCATTTGAGCAGTGACAACTTGATAACTAGAACATTCCCCCTCCCAAACCTTAGCCTAAGCTATAATACAGCAAGTGGGACTTGAACTATGATGGGTTTCAGTATTAGCGTTCAGAAGATTTGTCACTGTCACATCTCGC
This sequence comes from Dasyornis broadbenti, assembly GCA_013397935.1. NCBI lineage: Eukaryota > Metazoa > Chordata > Aves > Passeriformes > Dasyornithidae > Dasyornis > Dasyornis broadbenti. Next base: position 219,406 of record VZRN01001256.1, read on the forward strand.
TAAACACTCAGAGCATCTCATTTTCTAAATATAATGCATCACTGTTTAGTGGCTAAAAATGCAAATTACAAAAAATCTAATCATGTTCAAGGAACTAAAAAAACTCCTATGATCCCCGAACCCCTCAGAGCACACATGACTTGATGCAGGGCTTTCCCAACCAAGCACAACAACAGCGCACAGCAAACCTGTGGGACAGCAGCATCAATCGCCAGGGCACACATTCCCTGCTCTGTGCAAATCCCAGAGATTTCCAAAAGCATCTTTGACTTGGATTCAAGCGATAAAACACGTGAACTTATCCAAAGGAGTAAGAAAAATACCTTCTTAGATCTGATTTCTGATGCTCAAGGTTTAGCTTCTATTTTTCTTGTCTCTTTTTTTCCCCCCCAACTAGTAAGACTCCTGGTATCAAAGGAACCAAAGAAAATATTCAGAATTTAAAACTATCTTGTTAAACTTCAAGCTGTAATATCCTGTAAAAGCCCCATGTAGGAACCCTTACATCTATAAAAGGCAGTTTCTTTGCTAAGGGCATTCTTGGAGTGCCTCTCCTCTTTAAATCTGAGCTGCAGAGGGTTCATTTGTTTAGTACCCAGCTGAGCAAATCTAATGGTTAATTGAGACCAAAAGAAGTTTTCCATGTCCTCTGATCTGCTCCACACGTGTTCCTGTCCCCTCCTTTACTTGGTGCTGGTGTTCACCTGGTGAAATGGTAAACCAGACCGGGGAATGAAACTGAATTCACTCGCTCTGCACTCTCTAACTGCAAGCTGTGTGCTTGCTGGGAGCACTGCCTGTGGGTGCTGCGGCCCAGGAGGAAGAGCAGAGGACACACGGCCAGGATGGCAGGCGCTGGAGAGCTCCCACTGGCAGCAAGTTCGCTGCAGCCAGGTGTGTTGTCACCCCAGTGCCCTCAACACCTCCCCCCAGGTACAGGGAGAAAATAAACGCCGGGTTTCTTTTTCCAGGAGAGTGCCGCTTACACCTTGCCACAGGAGGTGAGAGAGGCTGACGTGCAAGTGGGTTAGAACATCCTGAGTGGGGGGCAGCAGCAGGAGCTGCTCCAGGGCTCAGGTGCTGTCTGAACAACTGGAAGGGGCTGTTCCGGCAAGAGTTTGGAAATGCCTGGGAAAAAATCTATTGCAGAAACACCGAATTCTTATCAATGAGGCAAGTGGGAAGCAGTCTAATTACGATAAGATCCCTTTTCTGCTGTTCTATTCATGGCTGTGAGTGCACTGTCAGAGGACACCTTAGTGTACATAAGGTGCATGAAATAAATAAATTAAGTTCACCTTAATGTACATAAGAAACAAACCTGCCATTCCATATACAGGATCTCGATTACCACGGAACTACAGAGTCTATTAATTACTGTATCAATGAATTCCAACCAAAACCCACTTTAAACCTTTGGAATCGTTGGTGGATAATTGGTTTGCTATTAAAACATCTCGGGTCCACCGCAAATCTCACCTGTTCTAAGGAAACTGCTTAGTAGGTGTGTTAATGGAAGTTATTGCTATTATAAACTATCTCCAGACATTGACAAAAGAAGTAATACAAGGGATATTTTTTAAAAGCTCTGGCCAATGCATGGCTGAATGATTGAGTTGGAAAATGAACCATTCCTTGGGGTTAGCAAATGATTTTTCATCAGCTAGCAGGCTATTAAGCACACCTAGATAATAAACGGATGATTTTAGCAGTAATTCTACCAGCTTCTCATATTTTCCATTTTAAATTCCATGTTACTTTTAAAGGATTCACACATTACCTTGATTTACACCACAGAGAAGAGAGCCAATGATGTCCTTTAATGTCGGAGACAGTGCATTATTATTTATCATTAAATCCAGCTTTTTTTTCCCCCTCCCCACCTTGTGAAACATTTGACAAGCGCCTGGCTGGCTCCAGAGCAGGGCTGTGATTCCCCACACCATGGGAATGAGGGGCAGTCTCCAAGGATGGGGGTTTGCAGCTCTCTGCCTGTTTAATGCTGGATCTTGTGATGGTCATCCTTGCAAATCCCCCGACTTCCACAGCAGCTCACAGCTCAATCATGTGAACTTAAGTTACTGGTAGGAACTAGGGAACAAAATCTTTACGCTAATGAGATTATTTGCATGAAATGTTATTTCAATAAGACAGCCTTGGGAAGGAGTCCGTTCACACTTGATTTTCCACATTTGTTATTAGATTTCTTGCCCAAAAGAGCAATTTGGGGAAACGACTCCGAAGATGCAGTATTGGAACTGATGGTCAGTTCCAACGGAAAACAAATGCATTTTTAATGTGAAAAGAACCAGGGCGACAGAGACATTAAAAAGTGGTTGACTGGCAGCCTGTTTCACCCTCATGTCCAATGGAGCTCTACCATTCAAACCACTGCCAAACAGGCAATTTTCTGGTGGAAAAGAGATGCGTGGGCTCAGATTGTCCCTGAAAATGCCAACTACAATAGCAAAGATGTCTGTGGTGCCCGCCTGCTTATGGGCATTCTTCTCTTTTAGGGCATTCAGAGCCTGCTACTCACCACACAATTTCCTTTGTAGCAGCACTCAGAGAACACTGAAAAAGTTATTTAAAGCAAATTTGTTAAATTGGGTTCATGTGAGTTCAGCCTTAGGGGCAAAAGCAGTATTTTCACACAGGAAGGCAAACTTTTACAACAAAACAAAAAGCACAAATATTCACTGAGTCTGGAGTTTCATTACGAAGTGTGAAGTCAATTTATGGCTGAGAGTTTTGTATCAAAAGCAGATGAAACTTGGAAATTTCAAAAGAGTTTGGCCTTGCAGTTTTGGATTGATTCAAACTTCAAATTCAAAATGAAACTGGGAGACGTGAACTTAAGTGGCTGATGCTGCAGAAAATGTTGTGATCTATGTATGTATCTATTGCAATTTATTTTCACAAGATTGCATACTTTCCTGGTAATTACAGACCCCTCTTGCATAAGCAATAATTTTCCATTTGAACTTCTACAGTACAGCCTGTTCCTCTCCTCCTTCAGAGCAGCACTGAACACAAATGCACCGATTTATCACACCTTTTTCTACATTAGCCCTTTGGAAAGTCAGTTGATGGAGCACTAGAGAACAAATAACTCCCATACTCCTTCATATTTTCCGAAGTTTTTAAGTTTAAAATTGAAAGTTTCTTTCCAATAAAAGGCTTTTCTTGCATTTCTTTGTGAGCTACTCTGTATGGTTTCAATATGAAACTCCATTTTTCAAAGGAATAGCAAAATTTGTAGTTCTAGAGAAAAAAGCAAAGAGTACAGGAGATCTCAGGATGCCTCATGAATAAGAAATCTTTCATACCAGTCTCCCCCAGTGCAAATTTCCCCTCCTCAGCTTCTGGGCCAGCTCTGTGCATGCTTAGTGTCATCCTGACCTGGGCTTGCTCGTTTGTTCAGGGGCTGGATATCCCTAATCTGTAAAATAAATCTTTAGCAAAGCTGCCCGAGTATTGTTTCAGAAATACGTAAGTGAAGGGTCATCAGAAA
>VZRN01001256.1:227919-244094 GCA_013397935.1 Dasyornis broadbenti
AGAAACTCCTCTCCCAGACCTGGCTCTTTTAAAAACCTCGCCTTGTGGCTGGAACTTTTGTTGGATTTGTTGCACTTTCTACTGTAAGGTTATGCCAGTTTGTCATCCTGCCAGCCCTGTTTTCTGTCTCAGTCAACTGGGATAAACACTTAGCCCTCCTTTTTCTTTCCCTATTACCACACCCCTTGCCTGTAACTGGTATAGATTACATCAGAAATTCCTCGCTGAGCCAGCTCCGCTAATAATTTTTGTTCTAAATCACAGAAAAACCTGTGAAATGTAATCATGCCCATACTTTTGTCCACTGCAAATACCTGGAAGATGAAATTAAATCTTACAAAGAGCAATCCATCTCTTACTCAATCACTCCAGGACAAAGTGAAGTGCCAGAGCAATGGTTTTACTGTGTTTGTGTGAACTCATGTTACAGGCTGAGGCCACGGGCTGGGAAACTGCGATCTGCCAGTCCAGATGGGATTAGAAATCACTGTCACGTATGAAACGTCTGGCTCCCAATGAAATTATCTTTGAGGGGTAGCTTTATAAAGACACTTTCAACAGAAGTAGGAGAGGAGTAGAAAAAGGGCTGTGTGTAACTGTACAGCTGAGATCAAATTCAATTAGAGCTGAGAACTTGCAGTGTTTTCAGTGAACTCTTTCCCTCAGTGAGCACCACGCTGGTTATCCAGCCTCTCCAACACCAGCTGATTGACTTCTGTGGCCTGATCACTCCTCGGGACGCGTTTTTAAAAGCAGAAGGAGGCACACAGCCGTGCTGGTGCCACCGTGTGCCCTGCAGCCACGTTCGCGAAGGAAGCGCGCCCAGAGAGTGACGCACGGCGACGGCGGGGCTGGCAGCACCACGGGCCCTTGCAGCACCTTCGGCCCACGTGCACAGGCAGCTCCCGGCACCCACGTGCTCACACCCAGCCCTCTACCTCCCCTTAGCAAGGCCTCTGCTCTTGAGAAACCACTCACTTCAGTCTCACCATGCATTTTTACCTAATTGGCAGAGAGAGAAGTAGTTAAACGTAACAGAAACCAGGGCTTCCAAAGGAAGATAACATTTTTGAAGGCACGATTTCCATTACTTTTTATTACCTTTACCTATGGTTTATATGACAAGGGGTCACGGAACAGATGCAGATGCTAAACTGGGTGGCTGAGTAAATGAAGTCAACTTCTGCAGAGAAAAGCAGAAGGGAGTTAGAAGACATGAGTGAATTCACTTTAGTAGCCAAATGAAGTTTTGAGTCACTGCTGACTCAAGTAAAATTCCAATTTAATACACCTCTAAAAAATAACCTCTTCTAGATAAGACAACAATAATCCACTAACCAAATACACTCAGAAGAGAAAGGGAAATTCTGAGTAAGAGTACAAATATGAATCATTATTCTGATAATGTTTTTGTTATTATTTTTGCAGATGAATCTGAAAGCTCTTAGGACTCAATTAAGCTACCACAGCCAATAAAGACAAAAAGCAAATGCAAGGCAGATACTTTCTGCCTAGACACCGTGGTGATGGGCACATTAGAAATGAGGTAGATTAGATAGATGAACTAGACAGACACATCTAACTGTCCTCCAGTGCACTCATTTGTCTGACAGCCTGGAAAATGCCAACATTCCTGGGATTAAATGAAAATAGAAAATTGCATTTTCACTGTAAAGTATACACAGAACTTTCTTATGTCAGATTCTCTTTGTTAAAATAAACCAGGGCCCAACCACGTCCTCCCAGAGTGACCCAAAGCACCGTAAGATAAATGACAGTAACCAAGGCACAACCACCTGAGAGCCCTTGGGTTGCTACCCTTGTACCCAGGTTTTAGTGGAGCCATAATGACCTGCACACACTTTGAGACATTAATTTTATCCTGAGCTCAACAGCACCAAATATCCTAAACTGCCCATCTTGCATTGCTGTCTTGATACTGTAATTCTTTTATCCATGACTTCCAGCTGCTTTGCCTTTATGGGCTGGTCAAACCATTTTTGTTCTGCGGTGCCTTTTTCCTCCACTTTGCTCTTCAAGAAAGCAAAAGTAAATATCTTGGATGTGAAAAATAAAGAACATGGAGTGGAGTGAGTGCCCCGGAGGCTCCTGGCCCAGGTCTGTCTCCGTGCGGTTTTGCCTCGGCTCCCAGAGCAGCACAGGCACACAGTGACACACGGCTCACACTTGTGCCCACATTCCATCTTTGTTCCCAGCTCCAGGACGTGTGCTCCAGTCCAGAGCTGGATGTGGCAGCCTGGAATCCCCGAGCAGGCTCCTGCCCCTGCCCACCCCAGCTCTGACAGAAGCGCCGCTGAGCCCGCGGAGCTGAGCGACATCCCAGAGCTGCCGGGGAGAACAGAATCCAGCTCCTTGTGACAGTTTTCCCCACACAACATCACAATCAGCCAAACACATTTGTAATCTACTGCAGCTGGTGTTTCTATAATTGATAGAGATATAAAAGCCCTTTTTGCTAAAGTTGTACTTTTTGTAATTTTTTTTTCTTGGGGGAGTTGTGAGAAAGCAGCTACAAAAAGCAAGCTTTAAATCTCAGATAATGTAGCTCCCTTTAGGATCCCGAGCTTAAAGCAAGTAGTTACGAGTTTTAGCAATGCAAAAAAAGGGAGCTAAAAACAAACATTTATTTTACTTGACGTAGCAAAACAGTGGATTAAAAAGTTAAATCAATGCGCCGTCTGAATGGTTCCTGCTGTAGCTGCAATTTCAAATGAAATAAGAATGTTATAAAAACTCGCCCATATTAGGCACATTTGGAAATGTCTCCTTGTAACTGTTCTTTAAGTGTTCTGTCTATGAGCACTAACAGGTCACCGCACAGGAAATGCAAAAATATGTTACATTTTAATCAGGGCATATAAAACACTGTCTAGAATGTTACATTGCCCTTGGGAATCTGTAGTAAGTAGGGGAACTTTTACAAAGTCCAGGTCACTCTCCCCATTACATCACTGTTAAAAAAAAAATATTATTAGGTTACATTACAGAGATGTCATGTATTAGAACTTTCCCAGTTGCAGGATGATGGCTAAGAGACGCTTACTTCCTTGGAGAAACTCGTAATCACTCCCTTGTTCCCCTGTTCATACTTTGTACATTGGAAATAGTGCATTTTAACTGAATGAAAATGTTTCCAAACAATTATAAAGAGGGAAGACAAATACAAAATTGAGACTGTTCATATACTGACTGCAACAACAAATTTCAGCACGCTTTACCCTAACACACACACACAAATTGAAACTCTGCCTGGCTGTACCTCATAGGTGATAAAAAATGAAAGAAGGGATTTTAGCAGACATGTTTGGGAATGATTAAGGTAAAATGTCCCTAATCCAAACAAGTGGAAACCCAGATGTTGATGGCATCATAACATTCCTCTGCCTTCCCGCAACTCTTTCTCCAAATGATTTACATTTGTTTAACCCAAATCACAAGTTTGTAAAATCTCTAATAAGTTCACCAAAACAGCAAAAGAGTAACGCAGGGATGACTGTTTTCTAGATTAACATTCTCAGGATTTTAGTTATTTAATACAGAAACGCTGGAGGTGACACAAAACAGTACAATAACCTGAAGGCAACCTGCTCCGCTGAGCCTGGTTCAAGTTTTGTTGCTGAATTTCCGATAGAAAGATCAGATTTATAGGAAAAACTCCCATGGGGCAGCAAACTAAATAAAATAAAGTAAAATAAGCCCCCTGCTCCAAGTAAAACCAAAGTCAGAGCCCCGGGGGCCCAGAGCAGGTACCCACACAGCGACCTGGGGACCAGCCCTCCACCATGGGCGTGTTGTGGCAAGAGAAGAGCCCTCAGACAAACAGGCCCTTTTTATCTGAACAGGTATCTGTGGTTGAAACTCCTGGCAGGATTCTTTGTCTTGTCTCAGAGCTGCTTTTGTACCACAGCTACTTCACTGCCCGGAGCGCCCACGCTCCGCTCGGCCCAACCCACCCTGGCCATGCCGGGCCCGGTCCCACCACTGACTGACACCCCTGCCCCACACACCAACACCTCCCAAATATACCAAATACACCAAAAGTACCAAATAGACCAAAGATGCTATTGTCACCCATTCTATGTGGGGTCACCAGCCTCTCCACGTGCTGCCTGAGCTCTTCCACTCTCCCGTTGGCTTTGCCATCCAAGGGCAGCCACGTCCCTCACTGGCATCATCTTCTCCTGAACCCCCGGCCAGGAATCGGAGTTTTCCTCCTCTCCATTGGGTTTTGCACTTCTCCACTGTGCCTGTGGATGGGATCTCATCTCCGCCATTCAACTGACATGGGGGGTGCTCAGCTCTGGTGAATTTTAAGGGGATTTTTTTCACTTTTTTCTCACAGAAGAAGGTCCCGCCTCACACACGCTGGGCCTACCAAGCCATGGCAGCCCCTCAGGCCTGGCGCTCCCAGCCCGGCGCGGCCCAGCGGGATCTGCTCCCCAGCTGGGGTGGATGGATTTCCCGCACATGTCCATCCCCTGTGTGAGTGTGGATGTGTGCAGGCTTTGGAAAAGCCAGCTGGGAGTCACAGAAGTGGAGCCACACTGGTTCCCACCCAGCATTGATCCGGGCGGGAGCTCCCGGACGCACTCCCAGCACGAGCTCATGCTCAACATGGTGCCCTACATCTACTAGGCGGCAGAGTCAAGCACAAAATTTACCCCTATTTTCTGTGCATATTTGATCATTTTATGCTCTCTGCCCCTGCTCGTCCACGTTCTGCTCCCTAAATTTCCCTGCTGCCTCCCTCAGGGCCTGGGCTCCAGCTAAACACACAACACAGACCTTTTCCTCATTCTCCTCCGACTGCTCAGACTCATCGCTGCCCCTGCAGCCATTGTCCCACTTATCTCCAGCTAAAACGCTTTTTTAAGGGAATGTAATTGAAAAAGAGAAACCAAGAACAGAGCATGCGTGGTGGGGATGGCATGTTGGAGAATGCTGTGTCACCTTCTAAAAATTCTTTGGCAACAGCAACTTTTAGGCTTCATAAGTCAGACAAATTTGGGTGGATTTTCTCAGGGAAAGCAGAAGATATCTCTGAAAAATGTTCACGTCACTGCCAGAAAGCTCAGTGGTCCCACAGCTTTGAAATAAACCCTGATGAACGTCTTCTAATATTTTGCCAAATAACAGCCTACCCTAAATTACAGGAAGAACATTTTAAGAAAGCAAACACAGATTTTAATAATGGAAATGGTTGCTTTGAGCAGCTCAGAACTGGAAACATTAGAACCAGTAAAAATCAAACTTCTCAACCGGAAACCCCAAACAATCTGGACTATAAAAACTGTTGAGCCCATAATACAGAAATCATTGCTGCCGTGCCCAGGGCTATCCAGTGCTCCCACATCTACACAACACTGCTCTCAAGGACCCTGCTGATTTTCTGTTCTTTTCAAGATTTTCCCTATTTTTCCTCTTTTTTGTTATCACACGTCTGAATTTTTACCACATTCAAGGCCTGCCAGGCAGGTGAAGGTGCTGAGCCCTGGGCACCAGCCTTGGCCACTTGTCCTGCCCCATCCACTGCATGTTTCCTCTCCAGCCCGAACAATCCAGAGGGGGAAAAAGATCATCAGAAACAAAACAAAACAAAACATCTATAATGCCAACAACAGAAAAGGCAGATGACTTATGCTGTCGTATTTGAGCTGTTTCTTTTCATGCATGAGTAAAACAATAACCAGGCAAGGCTGAAACTCCCAGGTCTGAGTCCCTGATTCAGCCAGAGCAGCCTTTGGCCATAAATTTCAGCACAGACTTAAAAATTGATAGAAACTCTTTTTTAATCATCAAGTATTCAGCTGCTCATTACTGATATATGCTTTAATGATGTGCCCTTAAATTTTGGTCTAGTTTTAAAAATACAGTTTCCTCAAATCCTGTGCAAAATCCAGGCCCCATAATCTTGTGCCAGTTCTTTTTCTGTTCTAAGCTCTGTTTGAAACACAGAATTTAAGGAGTTTGCTATGTCAGGTGATGTTTTGTTAGCTTTTGACAAGAGAAAATATTTAATACCCTATTTTTTTATCCTGCTCTGAATATTAGTTTAATTGTCACAAATAATTAAACGCTTATGAGTAAGAGACATCTTCAGACATTTTGACAATACATATTAAGAGACACTTTAAGGCAAATCTGCACAGATCGGCTTTTATTTGTTATGCTAAACGATGATGCATCCTGATTGCATTTGTTCCTTATTTGTGTGTGCAACAGGAGACGCACTGAGAATGATCTGTAAGGAATAAAATGACAGTATTTGACAGGCTAGGAAATGTCTGGGCAAGGATACAGGAGAAGGAACCCTGAAAGGGCATTGTTTATGGAGGGGCAATGGGGAGAGACACTCCCTTCAATCTAAGGCAATGAAAGGCGCCAACAACTAAATTACAGTTAATAACAGTAAGAAATAAACATAAATTAAGTATACAAGGCTCGAGCTCGAGGACTTTGGACCACTAAAAATATATATTATTATATCAATTATCAACGAGAGACAAATTCCCATCCTGGGAATTTGCATACGAACTCTAATAACCTGCTACTCAGAAACAGAGGCACGCATTAATTTCCACATGAAAAGGAGCCACGGGAGAGCTTCCCAAGACCCCAGCTCCAGAGAAGAAAGCCCAACCTGGTGATTCAGCACCTCGGTTTGAAGGGCAGCAGGTGGTCCCCCAGGTAAGGCAGACCAGCCCTATGTTACCTACGATTTATTGGGAGTTCCTGTCAATAAAATGGCTGAAACGACCATTCCTGAAAGGTAATATGGGGTGAAAATAAACATAAACACCCCTTAATGAATCCATAGGCTATTACCTGCATCATATTTCTTCTACAGGCAATACATACAGCTCCAGTTTAGAGAAACAACACTGCCCTTGGTCGAGGCCCAACTCCAGATTACACAAGGGAGGGAACTGAGGAAGGTCCATGGGAATTTGGTGCTAAAGGCTTTTGAAAATTCAGGTCTCTCTTTGGCTGCCCATGTAAGGATTTATACCCTTAGCACTGGAAGCTGAGCCTCAAGCTCTACCACCAGAGAATTCCAACCACCTCTGGCAGTCTGGGTAGAGGAACACGTGCATGGTCTGGCCAGCTGCAATCAGAGCAGGTTTTGCACAGTTCTCAGGGCAACGCTTTATAGACAGTCACATCCAGCTCTGTCAAAGAAATGCGGAACCGGAACCAAATCCCCTGGTCCTGAAATTTACCACTGGCCAAAAACTAGAAAGTAACAAACTTGACTATTGTGTCTAAAACTATTGCCTAGCACAGCTCCCTTGGCTTGTTGTCTGAATTAACAGAGCTCTGCTTTCTCAAACCATGAGCCCTGGCGCTTCTGGGAGCTCCTGGCTGTGAGCAACGTGCCTCTTCCTCCACCCGGGGAATCGCATGGGAGGGATGAAACTGCATTTCCATCCTCCCCAGTGTCCCAGCTGGGCCGTTCCCTCTTCTCCCCCAGCACAGGCAAGGGGATGCCTTCAGCTTCCAGCCCAGATTTCCCTCCCGGAAGTGCTGTGATGATAGAAATGTGATCCAGTACCTCGAGCAGGGAATTGGGAGCAAATGCTGTTTGACCTTGAGCAAATCAGGTAAAACCTGCCGGGTTCAATTCGCCTTTCGGTACAACCAGGGGGGAATATTCCACATCGCTGGGGTTATTCCGAGGAGTAGCAGTAAGAAATGCATGGAAGAAAGGTGCTAAGTGTGAAGAAATATTGCTCCACTTCCTAACAAAGGACACAAATCCGAGCAGGATCCATGCAGCTAATCAAAAGCACTGGAAAGCTCTTAATTTTTTTAGCATTTAATGCTACAGATGATCAATACAACTACTTAGTTCTTTCTCCTTTCACGTGTTAATTTAATGCTACTTCTACTGTGCTTATATATGTTATGCCATGGCTGAAAAACACACAAAAAAATAATTTTGGAGACCAATATTGCAGCTGGCACAAGGTTATGTTTCTTCGATACGAAACATAAAATCATAAAAGACCCAGCTCTTTCCTGTGAAGTCCACTCACCCTGCGGGAAGCAAATGAGTTCTGCCTATACGTACAAAGAAAATTGCAGACCTCATAAATTGTGCTGGTGATTCGCCGTGCAATTCACACAAAAATTATGTATATATGGAAAATTCGGAGTAAAATCTTTCTATGAAAAATCAAAATTACTTCTGTCCAAGTGCAGGGTGAGCGGTAGAAATGAGGTTGTTGTCTGCACACACCAAACTGCACCAACGTGCAGATTTTCATTCCAATCTCCTCTAAGCAGAGTTTCACTAGGAAAAAAAAATAAATCTGAGCTATCAAGGTATTCCGGAGAATTTAATTATTTTCATTAAAAACAAGAACTGTGTGCTGCTCCTTTTTTCAATAGAAATTCTGTACCAACTCCACATAAACAGACCCAATATCACTTCAGCGAAGTTGCTCTGGGAATATGTAACAGCCTTTTTTAAGTTATGAAAGCAATATTGAATGAGATTTACTACAATTTAAGATAAGTGGGTCTTAATTTTATATGAACAGAGAGACTTAAAAAGCAGGCAGGAAGAGTTCCAATTATATTGTGCTGGGATATTAGGCCCTGTGCAAAATTGCCCCTTTTCTGTTTTACATGCATAAAAACAAGCACAACAGGCTTTTCAATTAAATGAGCCTTTTGAGAGGGATGCAGGAAGAGCCAGCGAGCTCCTTAAAACTTTATTGCTTTTTATCTTTGTCAGGTAGGGCTGTGTGTTAGAAATGACCTGTTCTTTGCAGCACGCAGTCCTTCCTGCAAGTTTTCTCTTCCTGTTGGAGCCATCAGTTTTAAAGGTTTCCCGAAACGGGAACGGAAGGCTTGATCCGGAATCGTTTTCCCCTTATACCCAGAGGCTGTGCTTTCCCACAGCCATCCCGAGCCCTGGGTGCTGCCCAGAGTCTCTTTAGCATTGGGAGTAACTTTAATGAGCCTCAGTATCATTAGAGGAGAGCAGTTTACAGAACACAGGGAGAAAAGGCACAGAAAGGAATAAGATACAGCTCTAATAGATACAAGCCATGGAGATGAAAGAACCAAGTCAGCATCTCATTTGCATTAATACAATAAAAATACAGCATTAATGTTGCCAGTTGTAAATTTTTTTTCAATAAAGTTCAGCCTGATTATATCTGGGAAAAAGGTAGGCAGTGCATTCCTCGTAGTATTTATCCTTTAAAGAACAGTTACTGCCTATTAACTTTCTAGATTTAATTGCCACTAAAAACAATCTCCAGGAAACTTCAGTTGAAAGTCACTCCTCAAGAACCGACGGTGTGAGCTCCCAGAACTGCTTTGTTGACAGCAACACAAACCCGGAGCTCCAATTCACACAGCTCCACTCCATCATTACCTTCTGCATTTTGTTTACTGGTATGATGTGCGTGTACGTGTGTCATTATACACCCAGACACACACACCAGCTCATCACCAGAGTCAGGCAAAAGCAATATTGCCAAGCTTGTTGATACAAAAAGCACAAAGCACAACCTCAAAAATCACGAGACTGGCTGAAAATGATGGGAAGTTAAAAACAGTCACTCTGAGAATCAAGGCTTTTTTTTTTCTGCATAAGAACTTCTAGCCTGCGTGTTTTCAAGTCCCTCTCCAGAGCAAGGAGTTTGAAATAAATTTCCTTTTAAAATGCGCATTGGACACTTGCATAATCATCACCAGACTCCAGAGGCTGGAGGTTTAAAGAAAATAGACCCTAACAAAGGACTTTGAGGGGACACCACTCCTAACAGCACAGTTCTAACATCAAAATCTGCTCTAAACACCCGAGCTTTCCAGGTGCATCCCTCTCCCAGGCAGGCGCTTTTCTCTCCTCCTTGCAGGTATGGATGTGTGCATGCCTGAAAAGGATCCGTTTCCCACACATTTAGGACTGTTTGTTCTATTCAACTGCGCGATTTCACCAATACTTGGGATCATCAGGCACGTTAGAAACTCTGTATTTTTCACAATCAGATCCTGTCATTTTCAAGCTATTGTTGTGCCTTTCTTTTTCCTAGGGCAAGGGGCGGGGGAAAACATTTCTTTTAGGGGAACAAAGATTCTCTTCATTTTTCTAAATGAAACACCTAAATGCAACACTTAGATCAGGAGACCAGTTCTTCCACTTCTTTTTTTGCCTGAGAAACCTCACAAGGTAACGGATGAAAAGGCAGCAACAGTTAAAGAGGGATGTGTAAATCTACTGGGAAACACTGCGCTTCTGTGATGCTTTTCTCCTTGAAACCTTAAAAAATACACGGTTTGCTGTCAAGGTACTTCGGAGTTGCGGGAGCCGTTATTATAACACGGTAAAAATTACTCTGTGCCAACAGCCTCGAGTGAGAAGCCACCTTAATGAGAAATAACTGCTTTTAGCCCCCAAAAACCACATGAAACTTGCAGGCTTTGGATTTGCAACCCCATTTGCAGGCACGTTCCCGAGAGCTGCCGCCCCTGTGCACGACGTTAACACCGCGCCTTAAAAAGGGCTTCTTGAAAGCCCATCTCATGTCCTGGTACCCAGAAACAGCGCTCAGCGATTGCAGGGAGCATGGCAACCTGGCTGAGGAGGGAAGCTGGCCGAGCAAGCAGAATCTCTCAGTCACACAGGCTTCAGCAAAGAATAGCTTGCAAGCGATAGGAGCAGAAGTTCCTAACAAAACTTTCCCTGGATTTAGGGCTTAATGGAAGAATCTGGTCCCCCTCCAGAGGCAGAATGCTTCTCAGGGAACATGGATGTTTAATTTTGTTAATTTTGAACAGGCCAGGCTTACACAGACAGTCCTCACACAAGCCAGTTACCCACTGAAGCAAAGTGCTGAGTAAGAGCTGCTGAACTGGGCCCACTCTCATGTAAATGATTGCAATTAAATAGGTAATGAAAAATCCCTGCTCTTGCATGAATGAAATGGAAGATTTCAGCTCAGAGTGTAATGTGTTTCCAGTTGGCTCCTGTATCACATTCGGAGACAAATGAAAATGCCTCTCTGCTTGCATGGCCACGCTTTGGAGGTAAAACTTCACAAATATTTTCATTTCGCAGAGAAGAGGGAAAAACAAAGGCTTATTTTAGCAGCACAGTCTGCAGGATCCCCCCTTCTTACGGCAGAATGTGGTCCACACATCTCAACCCGAGAGGCTTTCAACAGAACTTGAATAATTTTACTTTGCCTTTGCTAATAACACGTCACCCAGTGGAAGAACCAGGCCTTATTCTCCCCTCCACCAGCTGACATGATATTTTTTTTAACATTTGAGCTCTTAAGATCTGCACAATAGCTTAACACAATAAGTGTTTAGCCTCTGGTTCCAACTGTAATTGATAGAGTACAGTTCCATTCCCTCTGCTGCTGCTAAGTTGGGAATTGCAGCCACAGCAACTGACAGCTTTTTTTCCTCCGCGAGTCTGGAGTTGCTCTCTGGGAGTGATGTCCTCATCGGGATGGGAAGGGAAATGACGGGAGAAAAGCTCACCCTGGGCCTGTGCTGCGGAGGAACTCCAGGGACCTCTGCTAGGGGAAACAGCTCCTTGAGGTGGGTGCTGCTAGTGAGAGCAAAAATCAGGAGAAAGCTCTGGGAGCAAATTTCCAAAATCCTAGCGATTTGGAGAAAAGGGGCTTCTCTGTCAGCACAGAAGAGGGAGAGCATTTATACACGAGAATTTCTGACAATGAACATGTTTTCCAAAGTGCTGCAAAATCGTGTCATTTACTGATGGAAATGTCTTTTGTTTCACAGTCACGGGGGCTGAACTCTTGGTGCGCCCCACTCTTTAGATAGTGGGGATATACTGGGCTTGGGTAAATCACAGCAAAACTGAAACAGGGAAACAGGCACTGAAATGAACGTGATCTCAAATTGTCCTCTTCGGGCCTGAGTTCTGACATGGGGGAAAAAAAATTTCCGAGCAGCTTTGGGCTTAGGAGCCGACTGCAGAATTTAACGCAGATGGCGACTAATTTTGGTGCCTCTTTAGTTGCAAAAGTACCTATTTTGGAATATATTTAATTAAGCAGGATTTAAAGGCTCCTCTTGTTTGCGAACACCTTGGCTTTTTTGTCATCTGTCGGCATCGTGATGTGCACTGTAAGTGAAGGGTTCTGAGGCATGAACTGTTTAGGTGGTTCTGATGTGCAGTTGCTTTTCTGGAGGATGTTTAAACAAAACAGTGCTGCCATTTCTACAGTTTCCTTCAGCGCTGCTTCCTTGGAATCTGCTGCTCCTGCCCCTGTTACAAGGGATACAAATAATCCTGGAGCAGCCACAGTGCTCCTGGTTACATTTATAGATATATCTGGCTGCCTTTCGCCACAGAAACACACAGAGCAAGCCTTGCAGGTCATTTACTCGGCTCTCTGCAGAAGCAGAATTTCACTTTCTAAATATGATTCCGGTTTAAATAACCTTTACTACTAAGGTGCAAGCTGCAGCTTTAAAGAACTCCCTGCTCACCATCTTCTCCTTGCTGCTCTATGAGGGCTCTTCCAAAAACAACCCCGGGTTATTCTACAGCTCCAATAAACAGAATAAATGCGTCTGAGACCTGCTTCTGCTAGACTTTTCCTCAGCTTTGGTTCTTAGATAGTCTGTTGGGGCTGAGAGGGAAAGAAAAGAAGAAATACAAAATTTCGCCCGGAAAGGGCGTTAAGTCCAGATTCCTCTTTGCAGGCTTTAAAAAAGCAAACTACCAATTCACGATCGCAAAATAAAATATGCACATTTAAACAAGCTGCAGGGGAAAGGAGAGTTTAATCCAGTGAAATTGTGTTTGAAAGCTATTTCATACCCCTAGGAATAAAATCTGAATGGCAATTCTGCTTTGCTCCCACCCTTCTGTTAATATATTACCATTTGTCATGGAATCGTTACGAGACTTTTACCCCAGAGGTGGCTGTATTTTGCTGAAGGATGAAGTAGTTTGCGGGCCTGAGCCTCTTCTTGCTGACAGGAGCAGTCAGCGCTCCCTGCACTGCCCTGACGCTGCGAGGGGAGCGGGCTTTGATCCGCACCTGAGCAGCGAAGGATCAGGCCCACGGCTCGTAAAGCCCTTTGTGCAGCGTTTGGGTGAAGGCTGCAGCACAAACGGGCTGTTTGTCGTAAACACAGCGCTGATCCTACAGCAGGCACTGACGGGAAGAGCTGCAACTCCCTGCCTCAAGAACTATCGACTCGGAAATGACGCTCTCAAAAAAGCAAGGATGATTCAGAAAAGATTCGGCCCTGCAAAGATCAAAACGCGTTTGACATCGTTTCGGCGTTGATGGGAAATAAAGTGTCTCTAGAAGTGTAATCGGAGACCAGAAATCCCCATCATCACGCACAAATAGTGCCCCATTTATCCAATTACACTCCCTTGTTTCATTACAATGGCCTCTAATATATTTCTTAGGAATACAAGGCTTAAAATTAATAATAGAAAAGGACAAAATTGCCATGTATATTTCTCTAGATAGATTTTCATCTAACAGCAGGACTTCACTTCTGATTCACTCGCTGGTTCTCTCTAACCTTTACATTATTCATTAATCAAACTCGAAACCTGCTTTCAAAGTCAGTGCATGGCAGTAATTATTTACAGTTGTGCATAGTATTTAATTTTAAGCAGTGACAAAAGCAGGCATGTCCAGAATCATAAGGCTTTTCATTTTTCTTCCCTTGGAGGTGAACTATCTGAAGAAACTAAAAGTTGCAAACTTCTCTTCAATATCTCTGCTGCCATCAAGACAAAATGAAGTGCAACTGATACCTTTGAACTTGTACAACTAAAAATAAATAAAAGTGAAAATTAAGTAATATATAATGTATTAACTCCTTTAAATGAAAGGCATAAGGAGCTTTGCTATCAGCCTTGATGAGAGATTCATTTCTTATTGCACAGTCTGCCTCCTGTCACTTTGAGGTATTTTTCACCATGCAAAACAGAACCTCAGTACTATCCCTGAAAATGAAAGTCAGTTTTAAGAACTATATACAACAGGCACGTCTGCTCTTTGAAACTCCCCCCTACCCCCCACAAACACACCAATACAACTTCAAAGCGGGAGAACTACTGCAAATGTATAAACCTACTTCAAATAGTTCTGCTGGCTGGAACTGGACTGCATTTGCAGTATTTTGCTCACCTGAAACAACATTGATCTGAGGACAAATCTAATCAAAGAGATGCACCGCTGCAGAGCAAAGCACGTTTTATAATGAGAATGAGAAAGGAGAGATCTAATTGTGGTCATATGAGTTTCTCCCTTATCATTAAGATCTGTAAAATGCTGTAGGATTCCGGATAAAAACATCTCTTACTGTATCTCAGCAGGGAAATCCCGGGAACCGACAGCATGGGCTTTGCTCGCAAAAATCTACTCACTGTAGCCTACGTTTCTAAAAAAGAACAGGGTGCCCCTTCCACGAAAAGACACTGCACACATTCCAAGTGAAAATTCTACTTTGAAACCCAAAGAAAATGAAGCCTCGTATTCCTGACAGAGAGAAAAAAGGAGCAGTTCTAGCACTGTCACTGTGATGATCAGCATCCATGAAAAAACAGCTATTTATTTATCCTGCGAGCTGAAAACGTGAATGCCTTATTCAGATCAAACCTCTTGGTGAAGAAAATAATAATAGCGACTCATCAGAGTTCTCCTAAATCCATATATATATTTATGGAAATGCATGTAGATGTGCATTTCTAGCGTAACTGTTATTTATGGCGTTAACCATAAATTTGGGATCCTTGCCTGCCAGGAATCACACGGGCAACCTGCATAGGTACACTCACTGGGCACGTCCCAAAAGCTCCAGCCTGCAGCCCATTGTCCTGCACCCAAGGAAATCCGGCCAAATCCGCGAGTTGATAAAAGTTCTGCGCGTCCCAGTTTCTCTGGGATGACATTTCCCTCTGCGTGAATCCCAAGCACTACTTGGCAAAGTTTATTCAAGTGTGCCACTAAACTTGCCCGTGCATTTTGTCCCACATATGCTGTGCTACACCGAGGAAACATTCAGCAGGGCGAGGGAAAATTTTTAAAGTAAAGACGTCAAATATGAGTTTTCTTTAAAGAACTAATCCGAGGAGGGACACAAAGGAAAAAAAGAAGGGAAAAAAACCCGCCTACATTAAAAGCCAAACAAGATAATAATTGTGCATGTCTGGCTAAGAGAATCTAGAGGGCAAGCCTTACGTCATTGGCACTTGGGTTACCATGGTGAGTGATTTATTGATATATATCAAGAATGAATAGATCAAAGGCAGCAAGATGACAGGTGATCAATCAAATGTCAAATCAAAGCTGGCAATCAACTGGAAAGCTGATTTTTCAGTGGGTGGGTCTGGCAGAAGAAAAATGAACTTCCATATTGCGCTTCCCAGAAACAAAACCCCACCACACTATTAAAAAAAAAGAAAAAAAGCAATTAAGCAGCCTGAAAGAAAACTATTTGAAAAGATTTACTATACAGACCCACTCGTCTGTTTCTTTTTCTTGGCCCCCAAAAGAAAAAGAACACCCTGCAACGACAAACAAAACACTTCCAAAGTTGCAAACTATTTTCTTCTGTTTAAAAAAAAAAAAAAAAATTAAAAAATTGCAAAACCACTTGGCATGTGCAAATATATAAACTCGGCTACAAAACAAAAGAAGGATTTGATTTGAAAAGGTGGATTGTCTTCTAACAGTCAGAACGCTTCATTTTATTTCCTGTTGCAATTTTCACCACTGATGATCAAAGGCTGAACTTCCCCACCGGGTTCATCAGCAGAGAGAGTCCCTGTACTATTTCAGGCACACACAGCGCTCGCACACACACACACCCCGGCCAGAAGTGCCACCAGAAATACGGCGAAATAAAAGATTAAACACCCCGACCCACTTCGCGAAACACACGGATCCGAAGCAACAGCCACCGGGAGGGGGGGGAAATCAGAAAGGAGGAAAAAAAATAAATCTATCCTAAAGCGAGAAGCAAAGGGAATTCTGACTGCTTTCGGTTCGGGCAGGGGAAGGGGCAGGGGGAGAAGGGGAGCCGAGGGAAGAAAGTTGGGGGGAAAAGTTTGGGCAGGGCAGGGCAGCGGCAGCGGGGAGCGGCGGCAGGGGCGGCGAGCCGGTGGCAGCGGCGGAGGGGCGAGGGGG
>VZRN01001256.1:253287-287993 GCA_013397935.1 Dasyornis broadbenti
AAAAAATAAAAAAAGAGGATATTTAATGGGGGAATGGAATTCGAGGTTTGTGGAGCAATATTACAAAAGGAGACATCAAGCCATTTTCATGGAAATTGAATGACACTTTTATGGTCCTTTCTCTACTTCTGCTTTTAATATAAATGATGTAGCAAATACAGGTGGGAAAAAAAAAAAAAAAAAAGCAAAAAAAGGCCCACCTGTCAAAATATAGCTCTGTTTGGTTACCTCTGTCCGTGGGACAATTTTAGTAACCTGTCAATCAATGGGCTGCTAAATAGCCTCTCCAAAGCACAATCTGCTATTTCAGACGACATCAGTGTGTCAATCATTTATTGAATCAAAGCCAAATTTGAAGCAAAGCAAGCCCAGTTTGTCAATCACTGCTCAGTATTCTCTCCACTAACCACCTGACAGCTTTTAACTTTTCACTTTTATATTCCATGCAGCTAGTTAAGATTCTTTCATTTTTAATTGGCCTTCTTTTATGATTGGTAGCTAAGCAACTAATATGTTGTTTTATATGGTAATAATGGGCCCAAACTTGAGAGCTTTCTTGACCATTCCTATTTGTTGTTGGGAAATTATTTTCCTTCAAGTTGCTAAATAGCAGATGTAGCAGAAACAGTTATTTAATTATGGGTTGTCCTGTTGTTTCTATCTATAAACACTTTTGGCACTGTTTAAAAATAAATACTGCATGCGCTGGCAAATATATACTGAGTGATTTTAACTCCTGATAGAGTCCTTTGGAATTTCACTGCTCATTTACAGGGAAAACTGGGTGCAAAAAGGAAAGGATTGCCAAAAAAGCAGTTTGGAAAAATATTAGCAGAGGACAGAGCGAGAAATCTGTTTCAGAATCCCACTAGGCTTTAATCCAGCCTGATCAGCTTTCAGTCTTAATTTAGGTACAATTAAATTTCTGAGGCCAAGTACAGTGCTGTGAGCCACCATCTCTCAAAATAAGCCAAAAGGCCTTCCCCAAAAAACTCGTCTGCCTTTTCTGTGTGTTCATTTTGTGTGTTTGGGTTTAAGTGCCATTTTCTGCACCTGAGATGCGGAGCTTTCGGGTCAGGAGTGGGTCCCGGAGGTGACCCCGGCTCTCAGTGCGGTTGCCATCTCCCGTCCCCATCATGCACAGGGCAAGCCCCGCTTTCCCGGGTGTGAGATGAGCCCACAGCTCCTAGGAAATGCTCCTGCCTTTCTGTTTCCAAAGGCTGTCATCAGCAGAGCCAAAGTGTTGTTCTCAGACAGAGAGAATCAACTTTCTGTCCTTCCCATGAAAGGAAGTTTGGGAAAAGAACTATTTCTGTGTTACATAAAATTCTATTTTGGGTTCTAAAGAGTTTTCTTCATTTAATTCTTTTGCATATCTGTTTGATGGGCTTCTGGCTGTCTTTTGACAGACTGCTGTCATCTGGTTTGATCCAAAACTGTGAAACTCCAGATGTGCCCAAGAACTTGGGAGAACATGGGCTTAGTTTTGCAAAAAGCTGCAGGAGGTTTTGAGGCAATCTGATACAAAATGTACTTCCCAGCCCCATTTGAATTTTACATTGGTTTTTGTACTTCTTTTTACCAAAGTAAAAAGTAAAAGAGACTGACAGCACATGAGGATTGACAGTGGAGAGGCTTTGGAGCCTGGAGTGTTTCAGAAATCCAGCCCAGAGTTACATGTGGGTGCTTTTCCCCACGGAGAGGCTGAGGGAGGTTCTGGAGAGCGCCGGGAATACTGGGGCTGCGTCTGTGCCCCTCTTAGGATGAAGATCTCCCCCCACACTGTTGAGGTTGGGTAATTAATAAACAGAAACAAAGGCTGTAAAGCAGCTCGTCCTCTGCAGCGCCATGAAAACAGCAAATTTGCTGACAAATGAGTTCTTGAGGAGCTGCCAGAAAATATGGTTTGGTTTCTCTCTCCTTGATGGGATTTCTGCTGCCTTTCATGGGTACCCATGGCATTAACTAAGGATTAGTTGGAGATCAGTGACATTCTGACAGATGAGGTGTAAGTTTGGCTGCACAATTGAACAAAAGATTTTATTTTGTGTGGGCAGATTTTTACTCTTCAGATCACCAGGTATTAACCAAAGCTCTTTCCAAAAAGGTGCTCTGATCCCACGCTGCCTCCGTAGCTTGGCACAGGTTGTTAATCTCGGCTCCAAGGGTGTTGAGGCCTGGCTGAACACGAAGCTGAGCTCCGGTGGTGCAGGCATCTGAGCAGAGGGGGAACCCACACAGCAGCCACCTACACAGCACCTGGCCTGTGAATTGGCACGGGGCGCTCCACGGGGGAATTCAGAGGCACAGGATCACAAATATTGCACAAATAAGAGCAGGACAGGGCCAGCAGAGGCAGGAACACTTGCAGGGGATTCTTTAGCTGCTCCGTTCTGGTCATTCACGTTAATACGGTGCTGAGGAGTGTCGGTCTGCCTGCATGGGTGCTGTTATCCCGTCCTTTAGCTGCTCTTAGGGGCCCTTTGGACCAGGAGAAATGAGAAATGTAAAGTGTTTAAGCACGTCAGTTGTACAGCGGCGTTTCTTAGGTGAACCCTGTTGGTCAAGAGCAGCTCCAAGACTTGGTTGGCATTCCCAGCTGGGCAGGAATGCTGGGATGGAGCCTCTGTTTCTGGTTTGAGGAGGGGATTTGCTCAGTGTTCATCCACTGGGAGTCAGGGCCTTGCTTCACTGTCACGGATTACACAAGGGTTTAAAAGGTTTACAGGGCCACAGGCAAACTGAAATGTGGGCTCGGGGTCTGTTCTTTGAGCACTTCCTGTGTTACCTGGAGCCAGAGAGAGAAAGAGCAGGAGGTTTTTATGTGAATGCTGCCCAGTTCTTCATCCCGTGATCCCCTGAGGGATCTGCCCTGGTGCAGCCCCCGCGCTGGGGCTGTTCCTGCTCCTCTGCCTCACGCAGGGAACGGCTCCTGGAGCTCCTGGCACAGCCCCGTTTGTCCCTGAGTGACCTGTGCAGGGCTCTCCAGCTCCAGTGGTCGTATTCCCCATCACTTACTCAGCGAGCCCATTTCTCCAGCAATGTGTCAAAAAGTTGATCAGTGTCAACTGCTGCCTTTGTTCACCCCTGCCATGGGAGCAGCACAAAGCCAAAAATGATTAATCCGCTCCCTAATTGGCAATGGAGGGAGAATTTGCTAAAGCACAATGCAGTTACCTGCGCTGCAATTCCTCCAGGACACTCTGGTGAGCACAGCCACCCTTCCAGCCAGAGAAATGGGATTGTTAGCTGTGCTGAGGGCTTGGATTCTGTGAGTTTACATCTCAAACGCCCACGGAGCAGGAGCACTGAGCAGCCCCTGAATCAGCAGGAGCCCTGCCCCTGTCACCCCGCTGTTCCTGGAGTCTGCTCTGCCGCTCCTACCAACGCACTGAGCACCTCCAGGAGTGTGCAAGAGAAAATACGGTTCCAAAGCATTTTACCATGCAGAATTTAGATCTTGAGTGCTGTAGCTGGTGCTGTTTAGATGCACTAACTGCTCAAGCTGCAGCTCTCAGCACAGAAAAGCAAGGTGTGACGGGGACACAGGTACCTCAAATGCCACGTGAGGCTTTCCCTGTGGGTGGGAGGATCCCAGATGGGCTTTGAGCAGAGAAAAATGTGTCCTAAAGTGGAACTAAGACCAGAATGGGTTAACGTGCACGTACAGATGCATGCTGGAGGCAATGTGAGGGGTTGAAAACCGTGGCAAATCACCCTGAGAGATTTGAAAGTAGCAACACAAAAATTAGGATTGCTTCATTTAGAAACCTGGCTATTGTTTGTCTGAACCAGCAGACTCAGCTGTGGGTTTTTATAGCTATGAACAGGAGCTGGTGTGTGGAGAGCTTCAAATTGGATATTAGGGAAATTTCTTTTCTGAAAGGCTTGTCCAGCCCTGGCACAGCTGTCCAGGGCCCTGGTGGGATCCCCATCCCTGGAGGGATTTCAGTGGTGTGGATGTGGCCCTCAGGGACGAGGTTTAGTGGCAAACCTGGCGGTGCTGGGGGAATGGTGGGACTTGATGATCCTCAAGATCTTCCTGAACCACAATGATTCTGTGATTCCCTAAATCTGCCGAGACACCCAGGATTCCCGCACCTGTAAAACCCGGGGGTTTTGTTACCCGTGTCTGTCTGGCTAATTGCACGTGTCCTGTGCTCGGGGCTGAGGGCTGCCTGAGTGCTGGGCACGACGAGCGCTTGAGGAGATCCCTGCGGCGTAAACTCTGCGCACACGCGAGCTGCCCTGGCAGCGACCCTCCTCTGCTGCTGCCAGCGACTGCAGCAGCCACCCTGGGCTTCTCCTGGTCCCTGCTGCACCACATCCCAAGCAAATGGGTGTGAGTGCAGGGGCTGCTGTGGGCCCAGGGCACCAGGGGACGGGAGGAGTTAAAATCCCATGACCTCTGAAGAAAGTCCTGCTTGGAACACACAAACTCCAGAAAGCCGCGTTTCCCACACCATCCTGTATCCCAAGGATTTCCTAACGCTCCCAGAACAATAGAAGGGCTGTGGTACCATTAGGACTCCCCTCAGCTGAGCTGGTCTGACAGCTTAGAGGCAGAGTAATTACACCAGCCTGGAAAGAAATCTGTGTTCCTTCATGCCTCAGTTTCTCTGGGAATAAGTACTGATAGGAGGTTTTCCCGAACTTCCTTTTCAGGAGTGGCATGAAACTTGATTTTCACCATTTTTGGAAGGCTTTTCTGGTAAAAGGTAGCTTCATTTGAAAGTGGTGCTCTAAGGTATTGTACAAGTTACCAAGCCCTGCCACTCCTCTTTAATTTACTCTTCAGTCCCACTCAGTACTGGAACAACTGCAAAATTATATATTTATACTGCATATTATATATATTACTAGGAGAGTGCCTAGCAAGAAATTTGTCCTGTTCTTTGACATGACTCGAAGTTTAAGGTCTCGGTTCTCATTCCCAGGTGTTTCCTTGAAAGGATGGATGCTGCACTGGGGGAGCTGCTTTGCCCCGAAGGCCGTGAACGACTCCTCTGTTTCCATTTGTACTTGCTTCATGTCCGTGCTCTGGTTTCTGTCGCGGTGCCTCTTGGTGTCTGTAGAACTGGCTCTATTGCCTACAAGTGCTGTGAGCGTGTTGTGGGGGACTGGGCTCTGTTTTCACGTCTGTTGCACTTTTCCTGGTTGGGAAGTGCAGGATCCTGTGGTATTTGGGATATAAATGATAACCAACCACTGCTCCTTATACAACTACACACTGTCAAATTGATTATAAGCTGATTTTTTTTAATTTTTTTTTTCCCCCTGACTCACTTCACAAGTCTCTTGAAAAAAGCGAACTTTGAAAACATCAAGGGAGTTTCTGTGCAGAATTCAGTTCTCACTTCTGTGGGCAAATTTCCTCAGCTTGGAATTTAAGAGCTAATTCTGCTGGAGTTGTATTCTCTTCAATCCACATGGGCAGCCAGTGAAATAGGAGAACACCAAGGAAATAATTAAAAGTTGTGCATTAGGGCTGCAGCACATCAGGGTTACAAATAAATACAAGATGAGATATCCTTTTTTGGATTAAACTCGTATTTATTTGGTAGCCTTTGATCTGGGTTATCACCAGCTCAAGTCCTGCAGAGCACCAGCCTTGTCTGAGCCAGGAGCAGCCCTGGCTCAGGTGGGTGAGGAGCTGCAGGGATGTGCTGATTGCAGCTCTCGCTGATCGGAAGGCAGAAACCAAGGTCCAGTTCTTTTATTCAATTAGCATTTGGGTTATATTTATTTATTGCAGGTGCCTTGGAGCTTCATATGGGTTACAGATTTATCAGGAATTCCCACAACAAATTAGGGTTTAAAACCAGCAAAACAATAAAGAAATGTTTAGATCAAATATTCGGGAGATTATTCCTGAAACCAGTTTGTGTTATTTGAGCTATTTTGTCTCTTCCATGTTTGAGTGCTCCACGTGCTGCTGGGCCGTTGTTTGGAAAGAACTTTCTGAAGCAGAGCAGCAATGGAAACCAAATTCTTCAGTTCATCCCAGCCAGGCTGGCTTTAGGAGAGGTCCCTGCCGTGGAACAAACCTGCTTCCTCCACTAGGATGTGTCAGTTAGAAACACCAACTGCAAGGATTTCTTCTGTTCTCACGAAAAAGGAAGGAAACAGCTGGTAAATGTTTCACAGATGGTAAAGCTCTTGGCATCTCTCAGGAGAGGGCCACCCATACAGATGGCTCATTATTTTAACATTTGGATTTTCATCTTATTAAAACATCTTTTTTTTTTTTTTTTTCCCTCCTGGTTTTATTTAGCATCATAAATTCTCTTACACTTTAGTTAACAACTCGGTGATTTGGGGGAAGCGTGTGTGCTGTAAGGAACATCATTTGGCTAAAACACGGATCTGCATCATTATTCTCTGCTCTGATGTGGAACGAGTGGACTTGAACCTGATTAAAAACACCAAATGCAAGCAAATGCTTGGAAATATGACTTTATCAAGCAAAGGTCAGCTGAGCCTGTATAGGAGCTGAATTATTCAGTAAATGAAGGAATGTAGTGAGTGAAGCAAGCAAACATTTCTATCTTGGGCATTGCATCAATTAATGCTGCGCTGCTTTGTGCACACACCACGGGAGGCAGGCATGGCACGGGCTGTCGGTGCCTGCTCTGTGGTGAGAGCAGCACCAAATACAAAACAGTGCCCCTGAAATGCCTGCTCAGGCTGAGGGCGGTGTGCAGGAATGGCTGTGGGGTGCTGCTTGTGCCCAGGCAGCTCCTCCTTCCTGAGGGCGCGTGCGGCCACGAACACGCAAAGAGCTGGCGTGTTTAGCACGTGTTCTGCGTGAACCCCAGCGCCGCACACGGCTCAGGGAATGTCCTCGGTCCCAGCTGCGTTTGGGGCACGGGCAGGGATGGAGCCGGGGCCGAAAGGTGGAGGAACGTGCCCCAAGTGGGTGGGGGAAGTTGGGGCACACAGAAATGGAGCTGAACGTCCTGGTTTTGGTGCCTCCTCTCCCTTCCTCCCCCGCTCCTGACTGGGCTCTCCAGTCCCTGACACGATGCACTCACGGCTGGAGGAAGCTGAGGCAGAGATTTGGCCTTTTCTGCAATACAAAGCAAGAAATAGACGGGAGATGATATGGGGATGGGGGAAGGTGAAGACAGCCCTGGATGTAGCACCAAATCTTTGCTCTCTCTTTTTCAGATTTTTTTTATTCAAAGTTTTAGCTATGAAATGACTGAAATGTAGGCCTGTGGTATAAATATAGATCAGCAATAGCACAGATTGCTGTATGGATCAACCTATAAAGATGAAAAGTAGCAATTGATGCATGTCCTACAGCTGCCTTGTAAATCTCGTTGTGGTCTCAACCAGGAAGTGCTGCCTGAAACACTCTGGGTGCTCCATGGTTAGGCTTGTCCTCTGCAATTCTGTTTTAATTAAAAATTAAATAAGCAGGAGTGGGAAGAAAGAAACCCAAGTCTTTATTTTGCATTTGTGTGAGCAGCTCCCCACTGATCCCAGTAGGTTACATCAACAGTGAAGGCTTGACCTGAAAGCTGCCTACAAATATTCCATTAATAAATACAGGGACAGATTTGTAGCATGTAAATCACTGGAGCTCCACTGATGCCAGTGTAGCTGTGCTGATTTACATCAGCTGAAGAGTTGGCCTCTGGAATTCACATTCCTTCGGAGATCAAAGATGTGTCAGCAAATGGTGAACTTCATTTGTGTTTCTTAGCCTTCCATTTAAAAATAGCCCAACTGATTTATTATTAAATGGCAGGGCTCTTATGGCCAGACTTTGGATGCCACGTTTCAGCCAGACACCACTCGCAGCCAGGCTGTAAATCCTCCCCAAACGGGTTTGGCTGAAATGCTGAAAGCTCTCTAATGCTTGTGGGTACTGCTGTGTCATATTTCTAGTGGATGGGCCAATCCAAGCATATCCCGAAAAACGAACGGCTCAGGGGGCTGGGTGGCTCAGGGGGCTGGCGGAGCTGCCAGCTTCAACTCAGCCATGGCCAGAAGTGACAACGTTGTTCCCATTTCTGGGAGCCCAGGAGTTGTTGGGGCTCGGTCCATTTGTTGTGATTCTCCTTGGAGAGGCCAAAGGAGGGAGCTGTGGAAGAACCTGGGGCTCTGGGTGGCTGCTTGGGGCTCTGGGTGACACGGCACCGATGGCACCCATGGCACCCATGGCACCCATGGCACTGCCACTGCTGCCTTCCAAAGGGACCCGGCTGGGCTGCGCTCGGCTCTGGGGGCTGCGGAATGCTGGGCGTGGATGCTCCAGGTAGGGATTCACTCTCTGTGCACACCGAGACAGGGAGGCCATCATTGTCCTTTTGGTTGATTTCCCATGGAAACAAACGAAATGCGATAGTACTGTCGGGGTAACAAATTGAAGCAGGCATCTACAAAAATCTGTTTGTTGTGAAACTGAGGGAAACTGGGGGGAAATGGGTGGCAAATGGAGGTGGGAGGAGCTCCTGTGGAAACTTCTTGGGCATAAGGAAACTGGGGAATCCTTTAGGGATGCTCCAGAAGCACAGCTGGATCTTGCATCCTCTTGGATATCAGTTGACCACAAGATCCCAATCCATACAAAGTGGGATTTGTTAGTTCTTGTCATATAAAGTGCCACTGTCTTTTTTTTTTAGTCTTTAATTCAGTATTTAGCGTCGATAACCAAAGAGCCCCAGCCTCCAGCTGAGACTGAGCTCTCTGTGCCATTAAAGCCTTTGTGGTTCTGAGTTTTGGGTGCACTGCCCTCCCTGAAAAAGGGCAGAGTGGGAATGAAGTGATACAGAAAGTGAAGTGAGGAAGAGACTTACTCTGTCTCTCTTGAGAGCTTGTATTTGTAACAAATAAATACCACTGTTATTTTTGAGCTCCTCTAGGAGAGTTTCCAATGGTGCACAGCAAGAGATATTCCAGTGGACTTGAGCATAGCACAAAAACAAGTGGTGGATGGAGAAAAACTGAGGAATTGGACTTAGGGGTACAAAGCACCGCTGAAATGGGTTGGTAAAAGTCACATTATTTGTATGTGGGCTGAGTGTACCCAAAGAACTCTGAACCGCTTTGGTCGGCCCTGTCTGGTCAGGGGTGAGTGGGGTGGAGGAGAGGCTTGATATGAGCAACGTGTGATGCCTTGGGAAGGTGGCAGCGCTGCAAACAGGCAGCAGGAGGGGATGGACCAGCGGCCTTTTCATGAGACAACAGTTTAATATTGGTTCTAGCCTTCAGAAATGCATCTCCTAATTTTGTGTAGGCTCAGATGTTCTTCACTTGCAAGGGAGTGTGGATTGCATCTCTGAAATCTAATGTGGGCATGGGGGCTCTCTTTTTGATCATTATAGGGTATGAGTGTTTTGTAATTCTTCCAGTGCAAAAGAAGCTGTTTGGTGACAGGCATCAAGTCAAATTCCTGCAAGAGGCTGGCAGCAGAATACATTTGTCTATTTAACTGCATGCAAAACACTTGTCAAGGCAGATTCTGGTCCCTTTTCCTAAGCAGGGCCTCTCGCTGCCGTGTGTTCCAGATAACCTGGCAGAGCTGGTGCAGCGGGGCTCTCACCCTGCCTCTGCCTCAGCAGCTGCCACAGGAGCCCACCTGGCACAGGGCTCTGGGGGAGAGGACAGGCGCTCACATCTGGAGGCAGATTAAAACAGAGCACTCCAAACCCTCCAAAGCCGTGACAGCTTGTCTCGTTCCTTAACGCGTTTGCCACCGTGTCCGTCGGGTGGGAGAACACGGGGAAATGCTGGTGGAGATGATGTTCCTTGGGAGAGGACAGAGGGTGGGGGCCTCAGGAAGCGTGGTGGTGCTGAGGCTGCTGAGTGTGCATGGGTGGTAGGCAAGAGGGAACAAAAGCCTGGAAATGCAGCTTCAACTCCTTCTCTGGAGGAGGAAATTAGTTCTGCTTCTTTCCCCTCCCACAGCGCTTGGATGTAATATAAAAGTTTAGAGGTATAGGGCTGATGTTGCTGCTCATTACGCTACTGTTCCAATTAGAGCTTTGTTGTCTTTGGGGCCCTCTCTGCTATTAAAATTGTGCTTATCTTCCTGCTGTGCCTCCCAGTTTCTCCCTGGGATCTCCACCTCCCCCGTACGTGTTACCCTTTTCCCCATTCCCCTCACTTCTGTCTCCCCTTGTCTCGACTCCTCTGCTTCCCTCCTGTGTGTCTTTCTCCCTGCCCCTTTGCCAATTCAGGAGTGTTATTCTATCATTTCAAGTGCTTGGAGCTTCCCCTGGGCTGTCTGCTCCTTCAGCACGGGCTGACCCCTGCAGCATGGAGCTTCAGCGGCTAAAGAGGCAGGCAGGCTCTGGCACCTGATGGTCAGCGCTGACAGGAGTTTGCGTGCGTGCGTTTTGGGAGGGGAGGAGGGAAAGGCACAATGGGCTTGAGGTAGCTGAGAATGATAAACCTGTCACAAACGTCGTCTCTGGAAACGGCAGGAATATTGACATATCCTGGTGAGGAATAAGCCCCCACCCTGAAATTCCTACCTTTGTCCCACCTGTGGTTTCACAGGATTCCTGCTTGCGACGTTGTCATGGCACAGATGCTTTGTGCTGCCTTTTTGTTCCTGTTTCAGCGTGGAGAAATCTGTGCTACCTTAATTATTAACCTGTTATGCCAAAGTTTCATTACCCATGTATTTTTTAATGTCTTCTCTTGGGGTGACAAATGACAGTGGTGGTTCTGCCCCTGCTGCAGTGCTTTAACTCCAGGCTCTGCACTCTCTGTGCGCCTGCAGTAATGACTCCCATCAAAGTCCTTTGATTGTTCTCCGAGGCAAATTGGGCTCAGCAATAATGCCCCGTTCTCCTTGGAACGATTGTGTGCTGCTCACCTTCCCTGGACACCTTATTGGAGCATCCGTCAGCATCGGGATGGGTTAATAAACACTGTGGCACAATTTAAACACTTGCAAAGAGCTGCTCATTCTCTCACGCGAACAGCTTTGAGCACAGCCCCTTTTGGGGGGAAATGGGCGTGAGCATCAAAGGGAAGGTGCGGGTGGACGGGCAAAAAGGCCTCAAACCACAGCAGCCAGCTCCTGTTTCAGTTTCTAAATCACCCCTGCTTGAGTCAGGGCTCAGTCTCTGTGCCTGCATCTCTGCTGGCACTTGGAGTTTACAGTTGAGCTATTCCTGCTTATTTGTGCGTCCACCAGCTCCAACAATGAAACTTAGGGAAAATCAGGTTGCTAAAAACGTGCACCTCCTTTTCTCTTACATATCCAGCGGGGGGAATGTTGGTAGAGATGGTGTGAGTGAGGATAGGGGGTTGTGTTCCCTGCCATGGCTGGGATTCATGGCTGAACTCCGTGCCTGTTTCCTGAGTTACACCACTCCGTTATTACAGCAGTGTTGGGAGAATCCAATTCAGTTGTGTTTGTGAAGTGCAAATGCAAAATAACAATTATCCTCTTGCAGCCCCTTCTCTGTACATCCACTGCCACGCGAAAATGCCCTCAAACTGAGGGAACTTAGCCAGGGGAGCATTGAAATCAACCTGCCAGGAGCAGAGAGTGGCCAGCCCGCCTCTTGCAGTTGCCCTTTGTGGTGCACCCCTCACGTGTCCAACAGCCACCCAGGGCCCTTTGCCTGTGCTCAGGCTGGGGCAGGAGTCCCCAGCTCCTCTCCTGCTTTTTCTCTTTGTTTGCTCAGTTCTTTGTTTGCAGAGCTCAGTAGAACTTAGCTCTAGCCACAGCTTCTTGAAAGAAAAACCAACCCATTTCATCCTTTTTATGAATGCTCTAAATATAACTATTGAAGCAAAACAATGCAGTCAGATAAACAAAGAAATGCAGGCAGTGCAAGCAAAAGCCTCTTCAGCAGGTCTGGAGTCAGGCAGCCTTCCTTTCTTTTGTGTGTTTTAGCTAACAGCCCAGTGAGCCAACGATGAGAAAAAGGGAACAAAGATTTAATGCTCCTCGTGGCTGCTCCTTTATAGATATTAATACCAGGAGAAAGGTGGGATTGAAGGAACTAAACCAAGGGGCTGCTGGTTCACCTGGGTGCTCCCTGAGGAGCGGTTGTGGCACTGGGTGCTCAGGGCCATGGGGCTCAGGCTGTGCCAGATCCCAGCCCTGCTGCTCCAAAGGGATTCCCCTGCCTCAAACAGCTCCTGTCCTTTTGCCGCAACCCCGATGGCTCTGGCCTCGTACCCCATGTGAGTGGAGCTGCACAGGGGAGCAGAAGGACAGAATGACCTGGCTGAAGAACAACCTGGACAGAAGGATGGGAGGGGAAAGGTGCTTTTAATCTTTCTGGACTTGCCCTGCAGCCACAGCAGTAACTCGAGTGGAGGTGACCTGGAAGAGCAGAACCAGCTGTCAGTGAATGGGGTCCTTAAGCCACAGCTGCCACCAGAACATTTGTGGTCAAACTGCAACCTCCCAAAACAGTTTCAGGGCATAATCAATAACAAAACAATACTTTTACAACAAAACGAGGGACAAAAGCCTCATTTTTTGATTCCGCTTTGACACTTTGATCCCCAGCCCACGTGGCAGGAAGACAACGTAAAATTAAGTTTAGAAGGAAAAATGTGTAAACTTTTTAATAAATGTAATATTGCTGCGTGTTAGCAATACATTTTAGATTATCTGCTTGCATAAGTAATGGAGGAAATCTGCAAACTATCGCTCTGTGAGGACATTTCTTGGAGTGTGAGTAAGGGAGAGGAAGGTTGAACCCAGGGATGGCAACACTGATAAAACACACAAAGGTTTGTAGAGGCACTAAATATTGGTTTTATTTTCCAGTGAAGTTGTTGGGAACAGAGTTAGGCCTTTCCTGGGCGCTTTTGAAGAGCCCATGACAGGGCAGTCAGCATTTCTTGTGCAGGTTGGACAACAAGCAGGGGTTTGTAACTCTTTCCCCACAGAAATTGCTGTGTAAGTGGATCTGATGCATAAAAAAGTGGATCTGATCCTAAAGAGCAGGTTGCTGTGGCTACACTGAGAATTCATTCAATAGTGGATATTTTAAATGTATATCTGTTGTCATCCGTGGCTCCTTGGAAGCCTTGGCCTGTGTGGTCCAGCAGTGGCACTGCCTGGAACTCCGTCCCTGTCGGGGCTGAACTTGCGGCAGGAGGACAAACCCAGGGTGTGAGCTGGTGCCGTGAATGTCCTGGGAATGTCCTGCCCAGCCATGGAGAGCCCAGACTAGGGAACAAATGCCCTTAAATTGCTTGGCTGTCGACGAGCCTAGCTGAGGATTTTTAAAGTGATAAAATCACAGGAAGGGTTGGCTGGGGATGCTCTCTGGCACACGCAGAACAGGATTCTGTTGGCAAGCACCTGAGCAGGGTGTGCATTTGAGGGAGAGCTTGCGGAGGGCTGAGGGCCAGCACCGAGCTGTCCCCGAGGGCTGGGTGCCTGTGGATGGTGACAGCAGACATGGAGCCTGTGCCTCTGAGGAATCAACACCGTGCACAGGTGAGGCTGAAGGCTCCTTGAGACCTCTGGAACAGAACGTGGAAAGAAGGAAGAGCCCACGAGTCCCTCCCTTTGCGGAGATGTTCTCGGTGGGAATCTGAACAGGGAATGGCCGTGCCCTACACAGAGATTGGCACCGGGGATGCTGCTCCCTGAAAGAGCTGGTGTTGACATTATCCACAGCAAAGGCCAACTCTGTATTAATGCACAACAAACGCATTTGAATAACTGATTAATGTTTCTGTAACATTCAACTGCCATTCTAAATTATATTAGAAACCAAGGATTTAGGGAATTGATCTTTTAGGGCAGCTCTAAATATCCTTCTTCTCCTGCCTCCTTATTAAATAAATAGAATCTTTCCTCCAAATCAATCCTTTTTGTTTTTTTCTTTCCTGCTCACTGAACAACAGAAATGATGGGCAAGGTCTGAGGCTGGGAACTGGGCTCCTTTGGAGCCGGGAGTTTTGCCGCAGGTCAAGGGCTACGAGAAAAACCTCTGGCAAATTGCTGGCATGGGAGAGGTCCTGGGGCTGCCCATCTGGCCATGGAGCCCAAGCTGCTGCGCCTGCCAGAACGAGGGACTCGAGGCAGGGGGAAGGGAAGGAAATGGAGTTGGCAGAACATCCAACACATCAGGAAGAGCATCTCCCATGCTGCGAGCGCTGTGCAAGTGCTGGCACTGGGCTGGGATGGGGGGAAGCACAGCTGCTTCCCTGGAGGGCTCCAGGGCTTTGCTTCGCCCTGAATTTGGCCCATCACTGATATCCCCCATCTCCCAAGCAGAAATGATCCCCTGCTTTTTATGTCATTTCTTATTTGGCATAATTCCAGTTGATGTGTCTGGGATGGGCTCATCATTAGTGCTCTTTCCTTGCTAAATCCGTGACCAGCTACATGAGAATTGTTTAACTTCCTCTTCTCCCCTGATTGATCCAGCTCTTTCTCTGGGTAGAGGAAAGTTCCCTAATCCGAGCACTGTCTTCATGTGAACCCAACGCAGAGTCCAATGTGCCAGGATTTTCTCTTGATGTGAAACCTGCGGGTTCCAGAATTCAGTCTGAAGCATTCCTGGCTAATCATTAATTCATCTGCTTGCGATTCATTCGTCTTTATTTCCCCATTTACTTCATGAGGGAACATCAAAATCTGAGGACTGATCATTTTTTAAGAGCAAGCATCTGATGATATTTAATTAATTACAATGACAACAATAACCTTAATTTTCCAGGTATTCCCCAAAGAGAGCTGTATTTTAATTAGAGATGCCACAAGGACAAATTAAATCTCCTGGATTCGAGCTTTGCCTTATGGCATTCACTTCACAAGAGTAAGGAGAAAAGGTGTCTTCGTGTAAATACGATCTGAATTTTTTGGAAGCTCCTCCAAATGGCAGGGATGAAGAGAAGATAAATTTTGCTGATGATATTTGGTGTGACACTGGTAATTCTCAGAGGGACTCCGCAGTGTAGTGTGCCAGTGTGGATGTTCTTTGCTTTCTGAAGGTGACAGACTTGACCTGTCATGTACAAGTTACACCCTGGACAGACTAGAACTGTCACAAAGTGCTAACAGTTACCACACAAGATAGAAAAGCTGCTCTTGGCAAAGCTGTGGCACTTAAAAAGGTGGGGAGCTGCTTTCCTACTCTAATTTGTTGGGGTTTTTTAAACTCTGTTCTTCCATATGACAGAAATTACTGGGGGGAGAAAAAGGGATTTTACCAAGCTTAAAATGACTTCATCAGAGAAACCAAATATGGTGCTAAAATTGTAGGATTTCCTTTCAAGATGGAAGTAATTTTTCTATAAAATACCTTCATATCAAGCTTCATGTATGAGTAGCATTTATTTGTCCTTTGCTACCTGTATTTTTAGGATGTTCTAAGGCGAGTGGTGAAAATGAAATCCATGGCTTCGTGCAGGTCAATCTGTCATGAAAACTTCCAGTAAAATGAGTATTTGGTTGGTGCGAATTCACCCTCAACTTTAGCTTAAGAAGACTTGAACAGTTTGGAGGTTGCCAGCGTTTGGATTTGCTTTCATTTTTGGCGGCTCTTGGTTTCCAGAGGAAATTCAGCTGGCGGCAAAGCAAACGCAGAGCTCGCCTTGCCCACCGCAGGCACACAATGCTGTCGGTATCAGCCATCCTTCCGTGCTGCAGGTGATTCATGCCCAGAGCATGTGTTCTGAGGCTTGGTGGGCGTCAAACCCAGCCACAGAGCCGAGGCAGCCAAACCCGAGCGCGGCATTGCCGCTGCTCGGCTCCGAGCTGGTGCCTGCCCGCTCCTTTGTGCGGTGTTTGCCCACGATAACATTGTCCAGCAGAGAAAAGCCATTAGACCGGCTCTCCGAGAATTTTAGCCAGATTGGTTTGATCTGAAAGTCAAATAGGCCTGGAGCAGAGCCTTCCGGGGCTGGCTCTGGAGTGCTGGATTTATCGCAATGCAGCTGCATTATTTAACGATATCACCTCCAGTCTTCAAAGTCAACAACTGCTGCTCTGGAGACCTGCACTGGTAATTGATGTTTGAAATATTAGCCGGCCACAGAGGTGTGTGTTTACTAAAATACAGTTCAAGTTTGCCCTTGCTTGTTCATACTTCCAGGGAGCTTTTCACTTCCTTATCACCCGATCCCATTTTTTTGCTGGACTGTTCAAGCTCCAGCGATGTAGTAAATCTTGAGCCATAATTAATCTAGTTTATCTCTTGGAGTCAAAGCTGCCACTTGAGGGTGGTGCCCATCTGAGGCCTGTTCTGCTGGGCCCTCCCCCTGTGGCATTTCAGAGCAGCCTCTCTTCAATTGTGCCCCTTTTTCCCTCCACAGACCAAGCAGTTCTTGGGCAAGTCTTGGGTTGTGGTTGGTTTTGTGATTTTGGGGGGTGTTAATGACTTCAAAGTGATGGCAGCTGTTTCTGGCTGTAATTCCTAGGAAGAAAGAATGAAACTTCCTCTGTGGAGATGGAGAAATGCTTTTAGCAAGCGGTAATGGGCATAGCAGCATAAAGAAGGTAAAGGAAAGCTTAAGAAAGCCTTGGAGAGAGGGCTTTTCATGGGAACCTGCTTACCCTGCCTCCTGCACTGCTGGCAGACCCGAGAGGGAAACGAGCTGTCCCTTGGTAGGGGCGCTGGGAGTGTCAGGAAGAAGCTGAGGGATTTGTCCAGCATCAGCTGAGAGCCAGGGGTGCTGCTGTCTGTCTGCAGCTCGTGGAGGATATTGGAAACACCTGAAGATTGGGTCCTATCCAGCATCTGCTGACAACTCTGCCATTTGGAGAATATCCTTCTCCTTGAAAGTGACACCAACTGGAATTGTTTCAAGTCATTTTTATTAATGTGCCAACTAACCTTTACCTTCCCTCCCATATGCTGACTTGAGTGTGAAATAACCTGGGATCTGATTGCTCTGCCTCGCTCCTGATCCGATAGTGCTTCCACTGACATCGCTGCAGCCCCTGGGAGGCTGCTGTGAGGAGCAGGGCAGGGAGCCCTGGACACTTTCTGAAGGATGAGAATATTCCTGTAGGCTCCTCTTGGAGTCTTATACTTTAAATGAACTGCCAAGGAAAAAATGTCCTGGGAAAATAAGGATGTAATGGCTTTTACAGCTGCCGGTGAGGTGCTGTAGGACCTTTATCACTTTTTATTGATAAAAATAGCATGTTAGGAGCAGAATGGCCGTAAAGTACACGTTGGTAATGCCTTGTAGCACACAGCAGGTTAGAACTGCAGCTAAGTCCTGCCTAAGCTTGATTTCCATTCTT
Organism: Dasyornis broadbenti; assembly: GCA_013397935.1. NCBI lineage: Eukaryota > Metazoa > Chordata > Aves > Passeriformes > Dasyornithidae > Dasyornis > Dasyornis broadbenti. The sequence goes on from VZRN01001256.1 coordinate 270,485, forward strand.
TTTTCCCTTGCCTTTTAAATAGAAACTCAAGGAAAGGGCTCCAGCATCCACTCAAAGGAAATTTCGAGCGAGTCATCAGCACTGGCTCAGCTTTTAGCACTTCGGTGTGGAAGGTTCCCGCCGGTCCCCAAGGCGTGGCGAGCTGCTTTCATTCCCGAGTTTCCAGCAGGGATGGGATGTGCACCCTGCCTCATGGTAGGGAGTGGAAAACTGCAATTTAAGTCTTCAGTCTTTGCTCTGTCAAAATCTCTCACGGGAGAGAAAATATTGGGTAAAGACGTTGGGATCAGAGTGCAAATGTTGTTCCCAGAGCACGGGATTTGCTGTCTCATGGTGACAACATTTGTGTGGTAAATGCAGGAGTAACGTGGAGATAATGAGGGAAGGAGAGATCCTCGGTTCTTATGAACACGTCAAGGTTGCTTTTTCCATTTTTCTTGCTGAGTTCCACATGTGACAAGCAGCGTCCTGACGTGTCAGGTCAGGCTGCATCAATCATGTCCTGCTGCATCACATCCCGAGCGCAGGGTGCTGGAAACCACTTATGGGTCACACAGGAGGCTCAGGAGAGGGTTTTGTGTGGCTTGAAGGAGGGGAAGAGGGGTGGGGGAATGGAGGAAACTTTGGGAAGCCCAGGATTTTCCCCCCTGGACAGATGGGCACCATCAGGGGGAGTCAGGGCTGGGGGTGCCAGCCTCATCCCGTGGGGTATTTCATAACGCTGGGAGAGCCTCAGATGCAAAAAACAGCAGCTTCAGGAGGGAAGGGCTTTCAGCTGAGAGTTGGAAAATGTTTGACAACATTCCTCAGCTTTTATGAAAATCTGATTCGTACTTTTCCAGGATTTGCTGAATTGAAGGGGATAGAAAGCAAAAGCTTGGAGTCTATGGAAATTTAAAAATGCTTGTGAAGGGGAGAGAATACTCTCAATACTCTTCATTTTGTCCAAAGCTTTTTCTAATAGATACAATAAGAAAGTATATTATAAATATACTTTATGCTATTAGCAATAAAGTATACAATAAATTAAATAATTAACAAAGTATATAATGATATCAAATATTATTTATAAGAACAAAGTAAAATATAGATGTTGACCTTTTTTATCTTGGTGAAATTTTTATCACTGGAACTTTTAATATTTCTTCCGATAGAGACAAAACTATGGCAGTTACCCACTTGCAAACGGGAATTTTCACCCTCTGTGGAGCTCTGTTTTGAAAGACGAGCCCATCAGGGGGAACATCTTGGCTTCTGATGCTTTCTGAGAAAGTTTCTAATCCAGCAAATGGATGCTCTGGGGTCATTTGAGGCTCAGCTCTGCGATAGAAAGCCAAGTGTAACATACAGCAAACGTTTGTTATTTCCCTGCTGGTATCTGGGTCACAGAAACAAAACAGATTTCAGCAGATTTTGGCATTATCTTTTTTTTTTTTCCCCCAAAGATTTTGCTTCTGTTCTTGTCAGCAGCAGATCTGGCTGGATGTTTAGAACCATGGAAAAAAACTTCATCCCAACTTTGTTAGGCCCCAATTAAAGACGGCTGAGCTTTCCAGGTCTTCCAAGCATTTTCACAGCAGAATCAAGGTAAAAGGTCCACATCTGTGTTTTTCAGAAAGTAAAAGTTGATTTCTTAGCCAAATATTCCACGTAGGCTTTACCCTTTTTTTTTTCCTTTTCCCTTTAAAACTTGAGTATTAAACAAGGAATTCCAAGTTGAGTGTTAAAGAAAACCACCTCAAGCTAAACTGTTTTTATTGACAAGTCGTGGTAATTCCCGCTTTTCCCTCTGCAAAATAATTTAATGGTACCTGTTGTGACCCTTTCTAAGACTTCCTAGCAATGCCAACAGCTGCAGCGCTTTGCAGGACAGTATTTCTGTATTTTCATGCATCCTCCAAGCTTTGGTGAGTACTGGACTTCTCTGGATCCTCCCAGGCTCTTGTTTTACTTGCCAAATCTGGTGGGAAATAAACATCCAAAGGGGCGAAACCCCAACCAAAAAATCCCCCTGTCATTCCCTTCTCAAGCTCCTGCACCCTTGACTGGATCGGGCAGAGGAAGAGCCGAAGAAGTCGTTGGCTCAGGGCTTGTAGCTGGCACAAAACGGGATTTTTTTACGAAGGTTTAATTCCACTGTTGGAGCGCTGAAGTGAAATGCAGTAAGTGCTGAGTATGTCAGGGGATATGCAGCTCCTAAAATGAAGAATCCTTCTGATATCTGGGAAGTTGGTGCTGCCCAATGGCCTCAAGAAGGCACAGATGGGAGAGGGGAGCGGTTTAACCCCGTGGCTGTCAAGATCCTACAGTGACAAGCACTTCATGCAAATGTGTTCAGGCAGAGAGCCTGGAAGATCCAGCAGGGCTCAATGTTGAGATTCTTGTTTCATATGTCTCTGCTTACAATCTGTGGTAAAAACGTGTGTACCTTGAGCTCTGCAGTGCAGCTGAACCTGACAGATCTTGTCTAGACTCACTTTGTCATAATAAATGCGACTTCCTCGAGTTCGGCTGAGTTGGCTCTGCAAGGAGGGAAATGCTCAGTTCCTCCTTTCGTTTCCTTTCTTTCTTTCCTTCCCATTATTTGGTTTTTCTGCTGGTGTCATTAAGGCAGGAGCTCGCCTTGCAGCCTGGCTCAGCTCTTCAGGTTTGTTTTTCTGAGTAGTAATTGTGTGGGACAACTTATTTTTTCATGGATTGAGCTACTTAAATCTCAACCCTTCTTTCTCAGCCTTTGACCTTCCATTCAAGGCTCTCCCCTTCCTTTTCTCCCCGTGTGCTCTGACTGCATCAGAGGATAAAGGTGGAGCTGGGCTCCACTTGAGCAATGTCAGCTGGCACGGATCTGACTTCTGAATCTTCCCTGGAATAAGATCTGTCCGAAAATGGAGTTCTGGGGAGATGAGATCATCCCTGAGTTTCCCCAGCAGAAATGAGAGCTGACTCCAACTTTCAACTCTGATTAGAGGTGAACTGCGGGAGAAAAGATGGACAATGAGCTTGTTCTGAGCCAGGCCTTGCCAATCCCACTTGGAGCCTTATTTTCGCTGTCTAGATGATCTCTCTTGGAAGGCCAAGCAACTCAATCCAGCACAGCGTATTTTCCTCGGTTGTAACTGATTCCTGATATTAAAAACTGCATCCAGCCATCTCTATAGGGGAAGTTTTTCCTAATTTGCTTGTGGGGAGCGCCCAGCCAAGGAAGGAGAGTCTGACAATTCATGAGAGGATTGCAAATCTCTGTTAATGAGATGCTCTGGAAGCGCTGTCCAGAGCCTCGCTGGTCATGCTCTGAAAATGAGGATCTGAGATCTGAGCCGGGGTGGGGTAGGTGGTGAGGTGAGGCGGTTTGGAGTGATCCGTTCGCAAACACCAGGATGTGGCTGCACGAGTGTGATCTGAGTGCCTCGAGGTTCTCAAAGTACCCGGAGGATTCATTTATTCTCACTTATTCCCATCCTCTTGGCCTTAAACTTGCTTTAGCACTTAAACTCTAAGTCAATAAAAACGGTGTACTTTTGTCTAGTTTTTGTTGGGGCTTTAGTTTTGTTTGAGGTTTTTTTGGAAGCTCTTTTTTCCCCCCCTTTTCCAGAAAGTATTAGCATTGCAGACAAGTTTCGAGGATGTTAAATCTTGGCTTGCTAACAGGAGGCTCAAAGATACTGCAATCTGGTTGCAGTATAATGAGCCCCTTTGTTATATTTAAATACTATCATACTATCCTATACACAGCCAAGCACTGGGATGTTTTATATTAACAATGCACCAGCACTAAAACCTCAGACAACTCTAAAAAGGCACTAATTATTATTATTAGTGTTTTACACTAACAATAAATGTCAAATGGAACCCTGCAAACAAATAACTACCTGTCACCAAGTGAATGAAAAGCAATCTCAGGAAAGTGAATTAAAACCCAAACAGCAGAAAACTCAACAGGCTCAGGGGCTGGGCTGGGGGTTGCTGCAGCTCCTGCGCAGGAGCAGCAGCAAATTCCAGGCTGGGAGAGTTGTGTCCCTTCAGGATGTGGAGGAACCTGGCTGGTGGGAGGGATGAGCTCACATCAGCTGCGGGAGATGCCCATGGCACGTGGAAATTGGATATTAATGAGGATTTAGTGGGTTGCAGTGCTTGGAGTTTGATCAGTGGAAATAATGAAGTTGGGCAGTGGATTGTGTTTATTTTGGGGACGTATTTCTCTCAGGTTTTTTTAAGTGTGTCTCCCAAAGACTTATTTTTATAAATGGTACATTTTATTTTTCAATCTTCATGTATCTTTGATATCTGATTGACATTTTGAGGACGCTCTAATCCTTTCTACTGAAGGAAGCTCTCACAGTGGCAGCTCTTGCAGTCAGCTTCCCAGAGCTCTCCTCGCTCTGTTTTTATGATGGGATGAGGCCTAGGGCTGGAGAGCCGAAAGGAATTGAGGTCTGGTGAGCGGCAGGACGGTTTCATAGGCAGAGCTTTTTCTCCCTTGCACCTGTTCATAAAATCCAGAAATTTGTGGTCCCTGAGTCTGCCCTCACTCCGGCTGCAGTGTGACACTGCACCGGGCTCAGCTCAGCCCCGAAGGAATAGAAAGAAGGAACCAAAAGAAAAAAAAAAAAAAAGGGAGAATTGGCCCCAATTGGCCCCAAAGTCTTGATTGAGCTTGGAAGGACAGGCAGCAGTGGAAGCTTGCACACAGATGATCCAGGCAACCCAAACAGGCAGAAAGTGAGGAACATTCCAAATTCCAATGGCTTTCAGGAGGAGGAACCTTATCAAATTTTGAGCTTCTGCTCGGGTGGGCTGACAATCAAAGTGGTGCCTTCCATTAGAAACTGTCAATTAAAACAGAGCTCAGGAGATTGGCTGGCACTGTGGGTGAGAGTCCAGAGCGGCTCAGTTCTGCTTTAGGGAGTGTTTTTACCTCAGCCTTTCCCTCTTCTCTTAAAAAGTAAACAAAACCAAACCACCCCGTTTTGCAGGTGTCCCCAGGTGATATTTAGTGTTAATAAACTGATTTATCTGAGCACTCCCTGGATCAGCCCACCCGAATCACAGGAGCAGCACAGGGGAGCTCCTGAATCTTGCCACATTCGTTCTCTTTTGCGCTTAAACTTTGCATGCTGGAAACAAATGTATTTAAAAAAAAAAAATAGCTAATTCCATTCACAATGGGCTCCTGATGCAGAGATGTGCTGTGATTCATCCTCAGTCCCTGCCAAATCATTCTTGGTAGGCTTGGCTCCTCTGCCTGTGAGTAATGGACACATTTCCAGCTCCTCCAAGAAAGAAAGGATGGACTGCAGTAACCAGATTTAAAGGAGAAACTCTAACTTTCGCCATTAGTGATCATATGGCACGAACAGTGGTTTTTCAGTGTTTGGAGATCCACTGAGAACACATTGTCAAGCACAAAAGTGGGGGCTTTCCAGCAACTCATTTTATTTTCCCCTGACCTTACCGAAACACTGCACAGCTCAGAACCATCAGGTAGGGCCCATTTTAGAAACGACTCAGATCCTTCTCTTGTAACTTTTATTGAAGTTTGAGATCATAATGAGGAAGAAATTAGGTTTACACTGATGGATTAACTAGAAGAGTTCTGCTAAATTACCCCTGTAAAGATTTTCTAAAACTTAAGATACCTCAGGTTGCTGTGATCTGAATGTCCTGGTGAATGCTGGTGAAGGATTTGTGTCTGCAGTCAGGAAGTGCACACCGTAACTTCTTTCAGTGCTTTTTGATAACCACTTTTAGGTAACTTGTAGTTTGAGGTGCTGCCTTGGAGGTTTGAGCAAAGACCAAACTTCTGACTTGAAGTCAGCAAATGCAAATGCGGTGCTGAGTTATTTTGAGCTGAGCAAAGCTCAGGTCCCTGCTCTGTTCCAGAGCTCAGAGAAGACAATTCTGTGGGCGTCTCTCCATTGATGCAGACTGAAATCTGGAGGGGGCTGCTGTGTGAGGCTCCAACTGATCCCCACCTGAAGGCAGAGATGAAGCGAGAGGGAATGCATGTGACAACAAGAAATAAAGAGATAATGGGAAATTTATAGGAATAAAGCTGGAAAGAAGACTGAGTGGGGAGAGCTCTCCAATGTCATGTGGGGATAAAATTCCTTTTAGTGGGTATAGGCGTGGGCAGAGGGCTCGGTTCACAAGGGGAACATTGAGTTTGCATTCTGCAGGAGGCAGCGAACCTCTCCAGGCTGGGCAGCGCAAGGGTGAATGAAGGCGCTGCACGTCCAAAAGCTCCGTCAACAGGAGCAGGATCACGGAGTGCAGCAGTGCTGGGTGCCAGGGCAGGGGCTCGGGCTGGGGCTGTGCCCAGAAATGCTGAGGGCAGAGCAGTGACTGAGCCGCAGCTGAGCACAGTGAGCAGCAAGGGTGCTGCATCCCTGCCTCCCTGGGCACTGCTCTGCTGCAGGACAGGCAGCAGGAGGGGTGGAAGCACCTGCAGAGCAGAGTCACCGAGCGTTTGCGCTGGAAATGGTTTGGGTTCCCGCTCCCCAGCTCCATCCATCCCTGCAGGGCTCCTGCTCTGCAGCCCGGGAGCAGAGCCTGGAGATGCTCCTGCAGAGGATCGCTTCCTGACACAGAACTCTTTCAAAATTTCCCACCAGGCGTCAGCAGCTCTTTAAGCCGTGCTGTCTATTTTGAGTTTTATTTAGATTAACAAATTCCACACCCTCGCATACAAAAGCAGAATAGAGTGAAAACACAAGCTGCCCTAACAGAGCAATATCCAACAAACATTATGCTACTCAGAAATATTTGCTGTACAATCCTCCCCACAAAAGGGACTTGTTCAGCCAAAAGATGTCAGATAGCATCTTGCTAAAAGCAATGGTGCCAGTGGAGCTTGCTTCCAAGTTCATGCAGCTGATTTTTTTTTTTTTTTTTTTTTTCCCCTCTGTTTGCTTTATGCTAGGAAAATCAGCCATTTATTTCCCTGGATGTCTGAACTTGGAGAAGGGAGGTGGATGGATGTTGCACAGGACTGGATCTGCTGGGAAAAGGGACTCTGGGAACAGGAGTGTGCAGGAGAACCTGCGGTTCTATTCACAAGATATTTTCTATTCCACAGGTTGGTTGGTAACCACATGTTGCTGCACTTCCTCATTTTTACCCTTCAGACCTCCAGGAGATAATAGAATATCCAAAAATGTACTCTGTGGCAGTGGTTTATTTCTGTGAAATCTGATGAATTTACGTACTGAGATCCCAGTGATTTCTGTGTGGCCTGTGAGGAGATGCTCAATATGTTCAAAGACACTTTTCTCCATTTTAATAGTAGGTCTGTTTTGCAGAAGTTGTTTTGTGCAGTCAGAAATGGGATTTGGGTGGATTGATTTTATTTTTCATTAAAACTGGGGGATGAGGGGAGAGAAAAGGAAGGCAGGAAGGACTTGGGTGCTTTTTGGCTACCTTTAGATGGATCAATTTTTCTTTTAACGCTTAGCTTTTACTAATGGGGGAAAAGTAATCCCTGCATGAACTACCTGTATGAGAAGTCAGTGCCATTTCTTTGATTTATAGGGAAATATTTGTGTAAGAAGCTGCCTTGGAGCTTTTGAAATGGGCAGGACACAGAGGCTAATGTAAAGCTAAGCATTAAATCCATTTATCCAAATACTCATCGCTCCCATCTGGAGACAGATGAAATAATAAATATTGAACCAAGAAACATCCACACCATTTTATTAAAGGAAAGGTTTTTCTTTTTTTTTTAAGTGCTAATCTTTCAGCTCTTGCCAACTTGTTTAATAATTAAAGCAAAGGCCCATGTGCCTGCTGACCCTGGCAGGCTTCTGCAAAGGTGTTTATTGATCAGAAATGTGATTTGGGATGATGTTCTTGTGTCTTATGGCTTAGATTCTCAGACAATGTGTAGCATAAATTGCACTGCAATACTTTTTTTCCAAGGATATTTGGGTTAAGAGGTGATTTAAAGAGCATTGTCCTTTGAGGACCAAAAGCTCTGGTATTTGTGGAACTGCAACACCACTGATTGACTTGGTGCTGCAACGGTGGGGAAGAGCAGTCAAATTAATTCTTGCTGTGGTCTTATTTGAGAAAGGATCTCATTGTAACCTCACATCTGATTGTCATAAATGTCCCTAGAACTGCCTCGCCAAGCCTATGATCGGATCTGTTCATTTGGAGGGGTAGAGGCAAACGAAGCGTGATTGAAGTGAGTTTTGCAGTGAAGCTCAGAGCACTCCCCTCCCACACAGAAAGGAAAAAGCAGTGGAGGCTCCTGTTCCCAGCTGGGTGCAGCTCCTGCTCTGTGCAGTCCGGCCCTGCAGGAGCTCCCATCCCGCAGCGGAGGGGCAGGGATGGGGTGGGGATGGCAGAGCAGGGAGTTCTCCCGCTGGGAATTGGGGAATAAAGCCCGGCTGGAGCCTGCCTGGCTGTCTCCTGGTAGCCAAGCTGTGTGTGTGTGGTGGAGCTGGTGTGGGTTATTAATCCGGTGTAAGATTATCTCAGCAGTTTAGAAATAACCGCGTTCCCAAGAAGCTGCAGCTCCAGCCTAGCAACACTTTGCTCTTCGTGTGGGGCTGCTGCAGCAGGTCCCAGCTCCGTTCCTGCAGGAGCACCCGCGGTTCAGAGCTCCTCGATGGAAGTGCTGAAACCCCTCTGGGAATCCTAAAATGCTTGGGGTTGGAAGGACCTTAAATCCCATCCTGTTCCACTCCCTGAGGGACACCTTCCACTGTGCCAGGCTGCTCCCAGCCCTGTCCAACCCGGCCTTGGACACTGCCAGGGATCCAGGGGCAGCCACAGCTGCTCTGGGCACCCTGGGCCAGGGCCTCCCCACCCTCACAGGGTGAAAATTATTCAGATTTTCCTTTCATCCATTTAATACTTGGTACCGCCATGTTGTCAGTTCTTTTAATGGAAACAGGTCTCATAAAGGAGTTTTCCAGAGGGGTTCTGCATGGATGGAATGGCTGAGTTGTGTAGGTGCAGGTTCACAGATGTTTCCAGATGTCTCTGATGAGCATTTGCATCTTGGGGTCTTTTTGCTTTTGTCACTTTAGGTTTCCAGTGAGATCAAGATGTGATCCTTTGTCCCTTCTTCCCCTTCCCATCAATATGATCACATCTGGGATTAAGCTGGTTCTGCTCTGAGCAAAGGTGCCTTTTCCCCTCGTTTCAACTCCCTGTTCCAGGCCAATCTGTTCCCAGAGCAGTCGATCCGGGTTTGTCCATCCAGAGCGTTGTGTCAGGAGCCAGAGGGGATGGCGCAGGGATTTCCAGGAGCTTTTATTGGTGCTGCTGGAGGATTGTTTCAAATTAACTTGCAGCTCCTCCAAGTGCAGCACCACGTTATTTCCCTCTTGTACACAAACCGGTGACTAATTCCTGCAGTCAGCAGAGCCGCAGCCTTTGCTTGGGCTGGAGTTCCAGCAGAGCTCTGACTCCACGACTGTCTGAGTGCTCGAAGTCACCTTTTCCCCACTGCCTTCAGGCCAAGTGCTCCACGGGCAGATTGGAGAGGAGCACGGGATGGGTTCGGCTGGCTGGGTATGCCTCTCTTGTCCTTGGAAATAGTTACTTATTGCTGCCTTGGTTAAAAAAAGTCCGTGGGACAGTTACTGGAGGTGGCTACTGCCATGAAGCTTGGCTTCATAATGAGACAAGCAACTCCAAAGTTAATTAGTGCTTCAGTCTAAAGATTTATTGTAGCTCATTATAGATCCTCAAGCTGTTTGTGAGATGCAGGGAGCAGATTTGGTTGGAATATCGCATTCCTTTCCTTGGCATTTTTGAAGCCATGAAGGATTTGGGGGTTTTTAAATATCAGTGAGTATTTCTAGAAGGTTATGAAGTACTTGCAATTTGAGAGTTTTCGTATCGCTTTCTATGGGATTCATTCTCAAAATATTTTTATTTTAATAAAGTTTTTAAGGGCGGGGAAGGATTATTGATAGAGGGAAGTTAGAAGGCGTCTTGGGTTTTGTGTTTTCCTGCTCTGTGAGGGCACCTCGTGCAGGAGCATTGGCAGTGGTGCCAAGCAGGTGCACAAATTTCATTGGAACAGCAGCCCTTGCTCCAGTTGATACAAAGAGGATATCAACTGCCAAAGGCAGAGGGAAGCTGGAGAAAAAAGATCCAAAGGAGAGGCTCCAGAGAGCAGAAGGAAGCTGATTAATCTTCTGCTGCCTCAAAGCCTCATATTAGTGGTTTCTCTTATCAAACATATTTATAATCCATTCCCTGTGTATTTCAATTGCAGGAAACTTGTACTTTCTAATGCCCTATCCATGCAGGCTCCCTTGCTGGTGTCCCTTTAAAATCAACTCACCCTGACACTGTAATTTACCCCACTGTTTGTCACTGTTTAATTTTCTCTGACACCCCCATTCGTTATACCTGCTCACATCTGTTCTGAATTTATCCCTTTCAATTTAATTTATTATTACTTTCAATGCATAAAAATCCCAAGCAGTAACTGCGCAGGTAATAAGTCCCATCCTCTGGCATGCCCACAGCCAAGGATTTGTTGATGTTCCCATTGTATATTCTGGGATGCAGGTGTAAGGAGAAAGGAAGCACTTGAATGCCCTGCCAACCTAAAAAATCAGTGCAAGGAAGGTTAAGGCCAGGATACGATGGGTTCTGGAGACACTGGATGATTTCCTTAAGGGAATGGCAATAATTAATCCACTGAACTCCTGCAAACTGAAAAGACCTTCAGGAAAAAAACCCAACAGATTTCCAGAGTCCAAAATAGTGAGTCAGTGTTCCATAAGTCCATGTGAGCTGACTGGGATGCAGCTGGGGGATCCACAGGGTTGGGAAACTCTTACGGAAGGCACATCTTGGTGGGCAAGGAAGGAGAAGCAGCAGGAGGACAATTGAGACGTGGCCCAGGCAGAAAAGGAATGTGTTTGTTCTCCCACGTGGTGACAGAAATCCGGAGTGGAATTTTGTAAAAACGGGAGGGCAAAGAGCTGAAGGAACAAAACCCTTGTGGGTGTGAATCTCCCGCCAGAGGGGGAGAGGGACACTGAGTTGCTCTGGGTCTTTGCTCATGGACTTTCACAATCCCAGTTGTTTCATGGGATCTGATCTGTCCTCTAGGATAACAAGAACTTTGGGACTTCAATGCGAGTTTTCAGAGCAGCTGCATCCCCTGCACCACGCCTGATGTCTGCTGTGTCTCAGATCCCTTCAGGCACCCAAATTTAGGGTCGTGTCCAGGGCTGTGCTGTGCAGAGAACCTGAGCTCCGCTCACGGAAGGTGCCCAGCTTGCTCGAGAGTTCCTGGAGCAGCAGGTTTGACCTTAAATCCTGGGGTGTGAGAGGAAAAGCTGAGTCTCAGTGGCAGGAAGGGCCTCACTGCAGCAGCTTGGAGGGTCTGCGCTCCTCGTGATGGGAGGAGATGGGAATCCCAGGGCAGCAAGGTCCTGCTGGGATGTAGGGAAGGGTGGGAGGGTCGTGTGAGATACCCTGGGTGAGAGAGGTTGGGAGAGGCCAGGTCACTGCTGGCAAAGCACCTGGGGATCCTGCCCCAGCACAGAACCCTGGATTATTCATTCTGTGGGAAGGGGAAAGTCTCAGCTTTTGAAATTGTGCCTTAGCGAATAATCTGGAACATTATGAAAACACTGAATTCATCTGTTCATGAATAGTGTGGATATTTTTGCTTTTGTGCCATTCCCATCCACAGCAATATTTTTTGTATTAAATACTATGAATCCACTTCACCTGTCAGCACTATTCAAAACACAAAATGCTGCATGAATAGGAAGGATGTTCTGGGATCTCTCAGATGATTACTGTTGCTAGGAAAACCACTTCCTGATATCTTTGTGCTCAGTGTCTGTGTCTCTCTTTGTGTACAGCCGACGGTGACAGGCAAATTCGTATCAAGGCACAGGGAAGAAATAGGAAAAGTTTAGAAATGTTTAAAGAACAGTGCTTAGAGTGAAAAGGAGGATGTCATTGCAAATAATAGTTAAGAGTTATGATTTCTTTCCTGGGAGGGACTATTGGTACGGAATTGGAGGGAATTGCAGTGCTGGTGACGCCGTGCCCAGGAATCTGGTGCAGCTTGGGCTGCACTAGAGCTGGAGAGGGCTGGGAGCTCCAAAATGCCCTGAATGTGGTTTGTGTCACAGCAGCCAAGAGGCTCGTGCTGAGGGGTCACTGGTGCTGCCTCCCCACCCCTGTTTGCTTCCTTGGGGGTTATTTTGGTTCTGTTGCTGAAGCAGAGCTCACAGTTAAATGTTTCTGTATGACGCTAGCCTTGAAACGTGTGGGGTTTTGGTATGCACAGCAATCAGGGTATGTTATCTGCTGTGACCCATGTGTGAAATGCCAGCCACTCTGCGCTAACACGAACAACTGAATTCTGGAACCTGCGGTGTGACCAGAACCTCAGACTTAAATTGCTGAAGGCCCCAAGGCTCGTAGGCCCTTTCCCCAGGGTAGTGATGCTTTGGCTGTTTGAGGCCCACCCTCTACATCATGGATCCTAAATTAAGGGGCTGGTATTGCACTCATTGAAGAGTAAAACTAGAACACATTTGAGGGGAAAAATCAGTTCTCCGAGCCCCTGCTCTTCCCAGACTCTTTTATAGTGCTGGTGCTGCCTGACTGGATTCCCACACCGGGGAGGTGGGGGTGTGCAGGGCCCCTTCTGCTGGATTTGGGGACTTAGCGAGGTAAAACTGAATTTTCTGGGTTAAAATATCAGAAATTAGACTGGTTTTGAAGGAGTTTGGGACACCTATGGTTAAGATCTATAACTGGCTGAAAAAAATGCAGCATTTTTGTTCAAATTTTCCTTTCCTCCGCTTAATACTTGGTACCCCCGTGCTGTCAGTTCTTTTAATGGAAGCAAGTCTCCTAAAGGAGTTTTCCAGAGGGATTCTCCTTGGATGGAATGGCTGAGCTGTGTAGGTGCAGGTTCACAGGATCGCTGAGGCTGGAAAGGCCAAGTCCAAGCTGTGCCCGATCCCTCCCCACCTCGTCCCCAGCCCAGAGCTCCGAGTGCCACGGCCAGGCCTTCCCTGGACACCTGCAGGGATGGGCGCTCCAGCAGCTCCAGGAGGTGTGAGCTTTCCCAATCCCAGCTGTGGACTGGGAGTTTTGCTCCCAGCCCCTCCAGTCTCCTGCCTTTAGCAGCCCCCGTGCACGGAGCTGCCGAGCTGAGCACGCCAACGCCAGCACGAGCTCTGCCCAGATGCGGGAGCTGACTCCTCGCTCGCGATGGCGGCTCTGCTGCCGAGCTGGGCTGAGTTTCCCATCGCTGCCAGCGGAGTGAGGAGGTGCAGCTGTGCAGGGAGGTTTGGCTCCGTGATGGAGAGATGAGTTTTTATCTCCTGCTCTTGGCTGGGGCTCCTCTGCCTGTGCCATCGCCTCCCCAGCGTGGAGTTCTGCTCCTGCCCTAAGGAGAACAATGGCTCCCGCTGGATGCTTTGTCCTATTTTTCCCACTCTCTAGCTGCAGCATCCTTTTAATAAAGCAGCTCCCAGCCAAGTACAGTCTTTCCCCAACACATTCTAATTCTTTAAAATAGCAGAAAATTTATTCTGCTCTCCTGGGTCTTTAAGTCCACGCTTTAAAATTCGAAGGGAGTAAGCAGAGGATCCTCTACTGTGGCACAGCCAAAAAGGGAGATGTTATATTTTCTAAAAGAAGCCGGCTTAAGAGTTTTAATTAGAATTAAAAACATTAAAAAGTAATAATGCAAAAAGAAACGCCACCAAACCAGCAGTTATTAAAGGGAGAAGTTTGTGGGCAAGGAGTATGGATGAAATAAAGATTTCCTGACTTTCCACATCCGTGTTTCACTTCCCTTCTCCTTTTCTTTTATCATTATTTATATTTATTTGTTTTACAGTCTGGTGGACTCAGAGGATGAATTCCTTTATGCGCTGGTGCTGTGGAAGGAGCATGTTAAAGCGAAAGTCCTGGTTGATTGGTGGTGCAGGGAAGACAAACAAGGAGCAACGAGCAGCGTTGGCATCGCAGGGTGGCCAAGGGAGGAGCAGCGGCAAGAACCAGGCCTGGGCTTGGGCAAGGGCTGGAATTAGACCTTGGATTTTTGTGCCAAAGCTCAATAGGTCTGTGGGATTTTTTGTTTTTCCTAAGACTTCTCTGCCTTCCTTTCCCTGCTGCTTTCTTTGTTCATCTTTTGTTCAGTTTGCCCATTCTTCTTTGTCTTCTTCAGGGTGCCAGGAAAGAACTAAAACCCCATCAAATCATGTAACTGCTTTCCCTGAGATGGCCTAATGAATATGTGATGAAATAATTTAAGTAGACATTTAGTCTCCTAGAATTTCACAGTCTGAATGACTAAATTCCTTCCCTTTTTTTTTTTTTTTTCCTCCCCCTGTGCAGGAGTCCAAAACTTTTAAATCATTATGTGGTAAATTTACCCCCACCTACCTATTGCTTTTGCTCCCACTTTTCCTTTTTTTTTTCTGCTAATGAGTCACGATATGTAATTACCTTCTGTCTTCGCTGCATTTCGGGAGCATGCCAGTGCAGAAGGATTGAAGAAAATAAAAAAAGGCTTTAAAAAAAGATGAGGAAACAAGCAAGCATCCAGGCCTGCTTTGGCTCCCACTCACCATTCCTGCTTTTGCCAAGTGTAATGAATATTGCTTTCTCTCTGTGGCACTCTGCAGCAGGATTAAGTAAACTTAATCTATATTATTACATTTTAATGAATGTTTGGGCATTAGCGTGGTTCTTTTCGGGGGGGGGTGTCAAGCTTTCCTGGACACTTAGGAAGGTGGTGAAATTCAAATTATTTCAAACACTTTGTCTTTAGGGCCATTATTCAGCCCTGCAATGTTTTCCCGTGCAAAATTATCCTCTGGGGAAGGAGCGGAGGCTGTGGAGTAATTTGGGAAGGGCTGGACATGGGATGCTTTTGTCATGGCCCCTCTGCAAAGGCTGATCTCACTCCTGGAAGAGCTTGTCTTGGACCCCCTAAACCTCATCCCAACCTGGAGAAGTTCCCATCCAAGCCAAGGCACCTTGGGAGTGCCCAATTTGCCAGATCCCTCTGTTTTTCCAGAGCTTTTGCTGTGACAGCGTGTCCTGGAGAGAGATGTTCAGTGCTGCTGATTGAGAGTGGGAGCCAGAAGTTCATTGTCACTTTAGGAATTTGTTTTTAAGGGTTGTCTCGCCTTACTGGTGTGGGGAAGAATGTAAAAAGCCAGCTCTCTCAGGCACTAAATAATAAATGACTGAATAGCAGAAATTCAATAGGGCTTTTTCTGTGAATAAGATGGCAAAGAAAATAACCATTTCTTTGGGATGGCTCATCCATTCATGGAGAGCTGCTTTTGGAAAATAAATATCTTGCCACCTGCAACTCTGCTCCTAAAGCTGTTGTGTAATTTCCAGCATTTTCTGATGCCTTCTGAAATGGGGTTTAAGACGACTGTTCTTTAAAGTCAACAAAAGGAAAGAAAAGAAAAAGAACTTACATCAAAGATATCAGCGTTTCTCCTCTCTCTGCATGCTTCCCCTGAATATGGAGTTGGCAAACTCTCAAATCACTTTATCATGTTTGAACTTGGAAAAATGTATGATAATACCAGCTGAGCTAATATTTAAAGAGCTCTTCACTTCAGAATTTTATTGTCTCTCTCTGGGTTCTTGCAAAGTCTCCTGACAGGCGTGGTGAGAGGCTGCGAGGGGCTCGGGCGGCTGGGGAGGGGGCACGAAGGTGTTTGCCCTGGGAGCTGCGTCTGGAACAGCCCCCTCAGAGTTTCTTGGGGGCAAATTTGTTGCCCAAACTCGAATTCTGCTCAGCAGGCAGGTCCCAAGCGCAGTGCCAGGGCCTCTGGATCCTCTGGAGCCTGCGGGAATCCGGTGGAGCCTCTGGAGCCCTGGAGCTGTGCCTGGGCGCTGATGGGCACGGCCACCCCAGGGCTCTGCTCAGCATGGAAAGGTCCCACGTGCCCAGGTAAAATCACGCACTGAGGGCTTTGTCTGTGCGGTTCCCCAGGGGTTTGGGGTTTTCAGGGGGTATCCTGGGGGTCATTTCCTCCATCTGCAGATTCCTGCCAGGCTCATGGAAAGCTGGGAAGCGGCGCTCGGGGTGGATGTGCAGCGGGAGCGGGGTTACAGCACAGTGGTGACATTTTAGGCTGTTATTTATGGCTTCCTCAGTGGCCTTTGTGTGAGTTGAATTGAGGGGAGGAAGAAAGGGTGGGAAAGAATAATTCTGAGGATCTTGGGAGTCCTTGGGGGAGCCTTAGGCATTTCAGCCTTGCTTTGAAACGCCCCAAGGCTCGTGGTGCATGGGCACCGAGGGCTGTCCTGTGGCTTTGCTGGACCTTTCCCTGCTCTTCCCCTCCCTGCCACCACCCCAGACAATCAAATCAGGCTTTGGCAGGGCATCTCCAGAGGCGTTTCTCCAAGATGCTTAAAGGTTAATATATCCTCCAAATCAAGTGGGCTGCAGAGATAAGGAGGCTTTGGCTCTCCTTCATCTGTGACCCTGGGAAGGGCTGGGATTGCTCCCCTCAGCACCCCGGGTGAGGAGCATTTTCCATGGGTTTGGGGTCCTTGTTGGATCTGAGCTCTAGGATTGCTCTCCCTGGCCGTGTTTAGGGTCAGCTCCGGTGGCTGAGGCTCTCCTTGCAGCTCTTGTGTGCTTTAATCCCAGTTTGGGGGAGTGAAGCTGTGGCGCCTTAGC
This sequence comes from Dasyornis broadbenti, assembly GCA_013397935.1. NCBI lineage: Eukaryota > Metazoa > Chordata > Aves > Passeriformes > Dasyornithidae > Dasyornis > Dasyornis broadbenti. Next base: position 287,148 of record VZRN01001256.1, read on the forward strand.
TGTGTCATTTCCTCCCCACGCCGTTATTCCCTGCAGCCCAGGAGGTACCCGAGTTTGTCATTTAGGAGTGTCATCTCATTACATTGCATATTGCAGTGTAATGATGTGAAATGATTAAATGACAAAATGCCAGCTCACTGCCAAAAACCTTAAGTAGCACACTTTTATTTGCGGGTGGGAAAGCTATTATTAATTTCTGTATGGGCTTTGCCAGATGAAATAACACAAGCAGGCAGAGAAGGGAGGTGGGTTTAATCCTTTTTCTAATTTGCAAGGAGCCGTGGGAGTGCTGTCCACCTCGAGTCCCCGCTCCTGAGCATATGTCCAGTGCCAGGGGAGCTCTGCCATCCATTGGCCTCTCTGAGCCAGGCACTGACAGATCCCAAAAGCAGAAGGAGCTGGCACGTTCTGAGGAGGAATTATTCCACTTTAAGGCAGGCTATGTTAAGCAGTGTAAGCTGGTTTGTTCCGAATTGTTTCTTAGTGCTAGCATTCCAAAACACTCCGTGCTGGATTGGAGATAATCGAAGTGTGGCACCACAACGAAACAAGTCTGCCTCTGCTTTTGAGGAAGGGTGATGGGGGCTGGGGCTGTGGTTAAGTGGAGCAGGTGTCTGGAACGTGGAATTGGGGCACCCAAGGTGAAGACAGAATTTGGTGGGGAAGCAGTGCATGGCAGAGTTTGTGCAGTGGGGCTGCCCCATCACTCCCTTCCTGCTGCTGAGCCCCTGCTCCTGTTTGAGGGGGGAATAAAGATCCTGCCTTGTGTTAATCTGACTGGGCTGGACAGGTCAGCCAAAGGGTCAAAATGAAATGGGCTTGGGGTTTTTGTGAGGGTTTTTTAAC
>VZRN01001256.1:288007-316558 GCA_013397935.1 Dasyornis broadbenti
AAAAAATGGGGGTTGCATCAAAAAGAGGAATTCTTGTAAGGATGAAATTTTTCCAGTATTACTTGAGTAAATCTCTGGAGAAAAATGGTAGCTATGATAGGGTGTAATAGGACTCTTGAAATTAAAAAGGTGGAGCTGCAGCTGTTGGGTTCAGGGTTTCTTTTTCCCTTTTTCTATTTTTTTGGAATTCCTGGCAGATCTCAAGAGACCATTGAGGTTGTTTCCTAATGCAAAGAGAAGTAAATCTGAAATATCCATGTGTCTGGCTGGAAGATTTATGGGGAACCCTTTGGTTATCTCTGGATAAATTACTCTGACATCCCTCCATGTTTAGTTCCAAGCTAAGATCAGCGGATGAGCAACAAGAAATTCTGAATGGAGGCTCACTGTGGTGGAGGAATAAACCAGGAATCCACCAGGAACTCTCTGCCTGTGTCATGTCAGGCGCATCTGAGGCCAGGCTGTGCTCTCCCTTTGCCCGAGGGGCAGATCCTGGGCCAAGCCCGGGCTGCAGCTGGCACGGGGCACTGTTTGTGTGGCTGGGCTTTGCTGGGCTGGGGCTCAGCCAGCACGCCCTGGATGCTGCTTTCCTTCACACACGTAAGGTGATGCAGGCTCTTCTAAATGAAAACTTAATAAACACAAAGCATTCCTGGCTGGTTCTACACTCAGATCCTGATTGTCTGAGTTATTTTTGCTTTTGCTTTGTTAATGTAATTTGTGCTCGAAGTAAAAGGGGAAAAAAACACAGGCAAATGGTTTTTATTTATATTTTATTAGATTTCCTCGACACGTTGGAAGTCACTTGTCTGTTATTCCACGTAAGATAACAGAAACAATCCCCAAACAATAATAACTGTGAGGGTTTATAAACAATAGTAGCGTGCTTGCCAAGGTGGCCAGGAACTGTTTGGACCCGTCTCTTCAGCCTGACTTTTTTCTTTTTTTTTTTTTTTTTTTTTTTTCTGAGAAGGAAAAACACAAAAGACGAGTTTCTGCTTCTAACACTTTGGCAGAAGTACAGAAAGCCCATTCTCAATGTGATGGGGCTCATAAATGGACAAGTCTTCAACTCATAAACCTGTCAGAAGCTCTCGTTGTGCACGGGGCCAAAAGGTTGGGTGTTGGAAAGGCATGGCCATGGTGAATCCTCGGCTGTAGGGATGGAGAGACTTCCCTTGAATTTATTCCCTACCCGATGGATCACAGCACGTGATGGACTGGATTTCTCACGGCCCTTCTTTAGTTTTAAGAGCACAAGAAAAGCCATGAATGTTGTGGGTTTAAAAACCAAACACCTCGGTTACATTTTACAGCAAGATGTAAATGTTGGCCTTGAGTCTCCTCCCGTGGCTCTCCAGTGGACAAAACCTTCCCTGAAGCCATGTCCAGTCCTAGATCCTGATCTTGCCGTTGATTTCAAACCTCTCCATCTCCAAAACTCAATTATTCGCAGCCATAAATTTATATTACAAAGTACCTGGGAGGATCCTGCAGGGAAGGTGGAGAGAGTCTGTCTACGAGGGCCTGGAGGGGCAGGACAAGGGGGAATGGCCTCACATGGAGAGCGGGTTAGATGGGATACTGGGAAGGAATTCCTCCCTGGGAGGGTGGGGAGGGATTGGAATGGAATTCCCAGAGAAGCTGTGGATGGCCCTGGATCCCTGGCAGTGTCCCAGGCCAGGCTGGACAGGGCTTGGAGCCACCCTTGCCCATAGCATGGGATGGGATGATCCCTAAAGATCCACGGGATGGGATGGGATGGGATGATCCCTAAAGATCCACGGGATGGGATGGGATGATCCCTAACAATCCATGGGATGGGATGGGATGATCCCTAACAATCTGTGGAATGGGATGGGATGATCCCTAACGATCCATGGGATGGGATGGGATGATCCCTAACGATCCACGGGATGGGATGATCTTTAGGGTCCTGCCCAGCCCAGGCCGTTCAGTGCCCTCAGTGCTGGGACTGGCCCAGCCCCGTGTCCCTGGGTGCCAGGTGTGGATCCAGGGGTGGCCTCCATGCTCGGAGCCCTCCCGGCACCCAGGGCTGTCCCCTGGGCTTCAGCAGCCGCTTCCTCACCCAGCCCAGGTCACCACAGAGTCTGGAAATGCTTTTGTATCCCTGATGGGGAAGAGCTGCTGATTGCAGTGCAGTGATCCAGCACGGAGCTGCGAGTTTGTTCCCTTGTCTGTTCTGGGATTTTTCTGGTAAGTGCTGCCTCTCTCAGTTCCCTTTCAATCAGACAGGAATAGAAAGTGTTCAATAAGGTAAAGAATCAAAGGGTGAAGGATGAGAGAGAACCACGAATTTCTATTTTTTGCTTCTTTTTGGTCGAAATGAATGACACTGACTTAAAGAAAATGGGCTGTGTCTGTCCCTGCCATAACTCTGCCCATCCTGGTGGCTCTGCAGCACAAGGAAAAGCAGCTTCCCTGCTTTAAGGCCTAAGAAATAAATGGCTTTTCTGTAGTTATCCTTGCTTTCCTTCCCAGGCTGGATGGTCAGGGTGACACATCTTAGGGCTGTGTCACTGTAAAACCCCAGAGGACAAAGATCAGCCCATTCCTACAACTTTCTGTGTGTTGTGACCGTGTTCTGGTGAGAGTGAAAACAGCAAAGTGATAGAAAATGATTCCCTGTCCCAATCAGCCCAGCAAAATGGTGTTCAATTCACCCTGCCCTTATCCAGCAAGGCACCTTTGCGACCATTTTCATCTGCAGTTTAATTAAATCATTCCCATTCAGCTGATTTCTCAAAGCAAGAAAAGATGTTTCCTATTGCGATACTCTTGACCCTCGTTTTCTTGGCTTTTTAATTTTTCTAGTGGTTTTGCTTTGTTTGGGGGTTTTTGTGGCAACCTTTAAAGAAAAAAGTGTTTAAAAAGAGGATTTGATCCCAGCCTAGTCAATTACAACTGCATTAGCCATGCTTTGGGAAAGGGTGACCGCTGCAATGCTGCTCTGCATACTCGGATTTGTCTGCAACACCCATTTCACCTGGAGCTGCTGTCGCCTGGGCGGTCCCCTCTGCCACCTGCTCCTGCTACAGACAGCCCCGACCAGGATGTTTTGCTGCCACATCAGGAGTTTTCAGGGGATTTTCCGGCACTGATTTCTCTGGCCACAGTAGGGAAATATCTTGGGAAGAGGCTTTCCAGAAGGGGGATGCTCGTTTCCCTTCTGTGAAACAGAATTCAATTATTTCTCCCTGCAATTCAATTATTTCTCTCCAAGATCTCTGCTCAGGAGTTGCTTTGAGCTGAAGTTTGGGGTTGCTGACCCTCTCTCCTGGTGCCTGCCTGGTTTTTTAAATATTAGTGTAGCTTAAGAAAAAATAACAAATGGGATGCTGTTCTTCAGAGAAGTGTTAAAAAATCGGGAGCTTTTCTGTAGGAATACCTCTGTGTGTGTGTCTAGAATTACAAGGGTGATCAATTTTTAAAAAATATCCATTTTCAGGGGGGTCTGAGAGCTTGCATCCCTAAAATCAATGCTCAGCTGGAAGTGAGGCATTCTATTGGAACACTGCGAGTTTGACAATGCATTTCATGCCTCATTTCCTGTCACTTGTGGGCTCCAGTAAGCACAAAGAGCAAATTCACCCCCCCTTTTTTTTTTTTTTTTTTTCCCTGTGGAAAAAGCCCCACAATTTGCTCCCTCTAGGAAATCACTGGTTAAATAGATTTCTGTAAGGACATATTCTGTTCACACTATAATCTGTTGTGACACTAAATCTTAATCCGTCTTCAAATTTCCATTGTTTTTGTACGAAAAGATTATTTCTAAAATATTTTATATCTCACATTCATTTTCTTGGCTAAGAATTAATTGCATAAGCAGTGGGTATCTGACCACTATTAAGTCTTCTATCGTAACCCAAAATTAAGAATTTAATGTGGATTATTCATAACATCGATCCAGCTAATTCAAAGTAATTTTTCTTTGCACTGGGCAGAATTTACACTTTCTTGAGACGAGCGTTACCTCCTCAGGAGATGTTGGGAAGTCAACCTGGGCTGTCCTAAAGGCTTTGGAGCACCTGTGTCAGTGCTGTGCTGAAGGCTTGGGGTATCCTGTGTTATCCACAGGATCAATCCCGCTCTTTCCCACGTTGGGAAAGGGGGGAAATGAATTCCAGAGCTGCTTGGCCCCATGAATGGCAAAAGGAAGCGTGGCTGTGGTGCTGATAGCAGCAGGCAGAGAGTTCTGTTCTTGCGGCGTTTTCTACAAACTTGTCAGACAGGGAGTGCCTGTGGACGCTGGGAGAGGGGAGAGTCAGACCTCATCTTTCAGGGCCCTGTCCTGTTCTTTGCCATGAGCTCAGCACGGCGCTGCTGGGGGTGGCTGCAGTGGTTTTGGGCTGCTGGGAGAGCCCGGAGATGCTGCAGGAGCTGGCTCTGTTCAGGATTGCTGCTCGTTATCCCAGCACCCACCTCCGGGGCGACCTGGGCAAGCCTCTGCTCCAGCCTCCCTCTCGAAGCAGGGCAACACGGAGTGCTGGGGGCTGGAGGAGCCACGGCCCCTCTGGACAGCCTTGGCAGTGCCTCCTCATCCTCTGAGAGGAGCAAAGTGCCCTGGCAGCCATGCAGGAGCTCCCTGCTTGTGTCTGCCATCCCCACCTGTGCTCCTCAGCAGAGCAGGGCCCGTCCTGCAGCTCTCTGAGAGCTGAGGCTGGGGTTTGGAGATGGATCAATCCTAGCGCAGGGCAGGAGCAGAGAGGGAAATCCAGCTGGGAACTGCTGGAGTCAGGGAATGATCCCAGAGTATCCTCAGCTGGAAGGCAAGATGGATCAGAGGATCCTGGAGAGAGCCAGGACGGGTTGATCCATGGACTGGAACTAAGGCCTGTCCTGGAGGAGTCAGGGACTGCTGAGAAACCCTGTCCATGTCCTTGAACCCTCAGCAAAGGGTGAATTTTATTTTCCCTTCTTGAGCTAACACTCATTCCAATTATTGAATGTGTGCACAGCCCCAAACTGAGTAAGAATTAAGTTAATTGGCAAGGCAGTAGTTTTGGTTTCAGTGCTGTACCTCCAATGTTTTGAAAGCATGCCTTCAGCCTGTCATTCCATGGGACTTGGGAAATCTCTAACAAATCAGTTTGAAGTGGGCTGGAAAGAATGGCAAAACTCCCTTTGCAGCGAAGAAATAACTACGCAGGACACAGAAATCTTTGCTTCAAGCACATTGCTGATTTCTTCTTTTTTCTTCTTCTTCTTTTCTTTTTTTTTTTTTTTTAACATAAATGCAAGCTAGGATAAAGCACCTAGCTAAGCAGAAAAGGACCTCTTGGAGTCAGATATTTGTGAATAAAGTGTCGGCTCTAGCAAGGTAATACAAATGATATACAGTCACTTTGTAGTCGTTGGCTCTTTAATTGAGCAGACGGATGTGTTGGGAGCATAATGGATCTTGGGAGCAGCCGCAGAGTGAGGGGCTGTTATTTTGTTTCTCAAAGCCACACATTTGAAGTGCAGGTGAATACAAACCATTTAAGAAATAATTGGTCTGACCCAGTGCTGGAGTAGCCATTTTGGCGGCGGTAAAAGAAGTGTTACTGCGGTGACAGAAGACAATGAGACACGGATAGATAACACAATATTTGCTCTGCCGGAAAAGGAGTCAGCCTAATGCGAAGGGGAAGGGAAAAACTACACAAGAAGTGCTGTCCTTTTTGGTTCTGCTCTTCCAGTCTCTGCAGGTCCTTCTGCTTCATTAGGCAAATTTCAGTGCCTTTCCATCTTTCCTGATTGTTCTTTCAAAACAACAGTTTCATTTATCATTTCCAGCCCTGTCCATGACCCAGGCAGCTCCAACCTGGATCACTGCAGCTTCCCACTTTTCTTCTCACACTTCCCTTCTCTTCAAGTCCATTACAAGCGCACAACTCATTGAGCTCCCCATTTTGGCTGTTCTGTGCCACCCTTCCCTTCAACAATGAGACAGTAGCTGTTGGTGCTTCAGAATCCAGAGGTCAGATCCAAGTGAATAAACGTGGTCAGCGCAGCCGTGGTGCGGCAAAAGATCTTCCAAAATGCCTGCACAGGGCAAAGAAGAAGGGAAATCCTTCTTTTCCCTCTTCTCCCGAGGAGCTGCGCTTGCCTCAGGAGCATCAGTTATTCCCATTTACTCTGCTCCTGATCCTGTTAGAGGCTGCTTTGAATAGCGAGCTGTCATTATTCGGATTCTTTCAATGTTTTGTGTTAATCTAAAAGCAGCAACCAAGATGTGGGATTTAAAATCCTTTCACTCACATTTTTTAGGATGCTGTAATAAAGAGTTGCTTCATAACATGTTCAAGGTCTATTAAATAAATGCACTGAAGGATTCCTGTTCCCTCTGAAATGGGCTTGTCAAGCTAATCTAATTTCAGTGTCTGCACATGGAAGGTGTGCTATTTTCTCCTTTCAGTGATTTCAAAAATTAATAATTAAAGTTTCCTATTTTTACTTAATAATCAGTGCAAATGACTGCACTTTTCTTCCTTTGTGTTTTCTAGCATCATGGTAATTATTGCTGTGTGTACCTGTGTGCACAACACGCTGCAAACGTTTTCATCAAATCATTGGAGGAAATTGCTGAGCCAGTACAGCTCCGGGTTGGAGAACTCCGTGGGCCCAATTTCCTGAGAAATGCTGGCATGATGCTTATTGCAGGGGTGCCAGCCTGTCAATGGCTTAATCATGGAGAGTAATCTGGATTTCTCTTTGTTGCGCTGTGGAAAATGATTGTTTGTGGCCGCGGGGCGTCTGAGCTCCCTCATTTCCAAAATTTGCTTCCTTCTTGTGTTTTTTCAAAGAAATGGGGCTGGGCTGGTCCACGAGGGCACTCAGCACCTCTCAGGAAGGCTCAGCAAGTCCCAGAGCTGTCCCTCCTACAGGTGTGATATTCAAATTTGTCTGGGATAGGAAGCTTGCAGTACATATTTTGATTTTATTTACTCACTCAGCTCTGAGGAAATATAACACTGACGCTGTTCTTCCCCTCTTGCGCGAGAATTGTCACGGATGGATGCTTCGCCTTCCCTCTCCTCAAATTTGGGGGTTTGTGATACATGTACCTTTTCAAAACAAATAAATTCTGCGTCTTTAGAAAATCTCATGGTTCATTTCCTCAGCTCCTGGGGAAGGTGGAACACTTATGTAAGGCTCTTGAGTAGAGCCCTCATCGCTGAGGCTTTTCACTCCCGGTTTCAGGCAGAGAGGAGTGGTCAGTGAGAGAGGATTTACCAATAAAGACATTTTCTTTGCCTGTACTAAACCTGGTGGGATTTGTGCTCAGATTTGAGCCTTTGCTTTGGGTTACAGAGCCACCCTTAATGGGTGAAGGGCCACCCTTAATGCCAGACCTTCAGGATTATTTAAAACCATTTCAGTGCACCATAGCAATCACTAATGACAGGCCTTAAGTCCACTTCAGATTTTTTTTTTTCTCCAAAAAAGTTCGTAAATCTTCAGAAATTTACTCTGTGGTTATAGTCAGGCTATAAAATGCTAAAGCTGGCTACTGACATGAAACATTGTATGAAGTTAAACATGATATGATGTCTATGTGCTAATGAGATATTTATGATAATTATATACTGATATGAAATATTATATGTCCTTTCTTTACTTCAAATTGACCAGTGCAGTCGGGGAAGCTTAAAAAAAAAAAGAAATGTATCAGCTCAGGTTGGTCAACTTGTGGTTATTGACTGTGTGTGATCCCTGCTTATAAACTGTGAACAAAATCCCCAGGAAAACCAAGTGTGAAGGGAAAGGTGGGAGGGGAATGGGCTGAACATGCAAACTTTGTGCCCAGGTAAGTGACGTTTATGAAAATCAGCCCCCATGACAGGATCAGGAGCAGTGCAGCTGCCCTTTAAAAAACTCCCTATGGAAATTGGGCCTGATTTGAATTGCTGGAGATGAATAGTGAGGACTTAGAGAGGATTTAGCTCATGCTGACTGTGTTTCACAGTTTGAAATTAATTTTTTTTGTTTATTTCCGGCCTCCTGATGTCTTGACCGATTTGGTACTTTGGTGCGGAGTTTTTTGGAAAGAAAAACGTAATTATCGGGGAAGATGGGTCGTGGGTGAAGCAAATCAGCCTCTGCCAAGATGTCCCAGTTCATTAATGAGGAATAGCCACCCTCAGTGTGTGCATTTCCAGTGTGTTGCCCTACAGAGCTGATCAAAATATTTACAGGGTTCGCTGCAGTGAAACTTAGCCTGGAAATTGAGGGGATTATTGGAGAAAACTCCAGGAAAATCAAGAGCAAACTCAGTGAATCCCACAGTGTTTCTTGTATCTTCTTTCACGATAGCTGGGAAATGGTGAAAATCTAACTGCAATAAACTTTTTGTACGAAGAATATTTTTCATATAAAAAACCCCTCTTTCTCCTATTTAAAAAAAAAAAAAAAAAATCTCTCTTTGTGGTGTCTCTCAGCCTTTTTGATTTGGACTTTGCAGGGATGTTTGGGTGCCCAGTGAGTTTTCATAGGAACAGTGCCCTTGGCATCAGCAAAATCTGCTCCTGGAGGGATGAAAATACCTTGGAGAAGGGGCAGAAAGCTCCAAGGTGGTCTTGGAGCAAATGCTGAGGCAAAACTATTTCTGTTTCAGTGTTCTGTGGGAAGAGCCTCAGTCCAGATGCTCCACAAATCCCTTTGCTGTCCCCGGGTGCAGGAGGGGCACTGAGGAAGTGCCTGGGAACACGATTTTGGGCCTTGGGGCCTGTTGATGTATAAAGATTAAAACCAGAAATTTCCCTCTTTCCTTTTCAAATCTGACTCTTCACTTGTTAGAACCTCCAAAGTAGCAGCTGTCTTGAATTAGAGAGGGGAAAAAAAAAATGAATAGGAAAGTAATCCATAGCTGGGATGGAACTTTGTAGTCAGGGTTTAACCCTGTCCCCATAAAATCAGGAAGAAAATTCCCTTGCAATTGACCACACTGGTGCAAGTTCAACATAAAATATATTCCTAAAAATTGAAATGCTGGGCTTGATATACCACGTGACTTTGGTTAAATTCTGTGGATTATTTTCAAAGGGTAACTGTTTGTGCAGCACCAGGCTGGGCCTGCTCTGCCAGGGGCCTGTTTACAGAGCAGTGTTCTGCTGCAAAGGCGTTCTTCTCTCACACTGATCAATTCGGGAGGCCTGGTTTTACGGTGTTTAGGAAGTTCTGAGTCTTAAGTTCATTTCTGTGCCTGTTTTGAGTGTCCAGTTATTGGTTATCTGGCATTCACGTGCGAACAAATAGAGATGAAACAAATATTTTCACAAAAAACCATTCCTAACTGCCTGCCCTGTAAATGAGCTCTCAAAATAGACACAGCAAACATCCCAGTGTCAGACCTGCCCTCTGAAAAATCCAGCCTTTAATACAAATATCTGATTTGCAAATCAGATGCAAGTTGGACTCTTATTAACTAGTTAAATATCAAGGTTTGAATTTTCATAAAAGGGCAATTTCAAAGCTCATTTGTGTGTGTAATTATTGTGCTGGTGAGAGCAACCCTGCTAAACGTGCACATAAATGTCATGTCAGGTTTCTAATGGGTCATGGACACGCTCCCTTCCCACCACCGGGGCTGAGGGAATGTGTAAAACGGGTCAAAAAAAATCTGGCAGAGAGTGTTTTTCTTGACAGAAAGAGCAACAAAGCTTTGTGTACACACGGGCATATTCTCAAGATGGAGTTGGGCTCTAAACAAACGGAATCCGTTTTTAAAACAACAGTACAAACTAAACCTTAGAAATTCAAATACATCCTTTTCTAAGCCGAAAGATTTGGCAAGGGCACTCTGGTGAGGCTGTGTCTCTTCCACTTTCAAGAAGGTTTAGAGATACTTCTCATTCCTTTTCTCGCGCTGGAATTTTATCGTCCAAAAGCCGTGAAATACTTGAACTCTGAGGCTGCTGTTATCAGGGAACACATATTAAGACTCTACATTAAAGAATCTCCCCCGTGCTCCTTCTCCAGCTTGAGACGAACATCACTAAAGCAGTCCTGGGTCACACTGGATGGGGCTGTGCAGACTGAGCTGAAAATATTTATCCTGTGCTGTGAAGAACTGGACGAAATAGAGCCCAGAATTCACTGGAGGAATGCGTTGCCAAAATGCGGCCGAGGTCAGAAGCAGCGTGATTTAAAGAGGATTTTTGGGGTTGTGTGTCAATCATCCGTTCCGAAGGGTTAATGCAGACGGATCTCGTGCACAGAGCACGGGAAGGAGGAGGGAGCCAAGTTAATATTTAAGGAAAATGTACCTTTGTTAAAATTCAGGGTGACATCTTGTGGGCAGAGAGGCTGCAATTCCGTGTGAGTTTTGGCGGGTTTAACCCTGCTCTGGTGGCTAGCAGGGAGGAACTGGGGCTGTCGAGCCGTGGGGCAGAGCAGTGCGGTGCCTCTGAACAGGATGGGATGCCGGGATTTATCCCAATCCTGCCTGCCTGGGAACGGCCTCTCTCCAAAGGGGGAGGCTCTTGGCAAAGGGGCAGGAGCAGCTTCTCGTGGGTGGAGGGACAGCAGGTGCCCCTGGGCTGCAGGAAGGCGAAATCCCAGCCTGGGCAGAAGGCAGGACACGGCCCCTGCTGGGACACGGGCAGGAGGCAGAGCCGGGCTGGGGCTGGAGCGGCTCAGGAGAAGCAGGCAATGAATAAAAATCAGCATGCCCCATCCTGCTCTCCATATTGTGCCCTGCCTCCCCTCTGCTGGCTTCGCTGGAACCCGCCGTGGTCAGAGCAAATGATGATATTATGGTTGAGAGGGAGGCCCTTGAAAGCCGTTCCGAGCCCGGAGTCCAGCAAAGCGGAATCTCAGCTTGATTCTTTCTTTAGTGGGGGATTCAAATCCCAACTTAATTTAATCTTTTGATTTATCCTGCAGGTACTGCCTGATTATATTCCAGTGCCACCAGTAATAGAAATGCAGGCATTTATTTATTAATTTCTTTTTGCTTTCAGCAAGGAAAGGTTTGGCAAAAGTCATTATTGCTATTATTTTCTATGACGCATCGTGAGTGAATAACTGCACCTGTGAGCATGTGGTGCCCATTGATTCATGGTGATGGCGTGGGGCGCACTGATTTGAGCTCTGCACTTCAGCTGAAGCGTGGGGAGCAGGACAGGACTGAAAGCAGAGCGGTCAGGGTGGCACCAGTGCTGCAGGATGGCCGGGATTCCACTGGCAGGGAGGGAGGTGATGGAGCACGAGGACTCAGCCCCTTCTCTGAGAAATCATGGCTAAATTACTTAAAGCCGCATTCGTGAGAGGGTTTTACGTGGAGTGAGAATGACTCTCGGTGTCATTCAAAGGCAGAACACCCTTCACAAAGTACAAACGGCAAAATAAACCAAGGTGCTGCCATTTCAGGGCTCCCTTCACTGGAATATCTGGGCACCTCACAAGTCGAGATGAACGGAATTCCCTCCCATTCCTCGAACGACCTGGCTGCTCTGTCCTGAAATCCTTGCAGGAGGCGTCCAGGGAAATCAGGCTGCAATCAGACCCTGCTATTGCTGCTGCAGCAGGAACCAGCAGCATTCCAAACACCCCCTGTGCTGTCTCACCTTTGTATCCCAAGGCTGCTGGAGTCCATGTGCATTTTCTCATTCGCCTCGTGCTTCCCTATCTGGACCTTCAAAGTATTAACCACTTTCATTTAATTTGTCCTTCTGCTTTCCCAAACAAGATAAAGTTCATTCATATCCTTAAAAAAAGAGAAAAAAAAAAAAAAAAAAGAAAAAAGAAAGAAAAGGCTAAAATTAAATTTTTAAAAATCATATTAAATCTTTAATATTCTCCTATGGATGACAATACAGCCAAGCAGACAAGGACAGCATGCAAATCTCATGGCATGCCTGACAAACATAATGCATTTATATTAAACCCATTGTACAGTGAGAACTTGAAGACTGCAGTGATCAGAGGAAAGCATGCAATTGGATTAATAGATAATTTAGGCTGTAATCCAACAAAGCAGTTAAGCGTATGCTTACTCCTAAGCGTGCACAGCATTCCTTGATGTTAGTTGAGGCAAAACAAGCTTAAAACCAAGCACATCCTCAATGTGTTGGGCTGGCTGAGTCAATGATGGCAACAAGGAAGGCTTTGCAGCTGGAAATCCATGAAGGAGCAGAGAGTGCCCATTTTTCCTGTGGTCACTAAAACACCCCCAGCTCGGGTTTCAAAGCAGAACATTTTTATAGGGGGTTAAAAAACAGCGCTGGCCGACTGCGGCCGTAACCAGCTCCCAAATCATCTCTCACCTGCATTCCTGGTTACACTGAGTCCAGGATAATCAGATAACCCCGTAAAACCTGTGACTGGGGCTGTTCATTCCACGTAAAGATTGTCTCCTGCAGCACCTCGTAAATGGGGTTCTCTTTCAGATCCGTGTGCCGTGCAGAAAGCGCACTCTGCAGCGCGGTTAAGGTGCTCCAGATCGGAGAGAAGCGAGCAGCCTGAACTTGCTGAGTGACCTTAGATCATCACCCGGGCTCCTCTGTACCAGCTCCACCAGTTCTCTCCTTCCTGACGCTTTCCAGTATTTGTGGCCTTAATTGAGGGACATAACCAAACAAATTTGTCATCGCAGCCCATAAAAACGACAGAATTCATATGGTGGCATTCTTCATTCTCTCCAATTTGTTTCCCTGAAATCCCTGCAGCAATTTATTTGCTGAATACGCGAGTTTTCCTCCTTATGAAAATTACAAATTGTTGTCAAGGTTAACGAGTTAATATTCTCATTCAATATTTATTTTATTGGGGGGGAGGGGGGAAGGAAGAAGAGCGACTGTTCTTACACTTTCTTCCACAGCAAAGTCTGGTTTCTTAATCAATATGACAAGGACACTGTCCTTTGGATAATACCCTGAATCATCGGGACTAAAAAATGAGCTTTATTAATCAACAGCCCCTGATTAATTATTATAAAGTGATGCTCATACATTTCTGTACATTTTAATAATTCCTGCAGAAGGCTAACAATGTCCCCAGTGATTTGAAGGCTTTGGGGTTTGAATTTTTCTAAGCAATGTCACAATAAATAGTCCAAGGGTACTACTGCTCGCTCACTAATCCAGTCTGTTTCAATCCAGCAAATGAGTAAAACCTTCTTTTTCCTATTTCCCATCTATAATTTATCATTTGCATACAAAGTAAGAAGCAGGAATCGGCAGTCTCATCAGTTTTCAAAATATCAAGGGACAACTGGGGTGATTTATAGCAGGCTGTATTATCTAGATCATATCACCAGAATATTTCTGTAAAAACAGACCCATGTAATCTCTCAGTAAGTGTCTGTCTGGCAGATAAATGTGATGAAGGTCACTGGGCTGGAGAACTTAGCGCAGACCTGAGTAGCCATTAGGATTTTCCTTGCAAAGAAATATCCCATCTGATAAGAATCATCTCCAAGAACCATTTCTGGGGCTAAAGATCCTCCTTTCAAGGCTCTCTCAGCCACCAACGAGCATGGGCTGTGTGTTTGCTGCCAGTGAGACAAAAAATGTGCCACCTGTTCCTTGTGTTTGCAGAGCACTTCTGAAGGCGTAACCTTGCTGAAAGGAACAGATGCACCCTCTCGAGAAGTGATCCAGCCCCGAGCAGGGGCTAACAAGGTGCCCACAGCTGGGGAGTTTGTGTTTTTAGCTCGGAAGGGCCGCGCGTTCCCCGGCCCCAGGGCGAGCGCCTGGATGGATGCGTGGCAGAGCTAATGACAAATTAGTGTTAATTTGAAATCGTGTTAATTGAAATAGTGTGAGTTTTAAGACTGGCCAGGCATGAAGCCCTGTCCAGCACTGGTTCTGGGCCGTTCACTTTTCGTACCAGGCATCTCCCAGCCTGGATTTCTCTTCCTGTGAAATGTGCCCAGCTCTGAGCGCTCACAGGATGCCCTTAAAGCGCTGTGTCGGTGATAAACGATACCAGCCCTCCAAAGGCAGGAGCCACTCGTGTTTGTGTTTTAAAATAACGTGTTTGCATTGTAAAAGCACTCAGTGGCCTTTTCCCAACCTTCCTGCGCCGAATGTTTTAATTACCCATCAGAGTCTCTCCAAAGCCGGGCCCCAGGAATTTTTCACGGGGAGATGTTACAATCTGTGCGCCGCCAACCCACGGGTTGTTGGGGTTTAGCTCCTTGATTTCTGCTTTCATTCCAGGATGTCAATAATGAGCTCTCTCTTCATTTTATTAATCTGAACCACTGGACAAAATGTCACTGCTGTAGGATGCTCTGCAGCGAGCAGCCCTCCTGCATTTTGCCCTCTAGAAATGCGGGTTCTGATCACAGATAACGAAAATGAGATTAGGATGTTAGCTCTCTCAAGAGATAACAGCAGTCTAGGTCATAAAACTACCATATGGCAGATTTGGCAGCCTTTCCAGAGGTCCATGGTTTAATTATCACAAAGACAGATTCAGTTCCCCACTTGCAAATGCCTGGGTCCTCCTGTGGCAAGGGCTGGCGATGCAATGAAGGGGAGAGCGGAATTTGCTTGGCTGCAGCAGCAGTGACCTTACTGCGGCCAGCACTGTCACTTCCTAACATTTCACTCATGATTAAGTTTATCATTTCAAACAAACAACATCAAATGTCAGGTCTCTGGTGTGTTTAACATGCGGGAGGAGGGGTGGAGAGGCATAAACCAGGACTGTGGATGTACTGAGCCAAGCGGGAGAGCTTTAGCGCGGAAAAGGAATTCAGACCAAGCTGACAGCTACAGCGGAGAGCAGGGGGATCTCTGCAGGCTGAGCTGGCTGCTGTGGGCAAGGCTTTCAGTTCTTGTGTCAGATGCTTTGGTGGTGCCTGCGTCTGCAGCCCTGTTTTACCTGTCTTCATCCCCTCTCCCGTCCCTCACTTCCCACACAGCCCCTGGTGGGGTTTTCTGTCGTCCCTGGTGCTTTCCTGGAGCTCCATTACACAGGCACCACGCAGAGGAATAACCAATGGTAGGGAAAGCAGCATTTCATGGGATTGGGATGGCTCGGGGTCGGTTTGCTGGGAGGCTTTGCCGCACACGACGCCCTGCTCAGCACAGAGCGGCAGCGGAAGGATGGGGCGGACGATGCCCATCCGTGTGGCATTGAACTGGGGCTGCAAATTGCCATTTCCCAGAGAAATTCCTCCCTCTGCCGAGGCTGTGCAGTGGGATAGCAGTGAGCTGACGATTGTCCTCATCAAACAGAGAACAGCCTTTAAAAAGCGTGTCCTCATGTGCATCAACACTTCACTGAAAGCAAATTCATCGCTGCTGCTCGTGTCCAGGAAACAACACTTAGAATTGCAAGACTGAAGTCATGAGTTAATTTAACTCCCTGGCAACTGAGAAAATACTTCCTGTAGTTGCTTTGTGTGCGGTTGTAACAATGAGATTCCTTTTGGAACATCAGCAGCTTGTCGGTTGGTCTGCAAGGCTCTTGAGAGGGAAGGATGCACACACACCAAAACGTTTGCTTCTAGTCAGGGGGATAAAAACGTATTTAATAAGACCTGAAAGTACTGAATTGCAGAAAGTGACAGGTGTTAAATGGTAAACTTGTGGGTGTAGGGGAAGATTCTTCGAACACGGAGTTAAAGAATGGCCCTCCCGAAGCTGCTGCTGGTTGTGCTCGGTTTGGTGTTGGATGAGCACCTTCATGGCTGTTGTTATCTTCAACTGTGCGGGAGCGGAGAGCCCTGAGCTGCAGTGACAACTCCACTCGCCCCACGTCCTGGCTAATTTTGTGCAAACCCTTGGAGACCGAGTTCAGTTCACAGGCGTGTTCATGTCCAATTAAAAAGTAATAGATCTGAAGCACATATAACAAATCAAAAGAATGGAATACTGTCACAGGCAAGAATTAAAATCCAGCCACACCGGCCACCAGGCTTCATGAGACTGTAAAAAAATCATTTTCAATATATATTTAATTTCTGAATCTTTACAATGAGCAAAACATATTTAAATCCACCCTCACTCTAGCCAAGGCTATATAAAAATATCACTTTTCTCTATTAGGGGTTTTTTTTTTTTAATATTGGGGGACTTGCTAAAGCTGGGATTTTAACAAATACAAGAAATTGTATGAGACACCTGATCAGATCGAGAGCGAGCATCAAACAATGTGAGGTGTCAGTAAATTGTGTCTCACCTGTTCGCTCAATTGCAACTGAGGAGAGAGATTTTCAGGGGCTGGAGAAGAGAGCTCCTGATTGTTCCTGGCTGTTCATTTCCAGGGATAAAATATGGAACATCAGATGGCCAGAAACTCTGCGGAATTTTAATTCTGAACTCTGCTCTCAGTTATTTGTATTTTTAATGCGCTGAGTTTTAAGAGATGTGCTCAGGCCAAGATGAATTAGGTGGCACATGAGGGTAAAATAAAAAGATGATTCCTATCAAAACCAAGCCTTCTATTGCTTTTCCTGCCCTTTTTTCCTGTCACCAAAGCACCTGCATAGCCAAAGGAACAATGCAGGTGCAGCTTCTAGAGCTGGAAAGCTTCTCTCACCCCTATTTATAATGTCCCCAATTCTCTATTTCCTTATGAAGTCAGCAAAGGCCAAAAAATTCATAAAAAATTTAGTGCCCAGAGAGATAGCATTACTGCTTTTAAGCAAAGTCTATGAAAGGAGCATGATATCAGCATAAAAATAAATCAGGCTAAATTTAAATCTTTGGACACTAAAACCTGAAACTGTTGGAATGCAGAGAGATTTATTGGCGTGGAGAACCGCGTGGAGATACCCATCAGCACAGACCCAGCTTCCAAGTGGGAGAAGCAGAGGTGTAGCAGTGAAAAAAGCATTCCGTGTGAGGGCTGGAACAGATCCCACCGAGCTCTGCAGTGGACGATCCAGGGGTTTCTGGTAAATGCAAGGATATCCTGATTTTGGTGGCGGAACTCATGAATTGTTGAGTGTGGCCCCTCAGTTTATTCCAGGGGGAGACACGGCAGTGATTTGTTGCACAAGTAAGACCAAGGAAATAATGGGAAGCGCTCTGCCTGTGTCAGGGCTGCGAGGCCGGCCAGGTGTGGTCACTGGCAAGGACTTCTTTGCACGGACAAACGCCATTTTTTATCGCTTGCCCACGGAACCTCGTGCTCAAACAAGTCCCAGTCCCAGCGAGTTGCCTTGACTCTGGGAGGCTGAAAAGTTCCCATTGTCATCCCGATGCCCTCTGTGTGCTCTTGATGGGACACTTTTCCCCCTCATTAGAGTTGCTAATTGGCTGCAGCCTCTGTCTCTCACCTTCGCGAGATCCAGTTGTTGCAGATGTTGGTGGAGGTGCTGCTGTGCCCTGAGCAGATTGGCCAGAGGAGTCCAAAGTCCCTGGAAGAGCCATTAATTGGGATGGAAGGGAGGGGGTGGGAGAGAATCACACTCGGCTTGGAAAGGTTTTCAATTCTTATGTGTCAGAATATCCTAATTCAAACCCAAATGGGAATCCACCATTCTGGGGGATTCACACAGCTCCAGGTAAACAACTAATGAGCAGCCTGCCAGTTTCATTTTTATCAAGAGCCCTCAGAGATTCAACTGTGCCATTTCATAAAATATGCAGATGATAGTGGAGGGAGAATAGCAAAGGCTTTGAAAATGATTCACACAACCTAAAAATGATGTTGAAAAGGGAGGAATTAAATATTCACAAAGTGTGAGAAATTAAGGCATATTAACTGTTAGAATGTGGAAATGAAGTGACTAACATGCACAGAGCTGATGAGAACTAGATGATTACAGATCTGTCAAAAGTTTCTAATTCTGACACAGTGTGATGTCGAGGTGCTACTTGGCTGGTAAGGGCAAAAAATTAGGTATGGGACAAGTAATGCAAACCTGACAGATCAGAGTCAAAGGCGGGCAGACACCGCAGTGATTAACATTAGGCTCAGTCCTGTAGCAAGGGTGAACTTTAAGCTTGCAAAATGAATACTAATTATGGTTACAAACAGAACACAAGGGGCTCAATTCATCAGCTCGAGGAGGGATGGTGTAATGAGGTAGTTGAGGGAAAAAAGTCACCTAGGGCCAAATTTGTCTCAGTGCTGAGCTCTGGCTTACACCAGGGATGGATTTGACCCTTGGGATATGAGAGCTGGAAGTTTCGCTCTTCTGTAATTAATCAGGGGTTTATCTTGTGTTGCAGTTTTGATACAGTGGAGGAAAGGCTGCTGGCAGATGGATTCATGCAGAGGTGGTACAAAAGAATAAAGAATAATAATTTTATAAAGAAGCTCAGAGTGTCCACAGTGGGTGAAGTTATTCATGTTGCTCTGGCAGGGCAGAGACGCGGTTCCACCTTCCTCAAGGACAACAGCACACCCGGGAGCAGCCCCGGGCCAGGGAGTGCACAGAACGGGGGGATTCTCCCGGGAATCCCCCTCTGGAAGCACCATTTGTGTCCCAAGGTGCAGGGCTCTGGAGGCTGGAATCTGCCCAGCCTCTGCCGGCACCACCTCCTCACCCCAGCTGTGCTTGGAGTGCGTTTGGAGTCTGTTTTGGCTTCCTGAGGAGCTCTGGATTGCTGTGCCCATGTGGAAATGGGCTGGCTCCCAGCGAGGAATGGGGTGTGATGCCTTTTCCTTGGGTTTTCCATAGGAGAAGTCATTTGGGAGCTTGTTCAGGCACTGCTGCAGAGTTTCCGTGCCCTGCCTGGCTGGTGAGTGCTCTGTAAGAGCAGCCAGTGAAGCCTGTGCTCAGCTCTGCGCAGGAATCCCTCTTGGCTGATCCATATTTCCCCTTTTCCATGGGAAAAACTCCCTGCAGCTTGTGTCACCTGAGCTGCAGGCAGCAAGGGGCACAGCTGAGGGGTGTGCTCTTGCTCAGAGTCCAAGCAGCCCTCGTGGAGCGAGGGGTTTGGAATTCAGCGGGAGTTCCGCCCTGGAGCCTCCTGTGAGTAACTCCCCACTGGAGAGCCACGCACGGCGCCGAGCACACCGAGAGCGCCCAACAAATAAAGATTCTTTTGGCTCCAACAGCCTCAGCAGCATGCTCCATACCTTCCAGACACAAAAAGCACTCGAGTTAGTTCTTTCAGAAAGCGGTAGCGGTGCGTGCCAAGGAGAGGTGGCACCGTGGCTGCGCTCTGCATCCCTGATTTCTTGGGGAACCTGTCCTGCGCTCATAATCAAGAGACAAACATAAACCCAAAGGTCACAGGAAGACTGAGCCTGGTGAGGTGGATGTTCTGAATGCATTAGGTATGTAAAGCAATATTGTGGCCCATCCAAACTAGAATTAGTGGTAATTATTATATAATATGTAATGATGGGATTTAAATGGCTAACACATTTTCTCTGCTGAGATCATTTAGACATGATTCATATAAATGATTAAATTAATAGATCTTCCTCTTTTAAGACTGCTAGGCAGCTTAAACTAAATTTCTCAACAGAGACTGATCCCAGTGAAATAATATTAATAGAAAATGGAAGAAGAGTTTCAGAGAAGTGGGTAAATACATGATGGAGTTGGAGGAAATTTCTATAGACATCTTTGCCGACCAAAATACTTCCCAGATTTAAATATTCTCTAGAAATAACCCGTCAAGGACTTTGGAAGGTGAAAGAACAACAATCCCAACTTTCCTTGAGAGAAAAGAATGGTGAAATGTGCTGGAAGACAGGGACTTAAAGGATCACTGTCTACTTAGTTTGGGCTTAAACATTAGGCTTTTCATAACACTAAATGGTTTTACAAAACCTAATGTGAATAGAAATATTTTTCTTGTTCCTCTTTTGAATCAAATTTCTATAAGAGAAGTCCCCTCACGCCCCCACAGCCTCAGCAGAGCCCTGTGCAGCGCTGGAAAGCCACACACAGGAGCTCTGTGCTCACTGCTGGGAACAAGGACAGGGAAAGGGCGGTGGAGGGGATTTTGAATCGGCCTGGGGGAGTCAGCTCCCCAAAACCAGCGAGTTAAGTGTTCAAATCTGGGAGACATCGGGAAATTTTAGCTTGAAAGGACAAACCAGTGTGGCTGGATGGAGCTCTGAGCAATCTGGGATGGAACTTGGAGCAATCTGGGATAGCGGGAGGTGTCCTGGCCCTGGCAGGGGCTGGAACGGGATGAGCTTTAAGATCCCTCCCAACCCAGACCAGTCTGTGACCCCAGGAAAGCCAGTCCTGAGCCATCATGAGGAGTTTTGCCACCAACCTGGTGCCCCTTCACCCCTGCCAGCCTGGACCTGACCCACAGCTCTCTGCTCCAGGCTGTGAGGCAGAGCCTTTGCTTCTCGGGCTTTCTGTGGGGGTTTGGGTGCTTCAGTCCCAGCCTGGCCTCACCAGGGGCCCCAGGATGGAAGGGATACACACTTCCATGGAGATGGAGTGGTTTTCTTGCTGCGTGGGCACCAGACGTGGCGAGGATCTCCTGGAGCCACCCAATCTGCCCTGCAGGTGCTCGTCCTGCCCTGCACTCGCAGGAGCAGGGGGAGATGAGAGCTCCCAGCCTTGGAGTGAGCCCCAGGCCGTGCCCACATCTGCTCGCTCTGCTGTCAGCAGCTGTAAGGAGGGACAGAGCTGTGTGCGGTGCCCCCACCCTGCTGGGACAGCCCTGGCAGCTCCCAGCTCTCTTCGTGCCCAGAGTGAGGATTTCCAGGTCAGCAGTGCCTTGGAGTGCTCCAAGGAAGGCACCATATTTATTTCAGTGCAGCTCTGTAGCTGTGCTACCAGTCTGGAAGGAATTTCGTAAAGCATCTTTTTTTGTCTTTGGATTGTGTTTCTCTGTTGCTTGGGGAGGTGCACAGGGTAAGTTGGATAGCTCTGTCCCAGAGGGCTGCCCAGGTGCTGCACACCAAGTGGTCTTGCTATTTTTATTGTTAAATTCATCTTCGTTCCTTATCCTAAGTATTCCCTTTTTCTGCTTAGAAGGTTAAAAATACCTGGAGCTGCGAGTCTGGCCTATTTACTACAGAATTCATGAGTCATGCACTACGCTGGAGTCTGAAATATCACAGGGCATTATTCGCTGAGAGCTCAGCAAAAGAACGGCAAAATCTGCCCTTCAAGACTTGAGATTCCAAATCCAAATGCTTTGGGGAGCTGCTCATCAGCTCTCTCCTTCAGGGATAAATGCAGCAGGAACAGAAGGCATGAGGAAGCTGCCATGAGCCTCTGATGAGTTTAACAACCTTGATCCTGCTCCCAGCTGGAGAGGATCCTTGGGAAGGGAAGGGAGTGTGGCTGTTGTTACCATCCCACCCCAGTTCTGGAGCTGCACTGGCATCAGCTGATGGCTTCTGCAGACCCCAGAGCCTGCTGGTGCCTTTCCCCAGCCCAGCGTGACACAGAACACCCACGGAACGGCTCAGGTGTCCGCAGCGCCTCTGCCTTTGGGATGGGATCAGCAGCCCCGGGCTCGAGGATGTCTCTGCTGTGCTGGCTCAGCCCATGGATTTGCAGTTCGCCGCTGCAGGAGGAACGGGAATTCTCTGTCCCTGGGCATTTGCAGGCGAATCAGTTGAGATTCCCTGGATCCTGTGGCTGAGGCTCTGTGTGATGGATTAAGCTCTGTTTCACACCTTTATTATCCTTTATTTACCACCGTAGCTAACACAGTGTTGAGTCATTCTGGAACTCGTTGCCGTCATTGCACATCGCTGTAGAGCTTTGGAGAGCGGCTTTGGGAAGTGTTTGAACCGCCAGGAGTCCAGAAATGCCCCGACAGTCCGTGACAAACAATGGGCAAGTCCTAACTCTTGGAGCAGCTCCCACAAACACCAGGCACGAGGATGCTCTGAGTTTAACAATTCCATTGATTATGAGCCCGTGTTTCAGAAAACTCTCCAGTTTTTCTTCCTACTTGGTCACCTCCTAACGTCTTTGCCATGGAAGAAAATAGCTGAGAATATCGAATCTCTCCTTCCAGGGAGGCAAAAGTCAGGTTTCTCTGAATAGCTACACCCTGGGTGTAGATAGTTGAAAACTAATTCCATGGGCATGTGGTAAAACGTAAGGTTTTTCTGGATGACAAAAATTGTTTAATGTAACCTTTTAATAATATTATCGGGACAAAATATTTAATTTTTAAGTACAAAATTTGACATTTCATGCAGCTCTTCTCACTAATGTTTCGTTTAGGATGAAAGAGCTCTGCAGAGGGGATGCTTGCACTGCTGTCAGTAAAAGGGGTGGCTCTCGGTTTTGGAGAGGATTTTTGGCAGCTCTTTGTTCAATGACCTGGAATTCCCAGTTCCCGGTGGATGGGGTGGGGCACAGCCGACACTCTGAGCAAACTGCTTTCTATTCTGGGCTTTGCCACCTCCTTGCTGACCTGGGCTGATTCATACAAGTTCCCCGTGCCCTTTCATCCTCCTCTGTAAAATGAGGATATTGACATTTACATTTCTTTATAAAGTGCTTTTAGATCTATGGATGAAAAGTGCTAAGTAAACCAAAACTCTCAATTAAATTAATTGGAGAGAAGGAGCTGGGTCAGTGTTACAGCAAGGTTCATTTATACACCCCTTAATTCCTTCGGTCTCGTGTCTCAAACCCTATTTACAGTTGGAATTGCCGCTCTATCCTTTCACCTGGAGTAATCTCCCTGCGATGGATTTTATCCCTTTTCCTGCATGGATACAGGAGCTGGACTAAGGGCATCCAGCCCTGACTTTTCTTGGTACAAGGCTTTTGTACAAGTGTGTCACCCTTCAAATATTTTAAAAACCCAGGGAAGTCCCTCTGGCATTGCAGCAGATTGTGCAACCAGAATAAATGAGAAAGTTCACAGAGAGAGAAGGGAATGTTCGAGCTGTGCTGCTGGGGAAGGGAGCGGGGAATGTTGTTCTCTTCATCATCTTTCAAGGTCGCAGTCAGATTATTGTGATGCAAACCCACCTTGGTTCAGACTCATTTGGGACGGAAAACACCTCCAGGATCACGGAATCCAAGCTGTGCCTGATCCCCACCTTATCCCCAGCCCAGAGCCCTGAGTGCCACGGCCAGGCCTTCCTGGGACACCCGCAGGGATGGGCACTCCAAAGCTCCCTGGGCAGTGCCAAGGCCTGACCACCCTTTCCATGGAGAAATTCTTCTCCAACTGCAGAATGAACTGCTACATCTGCAAAAAAAAAAAAAAAAAATCCATATTTTAAGCTTGTCCCTGGTCCATATGGTTCCTCTGGTAATTCTCAACTAAAGGCCACCATTTGTGTGCCTGTGTTCCTGCAGGGAAACAGGGATTGGAAAAAATCCTGTGATTCTCATCTTGTCAGTGGTTATTTTAATCACCTGAAGGTTGTTGTGTTCTTCTAGCAGATTTTTTTTTATACATTCTTTTTGCATGTCTCACTACATAATAGTAAGAAAACAGATTTTGCAGAGAAGCTGGTTTTGTTTTGAAAGTTTTGGGAACAGATGCAATCCGGGAGCTGTGATCCCTGCACAGCTCAGAGATCAGAAGTAATAAGAGGCCTCAGAATTATCTCTCTTTCTGTTCACAAAGCTTGAACTTAATCTGCCAGGCTGCCTTAGAGCCGGACCTGCGCAGAATAAAGCCCCAAATATCAGACCTGTGTGCCCAGGGCAGCTGGAGAACAGGGGAAGTAGGGCAGGTACCCTTCAACCAGGGCTGGGCAGGTGCTCTTCAGAGGGTCTCAGTGCAGTGAAATTTCAGCTATTAATTTAAATGGAATAAAATTATTTTAAATAAAAAGACTTAAAATGAAAAATTTAGCCTAAATCTAAAGCTTTACGCTATAAACTTAGGCTGTAAAAAAAGGTGTTTGCTGTTTGCCCAGTTTTCTCCTCATCATTTCCGATTTCCTGTGTGGATGGGATATGGGTCAGACCTATCTTAGACATTTGGTGTTTTGGTTAAGGAATGTCCAAAGGCAGGGAAACGCCCTGAAAAAGGTGATTACTGCTGGCCTGACTGTTTCTGACTGCCTCGAGTCCTCCAGAGCTTTTAAGACAAACAGGAAACAGCCGGGACTATCCCTATTTCATTTGTGTGTAGGTTTTGATGGATAGGAAAGTAATTAATGTTCACACCACTGTAATGTCTGTGTTTCTATTTAACCCCAGGTGCTTCAGCACCGCCGTGTCCCAGCTGTGCAGGCAGGGGGATGTCAGACAAACAGGGATCACACTTTGGGGCATGACCAGGAAGAGTGAGACAACAGCCTTCGTCCTTCTAAAGACAATTAGGGTTGCAGGAAGAAAAAAGTAGTGGAGAAAAAGATTTTATTTTGATTATTTGGAATCAAATGGATTGATCTTTTGGGCTCACAGGTTGCCCTGTGGCTTCCTCTGGACGTCCTGTGTTGTCCTTTTGATTTGCAAGTGGGGCAGCTGGACAGTGGGAAGCTCCGTTAGGGAAGGCTGACCCAAGAGGAGATTTTTAGGTTAATAAACCAAGGCGGACCAGTCAAAAAAAAAAAAAAAANAGAAAAAGAAAAAAAAAAAAAAAAAAAAAGAACATGAGAAATCTGAGCGAAAAATGAGTATGGAAACCTGGAAACCACAGCTCCCACATGGTGGGTCAAAGACTCGTGGCTTTATCACTGCCTCGCCTGGATCCTGAGGCACAGAGTGAGGCACTGGCAGCAGAGATCTGGGCTCATTCCTCTCACGGGGCAGCAGCCAGGCTGGGTTTAGGCTGAGGGAAGCTGACATTTGTACCACGTGAGACATTGGTGCCTCCAGAAAAGCCCTCAGGTCATTCTCCGAGTGCAAACGCTGCTGCAAAGGTGGGACAAGCTGAATAAAAGCCAAAGTGATTCAGCTGCCCAGTTCTCCATAAAGCAGCATTCCATCTGTGCTCAACACCCTCACAGGCAAGAACTTTCCCTAAAGCCTAACCTCAACCTGCTCTCTGTCAGCGTGAAGCCATTCCCTCTTGTCCTGCCACGGCAGCGCCGTTGTCTCTCTCCCCATGCTCCTTGTGGCTCCTTTCAGGGCAAAAACCCGTGTAAAGGTAGAGCAAGGCCTGGAGATGCAGCTCTAGAGGCAGAAACCAGAGGCAGCGGCAGAAGATGGGGCAGTGCCCACAGCTGTGGACCCTTCCCTGCCTTGTGGACAGATCTGCGCCTCTTCTTTGTGGAGATGATTTGTGTTGACGATGTTTGAGTTTCCAGTGCGGACTCCTCGGCTCTGAGCTTGTTCTTGCACTTCGACAGGTCAGGAACTTCCTCTGCTCCTCTCGCTGCGGGGCTCCCTCTGGAAGTGCTGGTGCTCCCATCGCTGAGCATTCATTACATCCATCCTCACTGGCACACAGAATCCATCTCGAGGAAAAACTGAAAATGTTGAATTTTGTCTGGAAGAATTCTCGTGTTGCTCTGTCAGTGCAACATATGCTGAGATTGTCTTTAAAAAGAAAGAACCACTCAGGGTTTTTGTTACTTTTCCGTAGTAAAACACACACCAGCAATTTCTTTACAATTGAGCTGCTAGGAGGATTTCTGCCTGGAAAACAGAGGATTAATTATCCCCCAGCTCTCAGGAGGGGTGGGAATCTTTTAGCTACACCCTCTGTAGAAACTCCTGTGGCTTCTGGTGGCCTCAGCAGGATCCTCCCGCGGATCCCAGCAGAGGCACGGAAGAGCTTCGGTGCAGTGCGGGCTGAGCTTCACCTGGGGGTCAGCCCTGTCCTGCCCCTGGAGCCGATGCAGCAATTCCACCCCAAAGCCGTAGGAACTGGGGGTGCACAAGGATTTTGTGGCCGAGAGGAGCTCTGGGCAGGGCAGGAGATGAGCAAGGAGGGCTGAGAAGTGCTCGAGACATTCCTCACCAGAGTTCGACTCCTAAGGGCCTCCAACCTATTTAGAAAGGATCATCATTCATCAGCACCATCATCATTATCTGCTGGATCGGGAGGAGGAGGGGAGGGATAATCAGCGGGAGATGATCAGCGCCTTATCACCCAGCTCCTTCATTTTGGTGCTTGAGCTGCAGGATTCTTTCGGGGACAGATAATTCATATTTTATCATTAAAAGTGCTGATCATAACCTCGTTAATAGATGGATATTGCTAACACACACAAAAAGCTAACATGATAAAATGGAAGGCTTCTATTAAATTACTTCAACCAGTTTACCTCACCTCAACATCCCTCCCCTTGCTGCTGCTCCTCTGCCATCGCAGACACCGCTTGTACGTGGCACACAAAATCTATAAACTCTTTCCAGGAATACAAAAGCATTCTCTATGATGTTGATAAGAAACAGGACAGTCACTCTCCCCTGACATATTTGTTCTTTAAAAACAAATCAATGGTGCAGGGATTTGGCACCTGAATGCAGAACAACGGCTTGATGAGGCAAAGATTGTCTTCATTAAGGACATTAATATTCATAGAGAGTAGAAAATCTGACACAAGAGAGGACTCACTAACCTTTTCTCATATTAGATTTTTACTTCTTAACACAATTACAGTCCGGCAATGACTTAATTAATGCTGCTTTTTGTCAGACTGCTTTAAAGAGCTGTCAATTTGGTCCTGCAGAGGCTGTCAGTGAAAGAGAAAGACAGTCATCCAGGCTAAAAAGACACAGGAAGAAATTCAAACACTTAATAACATTCAAAGTGCTATGCAAAGTCACATATCAACCTGTATTAAGGAGAGTTTTTGTCTTTCCTCGCTTCGTACTTATGCTAATATTTTCCAGGTGAAATGGGGGCTGCTGCCACCTCTGATTCTGAGGTACACGGCAGAGAGCGAAGGAGGGGTCAGCAAATCCAGGGTGTTTTCGTTTCAGAGGATCAGGGCTACCTCCAGTCCTCTGTGGAGAGCGGAGGCACTGGGAGCCCCTCCAGGAATCCTTCTGAACCAAGAAAGGTTCCTGGTGCAGAAAGCTTTGAGCTACTCCATCTCCTGTTTCTCCTTCGACCTCCAGAAGGTTTGAAAAATCACCACGGACATGCCCCTGTGAGGCTGGAGGGTTCTGAACCTCTGCTGGGTTTGTAAGGCTGGGAAAAGTTGGTTCCAGGCACCTTCCCAGCCCTGGGAGCTCAGCAGATGAGTGGGAACTCATTAAGGTGCAGGATCTTGCCTGCTTGCGGTCACCTGGCCTAATTCTAAATATCTGTATGGGGAAATGTTTCACCATTTGTTGACCTGTGTGAAAATGGCCATGCGGTGCTGGAATGTGAGCTCTGCTTAGATGTTAATTATTTATTGATCTGATACATATATTTTATGAAAATATCTAAAGTGCAGTATTAAATTTATTTTTTTTAATACAGATTAGAGTAGGAAAATAATATAATTACTATAACTTAGATTAGGAAAAGCTCACGATCTGGTTTTTTGCAACTGTTTAGAATCACAGAATATCTCAAGCCGGATCACTGAGTCCAGTTCCCTGTTCCTCCTAGGACCACCTAAAACTCACCTGTGGGACTTGGAGCGGCATCCAGAATTTGTTGCCCACCTGGGTTGCATTGTGATACCCAAACAGAATGTTTAAATCCAGCCTGGCATCGCATGTGCCGTTTAATTTAGCGGGGGTTTTTCTGGCTCCTCTGAGTTTGTCTTAGGAAGTGGCTCAAGTGCAGAATGTAAACAGAAGAAGAATGTTCTTTATCCCAACACAATCAAAAAACCTCCAACAGACAAAGCACACAACTTTGTATGTCATGTCCTAGGAGGATAATTACCTAGAAATGTAATTATAACAAGCCCCTGATTTAATCAGCACAGTTTGAGCCCTGACAGAAGTACTGGGGACCATAGGAGGGATGGATCAAAAGACATCGCAGGAAGTTTGGAGATATTTTTTATGTTGAATTTCAAACGCTCAATGCTACTTTCCATGGTGGAACACGTTGTAAAGTGCGCTAGAGTTTGAGTGGAAACTGGAATATCCGCCCAGACTAATGAGTAAGGGACTGGCTGGGTTGTGGACCTTGTGCAGGGTTGCTGTGCCACAAACCCCTCAAACGCAGCTGCTAATCCCCCAGGCTGGCCTTCAAACACAAGCACAGTTATGAAACTTCTTTCAAAATGTTCCATTTTTAATTCGGGGCAAAACTTTTCCGGTCAGTTCAGCTCTTCATTTAATAACATAACCCGGGAAGGGAGAGGCAAGCTTTTGTAAAGATAGGAGCGTGCTTCAACTTCTAAACTATTTACCTTATAAGCTACTTAGAGGCACAGACTTTGCTCTGGAAGCCTCACGTTAAAAAAAGCCCGGTGTTATTTCAGAGAGCGCAGGCAGCTGCCCCGAAGTTTCAGTGTCTGGAATATTTCACTGCGTGTGGATGGAGAGGGGCTTGGCTCTTCTGTAAATGGGGCCACACCTACAAGAAGTCTGTCCCGGTTCCAAAACAAATCAGGCGCACGTGGAGAGAACCTGGGAACCGGATGTTGTGAGGACGTGCTTTCCTCCGTGGGGAAACGTCATTTGCTTTGCAGAGCGCAGTCCTGGGAGAGCTGGGCAGAAGTGACTTCTGCAGTCTGAGTACGACTGAGGAGCTATCTTGTTGACAAGGGCAGAGTTATAGATTGGAATCCATTCGCTAAAAGGGCCCACAAACATTTGAATAACGGCCCTCACGTTTTTTCCATTGGTCTATCAAACAAAGAATCCCGTAAAAAAAAAAAAAAAAA
>VZRN01001256.1:316583-330107 GCA_013397935.1 Dasyornis broadbenti
AAAAAAAAAGAAAAAAATCTTAGAATCTTGTCGTTGCAGTTCAAAAAGACTGAATTAAATTTCCTTGCACTACAGATAAGAAAGCTTCTTTTTTTTTTTAATCTCATATTAGGAAAGGGAGTTTTGGTCTGTGCTTCTGCACTTAGAGCCATACATTTTTGGCAGCTGAGAAAAGTACAAGTATTTTGTCATAAACACAAATGTCTTCCACTTAAGCCCAAGAGGAAAGCCACCAAATTAATTTGGTACCAAAGGAGGAGTTGAAAGGAACAGGGCTGGAACAGCAGAGCGGTCCCTGTGCAAAGGGGCGGGTGCCGAGCTGATGGAATTCGGCATCACCTCACTGTGGCACCGAATTCCTGCTCAGGCTTGGAATGTTTCACCTGCCCTCCTCATGCATTTGCCACCTTCCAAAGCTGGCTTATGCCAAAAATATCCCAGAGCTGATGAGCTGGGTGAGGGTGGTGCTGGGGTAGGTCTGGTGCTGGGGTGGGGTTTCGGACGGCGACTCCAGCAGAGTTAATGAGTGTGGAATGATCAGCTGTCCCCTGCAGCGGGGGAATTACTGAATCGTGAACACCCTGAGCTGTTGAGGGACCCACAGGGATCATCAGCCCAGCCCCTGACCTGCCCAGACCCCCCAACAACCCCGCCCTGGGCATCCCTGGCAGCTCCTGGAGCTCTGGCAGCCTCGGGGCCGTGCCCAGCACCCTCGGGGGCAGGAATTTTCCTGAACTCCATCCTAACCCTGCCCTGGTCCAGCTCCAGCCGTTCCCCAGGTCACCAGAGCAGAGGTTGGAGCTGCCCTCGCCAGGAAGCTGCTGACAGTGAGGAGTCTCTCCTCAGTCTCCTAAATCGCCTCAGGGACAGATTATAATCCCCTCCTGCAGATACAATATCAATATTTAACTTTTTTTTATAAAGTTTGGGAATTCGAGGTCAGTTTAGATAGCTCCCACCCATCCCTTTTCACACGGATGAGGAATCGCTGTTGCACCAAGCAGAGCTGAAGGCAGCGGGGAGGAAGAAATCTTGTTGATTTTTTGAGTCTCTTTCCTCATCTTTTGAGTTCTTCTCCTCATCTTGCAGATCTTTTGTGGGTGAGCCAAATGTAATCAGGTTTGGCTCACTTGGAGGAATTAGGATGACTGCAAAGTATGCCAGATTTCAAAACAATTTCTAACAGTTTCTGTGATACTGTGTAAGCAACTGAAAATTGACATGTTGTGTTGTGCCCAAGTCAGCCAACTGCTGTCACTGAATAATTAGATTCTCTAGAAGAAGAGAAAGGTTTTTTTTTTTGTTGTTTTTTTTTTTCTGAACAGAATTATTAGAAAATAATGTGGTAGCTATTTTATATAGGGATAGACTGAAATTCTTTTGCTCTTACTAGCAAATTTTTAAAAATAGTTTGCATCTGGGCCCCAAAAGTGTCTTTAATGTATTTTTATATACAAAAGTATAAATATGTTGTTTGGGCATTTTTTATGCCAATGTGCGTGGTACTTGCACATGGAGAAGTCATTGTTGCAGATGGTTTAATATTGTTTTTCCTAATAGGAATTAATTATTCTCTTTAATTCTTTTTATTTCATGTGGCACATCAATTCTACAAATTGAGTTCTAATATCAGACATAGGTCATGATCTAATTATAGCTGGATCTGTCAGGGAGTTATGATATTTGTGGGATAGATTTAGTGCCTGATTCCCCAGGAACTTCTGCTTCTGCCAAGTGCCTGCGAGCGGGGAGAGCTGCTCTGCTCCTCTCTGCTCCGCTCTGCTCCGCTCTGATCTGCTCCGCTCTGCTCTGCTCTGCTCCGCTCTGCTGGGCCCCTGCGGCAGAGAGGGGCAGGTTCCCTGCTGGAATAACGGCACAGCCACAGCCAGGAGGGACAGGGCGGGATCCTGGGCCTTCCAATCACCCCCAGTCCCATTCCCAGTGCCCTGGGAATGCTGATCCTGTCTGCAGGGAAGCCCTGGGCCGGATCCTCAGGGGACTCGAGACTGGAGCGGGGACGGGAGGGGCTCAGTCAAATGATGATATTTTAACAACTGCAATGAAATTGGAATCGTTGAAAATACAGTTTTGGGGTTTTTTTCTTTGCTCGTACTCTCTAAGCTCTCGTGTTCCTTGTTCTGGTCATTCTACCAAAAAGCAGCACAACTTTAAAACGGTTATTTTATTTTTATCTTAGTCCAAGCCTTCTCTGATAGCGCCTTCTCATGTTTCCTTTCTAATTGAATGACCCCTTCCCAATTTATTGTTTGAGCTTTCCTTCCGTAAGGGCCCAGAGTAATTCTTAAATCTATAGAAACACTAGTTTTACCAATATTTTTAACAACAACAAAGCCCAGTGCAAAAACTTACATGACAGCAATTAATGGAAAATACCTTCATTCTAGAAGTGTTTTTTCTATTGGTCGAACTCTTGCCAGAGACTCCTCAGACTGTAAATATTTCAGAAGGTGATGGTAGGGATAACTATTATGCATTTTTGAAACTTCTACTCCTTCTTCTCCCATTAAATGCAGCTGCAAAATTCAGTTAATGGTACTGGAGGGGCTGGAGATGGGACTCCTCTTTCTCCCCTGAAAATCCTTTATTTCTTTCAATCCAGCTGTAAAAACTCCTCACACTTTTCTGGCACTGATACAAACGAGAGACAAATAACAAACACTTTCTCCCAGGGCATCCTGAGCTCCATATATAAATCTATATTAAACCCAGGGTTAATGATTGCTTTTCTGCTTTATTGGCGGCAGGGAGCACTTCTTGAAGGAAACCCTCTCTAAGTGGTAAAGTCTCTTTTCAGAGCTTCTTAAGCAAAACGAGACGTTAAGTTTTGACCATCCCATTCTGCCACGTGTAAAAGAGGGGGGGGAAAAAATCATGATTTCTTGTATTTGTCAACTGGGGAAAGAAAGACGGGTTTTTTCCCCCAAATTATTTTATATCTGTGACATCCCTAATTTGATTTGGTCTTGCAGAGAAAAGTGCTGCTGTTCTCATTAGTCCTTTGCAGCTCTCCCTTCCCTGGCTGAGGTGGAGGCAGCTTTTAAATCATGTGGGAGAGCGGGGAAGGGAAAAGAGAGAAAACAAGCTTTTTGAACCCTGTAATGTAAATTTGCAGACAATTATTCATTATTAACTGCCTGAAGCATCACACCTCTCTCACCTTTGCTGGAATGTCTGAACATTAGGGTAAACAACACGCTGCTGTCTTATCATAATGCGGTTTGCTTCACTGCAGCAAGAACTTGTCAGAAACAGATTGTGATGTTGACTTCTCAATAGGGGAAAAAAAGGGCCTAAATTAGACTTCTATAAAAAGAATATTGCATATTTATTTCCACAATAACACCAAGGAAAAACGTTAGTCAAGAAGCAAGCAATTGGGTGAATAAATAAGCTTGTCTTTGTTCTCATCAATTAAGTTATTACATCAGTTGGAAAACCAGTGAATTATAATACAGATGTTTAATGAAACACTGCTGTGCCTATAAGTCAAACTCCTATTTTGTGGTGTGATTTTGGCTGCATAGTTTTGTGTGTGTTAAACCGTATTTATTAGCTGATACCCATTATTATTTTGAGCAAGGTATAATTCAGTTGTCAGGCTCCAGCTCTGGGAAGGAGATTTAATCAGTGAGAGCCCGCTTTGCTGCTGAGCATAAAACAATGCGGGTTTCATGAAGCAATCACACCAGTGTGAAAAAATGGGATTAATTAGTATTGTACAAGAACAGGCAGCATGCTCATTAAAACCTTGTGAGCTGCCTCTTGATAAACTGCCACTTGATAGGGCCGCATTAATGTGACAAGGCAAAGACTTTATTTCCAAATCCTTTCTGATTATATCTCACTTTTAAGTTACCTGAATTGACTCTCTACGGCTTTTGGAACACAAAGATCAAAATTGCAGCAAGAGATCCCCAAGACACCTGGACAAAGGAGCCGTGCTCAGATAGCGAGGCTTCAAAAGACAACTTTTTTTTTTGAACTCCCATTCAAACATAAATCAATAGCTGTACAGTGAGGCAGCTCCAAAGGTGGCAAATTTGCATTTACACTCAGCAGGTTGGGCTGGAACTTATTTGACAATTAGCAGCTACCTAATGAATCCCCTCTCATCCTGAGCCTCTCTGCCTAGCAAGGCCTTCATCTGTTTGTCAGGGCACAAAGTCTGATGAATATTCCTGCAGCTCCTCTAAGCTCCGAGGGAAGGGGAGAACAAGGTAGGTGCTCCCAGCTGAACATCTGTTTCTGATAGTTCAGGTTGGCCACTGAAGAACTCCCGGTCATATTTCTTTTTTATCCTTTCTTTCAGAAATATTCACAGCCTAAAAATGTAGATCCCTACTAGTGGATTTGTTTCTACACGACAAAACATAATAGGAGACATGCTCGAATAACAACAGTAAATGTTGGAGAGGATGTATTTTTGATCTCGTGTGTTTTCCTTTAGGCAGAATGTTTTATTCCTTCCTGAATTTGTAGTGGTTCTGATGATTTACTTGCACATAATCTTGGCATTTTTTTTATTTTTTTTTATTTTTTTTTTCCCTTCTGCCTTTCCTATTTGAGAATTAGTGGCTCTAATGAAATTACATCTGAACCTGTAACAGTTAAGCAGATCTCTCAGCTGTTTCACGATGCAGAGGTGCTCCAAGATGCTGACTTTCCGTGTAGCTTTAGCTGACATCGTATGTAAGGCAATTGTAATGCAATAGAGTTACCTGTCAGCATATATTTGTAGGTGTGGAAAATGCCACTCAGAGAACACAGATCTCCTGTTCCCTGAAGCTCTTTCCCAACTATTTTATTCCTAAGCAAAAACATCTTGTTAAACCTCAACACCCTATTAAAGCAACGCCATCCAGCACCAAGTGGCAGGATTCAGCCACCAATTACGGATTGTTTGCTCCTGTGCAGGTGCAATCCCACCCAGAGCTGCCAGGGAAAGCAGGGACTGCAGGGCACAGCACCTGAGCTGGCTGGAGAGGGAGGAGCAGGACCCTTCACAAAGTGGTGCGTTGCAATATTATTAATTTAAGCCCTTAGATTTCATTGTTGTGATCTGGCTTCCATGATGCAATGCAAGATGACAGCCATTGAATTAACAGAAAATGGGATTCATCTCTTGAAATTTCACACAAAATAGAAGTAGGAGACAGACAAAATAAAGGGAGATGGATAGACAGACTGATAATGCCACTAATACTTTTAAATTTAAACCGAATGGGTGAGATAATTTCAAACGTTAATAGTATTTATCAACAGTGTGATAGCAGGGAGGGGGAATCACACTCCCTCCTCTCTCTCTCTCCCCCTCTTTCTCTTTCTCCCTTTCGTTGATTGCTTTGTTGAGCAAGTCAGTGAATATTTTACACTTTGTTTCTTTTATTTTAGCAAATGAACTGCCTCGAGCTAATGTAGTGTGAGTGGAAATTTCAAGCACCAATGTCTGCTGCATGATCCAATACCAGGAACTTTCCTTCCCTCCCAGCTCTGTAACACAGTGCAACAGCAAACTCCCCGTGCCTCCAGGTAGGCGCATGCCTGATTTATGATTATAAACTACAGCTCTGCAAGAGGTTAGCTGGGTAGTTTAAATCACTGCTTTCTCCCTAATGAACTGGGGTCACGGAGAAAATCCTCCGCGCCACAGCCTCAGCTGGCTGTTACTTCTGCCCTACATACTCCTCCTCCTCCTCCTCCTCCGTGTTTTCAGCCGGGATCGTGTTTTCACAGGATTTTAATTGTTAATGCCAGTTTAGGAATGGTGTTCCTGGACACTGAGTGAGACGAGCTTTCCGGCTGTTGTTTATCGTTTGTCTTGGTGCAAACTGGAGGCAGGGGCTGGTTCCAAACGTGATGTGGACAGCAGCAAAATGGAGAAAAAAGAGAAGGTCAGGACAGACACCACCCCCAGAGAGTACAAGGAGTTTCTTTGCCCGGGAACAGCTGTGGGTGATGAACTCTCCTTGTCTGAAATCCATGTCAGACCATTGTGCCAGTATCTAAACAGAATTAAAACAATGTTAAAGATGCCTGAGAGATGCAAATACAGGAACATGCAAGACATTGTTGCAGATAGAAATTCCAGACTGAGGGCAATAATCTCAGAACTCAGGGAGGTTGGGATTGTTGTGTGAACTCCAGGTACAGCTCATGCAGATCAGCCTTGTACAAAGAGGTTTCTCACAGCAGATCCCTGTAAGCCTCACTGACCTTGACAATGGTGCTGTGGTCGTATTTTCACATAAATAAACTCTTTTCAGGGAGTTTTCCCCAGTGGATTCAGCGGAGAGGGCCTTTTCCTGGTGCACGGCCTGTTCCCCAATTGTTACCCTGCAGTCCATCATTTGTAACCCTCCCAAAGACACCACGGCTCAACTTTTCTCTTTCTGTGCCCCTCGGTGGCTTGGGGGAGTGTCAGACACTTCATGCACATTCACACAGCTCCTGTCACTCGAGTGCACCAAAGCAACGGATCCTCACCCTTTCTTCCTACAGAAACCCCGAGTTTGGAATTAGGGAGGTAAAATTCTCCCTGTCAGCAATTCAGATCAGGAATCTCTCTGCTGGCCTCGTGCCCGTGGAGCAACATTAAGCCTTGGATATCTGCACCCAGGAGGAGTTTGGAGCAGGAATGAAGGATTATTTTAGTAATCCATAACATCTGCACGTGGCTTTCTTCTGTCAGCTAAAGCTTGAGGTGACACCAGGACCTGGGGCTGCTTCTTGGCTGTTCTTGCACGTCTGAGGCCTGGCTCTGATGGAAGCCGTGCAGGACTAAACAGGCCCCGGGTTCTTTCATACAGAAATGTTCCTTCTCTGGTTATTCCCTCATTGTGCTCTGTTGGATGTCGCTGCCTCCACGAAATTTGATGCACCTGCCCTTTTTGCACAGCTTCCTGCTTTCCAAGCCACTTCTCTGCCTTGTCACGATCATTTTGGATTCTGATCTTGTCCCCATCGCGCTCCCCAGCTGAGGCTGTCTGCAGGTGCAATGAGCACAATCTATGCTGTCAATGAGGTCACTAATGAAAATATTGAATAGCACCAACCCCGGGCCCCTGTGGAGCCTCACTTTGTACAGCCCCACTGCCCATCAACCTCTGACAAATACTCTGAGTACAGACTGGGAGCTGATTTTGGACCCACACCAGCATTGTTTTAGCTGAACCACATTTCCTTAAGTGCAAGACACCCTCCAGCCATCAGGAATTCCTCTAAAAGTTGCTGGTGTCTGTTGCTTTTGGTCCACACAACCTCCTTCCTTTTAGAAGTAAATTCAGTCTTCACGAGCAAAATGTCAAACTCTTCTGCTTGTTATCTTTACAGAATACAGGGAATTTGTTGCAGTTTCCCCATAAATGTAAAAGAAGGAGACTTCTTTCTAATCTCCCACTTAGTTCTTTTCCTTATTCCCTTGCCTTCTGTGTTTTGCCACTTTACCCATCCTTCAGTATTTCTCAGGAATAGCTGTTAGTACCTCCGAGCTTTCGTTGTTTAAATAATGGAGGATGAGGGAGAAAGGACTAGAAAGCAGGGAGATTATTTTAAAATAGCTAAATTGCCCAAATATTTTCTAACCCTTCTTATGAAAGACTGCAGCATGGTGGTGACATCAACTCACTCCCAAAAAATACTGAGTACGCAGGCCATCCTGAGGACATCTGCCAAGGCTTTCTCCACCTTTGTGAGTTGAAGCAAATCGAAAAGCTTGTGCAAACCGATTTCACGTGAACTTCCCCGTAATTTAGTTGGAGAGGCAGCGCTTTTGGCTTCTGCCAGTTTTTATATCCCAGTTTATACCCTGAGTTTTCTTATTCCGTACCTTGGACCTTGCCTGAAGAGTCAGAATCTCTCATGAGCTTTGGAGTTTGAGTCTCCCGTTTCTTCACAGCGTTTTGTGCTCCTGATCTGTTCGGTTTGGCGACTCAGGGAGGTCCGTTCCTCCAGGGACACTTAAACACTGACCCACCTGTGACTGCTCCCGTCAGAGGAGCCCAGGACGCTCTCTCCTGTGGGCTGAGTATCTTTATTCACAATCTGCCGTTTCCTCAACATCTCCCCTGACTTTCTGGCATCAATGCTGAAGACTGGTACCAGGCTTGGATTTGACTCAGCAGTCTTTGTGCCGATCCGCAGGAAAAGGGCAAAATCAGGATTGTTCCCTCTCCCAGCTGAACTGCTGTCAGCTGCTGGATTGACACAGTGCAGTCCTTCAGAACTGCAGCTGCTCCATCCAAGATTCAATTTGGGCCCTCTGTGTAGCAGGGAGAAATATTTCTCTGCTGTAAATCACTTAGTTCAGACAGAATCCTCAAGTTGTTCTCATGCAGAATCATACAGGGACCTAATTTTCTGTGTTGGCTGCTTCAGTTATTGCATCACAAAAATTCCTCACTACGGAGCAGCAGGTTTCATTCATTCCATCACCACCTATAAATAAGGGTTGTGACTGGAATGGGTCATGAGCGTTCCTCCCGGGAAATGCACACATCGCATTATCTGCGAGGAAAATGTGTTTTAAATTGCATTCTTCCAACTCCATCCCGCTCGCTGCAGAGTTCATCTCTGAGCATGCTAAATGGCATCCTCAACACCGCTGCTGCAGCACGGCAAAAACACGTTTCCAAATGCTTTCATGGAATAATGGAGGTTGGAAGGGACTCCTGGAGGTCACCTGGTTCACCTGGGGGAGGTGGCAGTGACACCTCAGAACTGGAACGTGCCCCCAGGGATTAAATGAGTGGGAATCTGCTGAAGTGCCAGGACTCTTTGGGTGCAGCTTGGGAATCAATGGGAGTTTCCAGTGAAAACTCATGGATGGAGAAGAACTCTCGCTCTGGGGGAGAAGAAAGTCTATTTAGAGAGACATTTCACACTGAAATTCCCAAACCCTAGATTATTCAGTACTTTCCACAGTTTTGGAAATCTGCTTGCATGCACTAAGGAATGATCCTGGCGATATTTCAGTTAAGCCTTGACACCAGCACAGACAGCAGTCTGTGAGGGAAGATGTTGCTGGCTACAATACGTGTGGACAAAGCGAAGGAAACCATGAATTAGATGTGTTTTCTCTGTCTGACTTATCCTGTAGGTCTGGCCCTTTACTCTTGAGCTTTTACTTCTCTGCACTGATGCCCCCTGACCACGGCAAAGTGAGGCAGAGATAAAAATGGTTATGGCCCCCCTGCCCTGCAGCTGCAGCTCTGGGTGCTGTTGGTTTAAATGGTGTCTCTATGGAATGCCCTGCCCAGGAGCGAAAACTAACACCTTATTTAAAACAATCATCATCGACACATCTTGGTTAGCCCTAATCATTACCCTCACCTCCATAACATAAAATACAAGTTGCCATTCTCAAGTTCCAGTTTTGAGGGCCTTTCTTCTTTCTGCTACTCTGAGGAAAAACCTCGGCAGTTGTCCTGAAGTAATCCCGCGTGTTAATCTGCTGTTTCCATCTGGAAAAGGGCAGAATGATTCCCTTAAGAAGAAATCCTTGTGATGCTCACTGGAAAGGAGCTAAAGGAAACCATCCAGAATTTTATCAGCTCTTGAGTTTGCAAGGTAGGGAATGGAGCTGGGCCTCATGGTCATATTTTGCAGGCGATGCTACACCATTAAGTTTAAGCAAATTTCAAAATCGAACCCGTAATTTGTATTTTAATATTGATCTAGTGCCTGCCATTTTAACTTTGCCAATCAGCCAGGCTGTTTCAGCAGCTATCAAAGGATAACTCTCACATGGTTTGGTCACAGAATGAAGCATGTTAGAGGGCTACTCACTCACTTGTGGAATATCAGGAATTGGATGTGTCGGTACTGTTGTCTTAAATCAGAATGACTCGTCTGGTACGGTAGAGTTGATGGTTCTGGATTTTATGGAAGAGACATTATGAAAAATAATAATGATGAAAATATTCTGCAGCGTAGTGCTGACCAGCTGAGGATGCTGGAGGAATTCAGATGCAGGGAGGAACGCTCCAATGTCAGGTTAAGCCTGGGATAAAGTTTGTGTGAGCACTCAAAATAATCAGCAGGTGATGAAGAACTTCTCCAACAGCAAAATTCCATCGTGGATCTCCTGGACTCCGAGGGGGACTCCCTCTGATGGTGTTTAATAACAAAATTATATAAATATAATTGCAATATAAACTCTGAACAGTTTGTGCTCGTGTTCTGGGAATGCCCACGGTGCCAGAGTCACGGGAGATGAATCTCAGCCCCAGACTGGAGTTTATACGGAATCTTGCTCTGCCACAGGATCCCTTCATCCACCTTCTGCAGGGGCTGACAAAGCTCCCCAAATGCCTGCAGCCCCTTCAGCGAGGATCCTGAGAGCACTTGAACGCCCGAGGTGCTGCAGGGGCAGTGGGAATCAACGCTGTGTCCGTTCCAAGGAGGAGGGGGAGGTCTGAGCGAGCTTGGTCTTAACGGGAGAGGATTTCAGGGAAGTTCTGTGTGTGCGGAGGCAAATCCTCCCAGTGGTGCCATATCCTGCACTGGGGTCTGCTGCCCTCCCCTTGCTGCAGGGAAAGGTGGATTTGCCTTGCCCAGGCTGGGCTCGAGCTGAGCCTGGGCTGTGTGCACGAGGCGAGAGCAGGCACGGGGCAGGGGGTGCTGCACCCCTCATTTCCCCTCCCTGGGGGCTGCACCAGCCCCTCCCAGCTGCCCCTTTCAGCTCCTTCCCACAGCAATATCTGCTCCTCATTGCAGCAGTGATGGATGGGTGGATCCTTCAGGCACTTTTGGGGCATTGGATGCCAAGAGACCCCAAAAATACGAGTTGAGGTCATGGGCTGTGCCTGCTTCTGGGGCAGAGCTGTCTCACCCCTGATTTACACTCAGCAGTCCTGTGACAGCCACTTTGGTCCAAGGGGATGTAAATCTTGGGATTTCTGCTCATCTTGAGAAGTTTCTGCACTCTGAATACCATGGATTTTTAGGGATTACTGGTGTGGCCCCAGTTCTGGATATGATCCTCTATCTTCGCCCATCTCCAGTTATCCAGAGATAATCAGATATTAGAGAAGGTTGGAAATTTGTCTCCTATTAATAATTTAAAAAAAAAAGTGATAAAAGACTCTGATCTTGCCAGTGTCATAAGTAATGTCACTTAGCAAAGTGACTGGCACTAGCTGTAGGCTCAGATATGCCAATTATAATTAAAGCCATTATTTTCAAATACAGTTCAGTTTATTCCTGGGGAAAAGTAAAGAGAATTTTAGAGTGACAAATCTCTCTGGAAAATGCAAACTTGACAAAAAGGCTGTGCCTTTTTAGACTACCTGTAATAATTTCAGGGTGGAAGTGAATATTATGGTAAAACACATTCTTTAAGCTGAGCGTTGACCAACCTCATGCACTGTACAGCATCCAAATGTGTCCTGTCTGTCAGAATCATCTGGAGGAAGCTTGTGATGGCTTACAAAGCAGCAGTGGCATTTAGATCGTAGATCAACAGCTCCCCAGCATCTTTAATGTGGTTTTCAGAAAGGTCCTGAACCCCCATCCGTCCCAAATCCGATGCCCATCCACTGATTGAAAGATTGCCAAATTGCCCCCGAGTTTTGAGAATGAAAACCAAAGCTATGGTGCTCTTTCCCAGGTAATCGTGGCTGAGAAAACTGGGGCTTGGTTCTTTCCTCCCTGCACGCCCAGGGAATGGTTGCATTTTGCAAAGAACGCCCTGGAAAACCCTGGCACGAGTCAGCCTTGAGGCTTTTGTGCCCAAAGCAAAGGGGATTCTCAGAGATGGCCCTGGGAGAGCCTGAAGCCCCGCCACAGCTCCCTGAGCTCATTCCCTCTCCTTCCCTCTCGTCCCACGGAAAGGACAAAGCCCAGAGGAGAGCAAGGGGCGCCCGGCACCAGGGATGCCCCAAAGCCCTGGAGGGCTGTGCCAGCAGGATGGGTGCCGCCCCGGGGCGAGGGCTGGCTGGCAGGGGATGAACAGAAAGCTCTCACTGACCTTTGCCTGTGCCAGTCCTGCTCAGCTCCAGCTGGGTTTGTCTCCTGCTGGCCCTGCCTTGGCTCCACGAGCGCGGGGTGGGATCGGTGCTCCCGCGGTGCTGCTGCTCCCCGGGGACTGCTGTGCGCTGAGCTGGGGCTGGGTGAACACCAGGCACCGAGGAAATCCTGCTTGCACTGCAGGTGACGGGATCTCGGCAAGAAAAGTTGCTGTAGCTGAATTTTTTTCATTCTTGCCTACTGCACTGGGCAGCTACTTTGTGATTATTGGCAGGCTGCAAGCCTTGGCTTTGTTTCCTGCCCCGCAATCTCGTGTGGATGTCCCTCCTGCTCCCAAACCCTCCGTTTCCAAGTGTTTCCATTCGATTTGATTAATAGCTCGTGGGAGTGATCTCTATTAAGGACTCAAAGCTCAATTTCAAATATTTTTGTGGTGCTTCTGGTGGGCCTTGCTGGGATAAATTAAGCCTATTTTTCCCCTGATTGCTTCGTTGGATCTCTTTGTAACTTCACCTTGTATTCCTTTCTGTTCAATACTTCTCAAAGTACCGAGAGTTTAAAGAGGTACAATAAATCCCAGATCAGTTTTTAATGACCATGGTAAGCCTGCTTGTAATATGTCAGTAAGCTGAGCCTAAAAGCCAATGGGGAATAGGCCATTTCTGCCTTAGTAATTGCCTCCACAGAAAGATTTATAATGTCATTATCTGAATCTACAAGAAATAACTCATAGAGCTGAAATACCCTAAAAAAATATTACAATTCTCTTAAAATCTAGTCATTCATAAATGCTAAATCATAAAACTTTTTTCAAGATGGTTTATGTTAAAAATAAAACACGGTCAAAATATAAATGTACTTCTTCCTAATCAGATCCCTGGTTCTTTATGGATCTGTTTTCGGAGCTGGAGTTTGGGCAGGGGAATGGTGCAGAGCTCAGCCCTGCTGCAAACAAACGAGTGCTGAGGAGCCACGGAGAGGACGAGCCTTCCCAGCCATTTTTCTTTATTTGTGTGCGATTCCAGGGGGGAAGAGGGTTAGTTAGCACCGCAATAAAATTAATTTCAGCAATAAAAACCAGTCCCCCCTTCTCCTTCCACCGTTTCCCCCCGAAAAGCCCCTCTAAATGTCCTGATGGATGTACTGCAGTGCTGGTGAAGCCATTGCAGGCAGCTTCCCTTGCCCTCAGCATTCCCCAATCAGAAGATATCATTCATTTCTTTCAAAAAGCAGGAAATGTACTCTTCAATTTGTCTGGTGTTTAATAAAGTGCTAGAATTACCATAGCTACCCTCATCTGCTGCTGCTTTAATACACTGGGAGATTTATACTAATTTCAAGCAGACTATATTCCTCAGTGTAGCAAGCGTGTACACTTAAAAGGGCACTGGCAGGGGGCTTTTTCCTTTTTTAATCACGAGCTCCTAGAAGTAAGGACCTGATTTCTATGTCCCTGAAGATTCTGAATTGGTTTACTTCGGGGTTTTTTTGTGTTGTTTGGCCACAGCAGCTGGTTTTGCCATGGCTTTTTTTCTCTCT
>VZRN01001256.1:330125-362459 GCA_013397935.1 Dasyornis broadbenti
TTTCTTTCACCCATTGTTTAGATAAATATTATTCCCTGACATCTCCAGAGATGTGCTGTAAAGCAGTTGCTTCAAGTCAGTCGAGTGGTTCCTAAAATCAGTGAGAGGTTTCTGCTCTGATACAGTCTCATTCTCCCCTGAAGTTCAAATTAAACTTTTCCAGGGTCCAATCTCTGCTCTTCGACTGTAAATTATAGAGGCTAACACCCTTTTAAAGTGTGGCAGTTCTGTTATTAACTTGAATAGGTCCAGGATTTCATTCCATGTCCCATATACTTCAGAGCACAGCCATATCCATAAGTAATAAATTATTACTCATTTCTGGTGAGCATTATAAACTTTCAGGTTCTTTGCCTCAAAGAAATGAGCTTCCTGAAACAGAAATTATTTCCCAGTCAGAGCACTCTCATCTTCATAAAGTCGCCTGAATCTGGGGTGTGGGAAAACAATACTGATCAATTTATTTTCCTGAGTTTAGAAGTTATTTATCAGCAAACAAATGCGTCTGGGTGCCTGTATCCAATTTTTATTGCTATTAGTGGGAATATTCCTTTGCACAGAGACTACAATACTTTGTGCTGCACCCATCATTTGTGAACCTCTACTGAGCACCTTTTACACATTTCCCTGATTTCTGGGGCGGTGTGATGGGTGATTTCAGCTCGGAGCTCCCTGAAGGAGTTAATGCCAACTAAATGAAACTTGAATTTTGTGTGCATTAAGTTGATGTGTTTAGGAAAGGAAAAAAAAAAAAAAAATCAGGTTTTCTCTGAAAGCTTCTTTTCCTAAAGAAATGCTGCACACTGAGCACAGGCAGATTTCTAATTTGGAGTAAACGCCATTTATTGTTGATCATCAGCTTTTAAAGCTAACCTGGATTGAGATCGGGGTGTAGCAACTAAAATCAAAATCCTCGGGCCGAGTCCGAACGCCTGCGGATAAACCCGCAAGGTGACAGCCTGGCCTGAGCTGTCTGGGGCCACGGCCTGAAAAGGGGGGACTGCAAATTCCCTTCCATCAGGATTGCTGATAATAGGATTGCAGCAGGGAGAACCTCACCACAATGAGGGATGAAAGAACACAAGAACATCCTTCTGCTCCTTGCGCTAGGAGCTCGTCCTGTAAGAACAGGGCGAAGCAACGCCGGGAGCTGGGCTGGGATTAG
The DNA here is from genome assembly GCA_013397935.1 of Dasyornis broadbenti. Lineage (NCBI taxonomy): Eukaryota > Metazoa > Chordata > Aves > Passeriformes > Dasyornithidae > Dasyornis > Dasyornis broadbenti. The sequence goes on from VZRN01001256.1 coordinate 331,291, forward strand.
TCCCTGCTCATTCTCTGGTGCCGTGCTGCCTCACCATTGTGCGGAGCAAATGTCTCCTGACAGGCAGAGCGGCACTGAGGGGCGGGTGAAGGGCTCTGGTGTCGTGCTGGCCGCTGCCATTGTTCCTGCCAGCCTGGGCATGGGCTGCACCTCTGCCCGTGGCAGGGGCAACCATTCCCAGGGCCCAGGGAGCAGCAGGAGGAGCTGCTGGGCTCTGGGTGCTCCTGCGGCCGCCCTGTTCTTGTGAATTCCCAGGGAAGTTGGTAAAACGGGGGAAATGAAACACGTGGGGGCTTTTCCCTTCGCAGCAGTTATGGGGGGAAGAGTTTTGATGCTTATTCTCCCTCCCGTCACGAGAATCGTTCCTCAGCTCTTTCATTCTTACTTTACACAGGGCATGTTTTTTCCCGGAGATCTTTCAGAAATGATTAGCAACTGTCAGGGTGATGATGTTTGCAGCTGCGGAGCTGGAGTCTCCCGGGATCTGATCCATCAGCAAGTCTGGATCCCAACCCTCTCCCCGGCTCGGAGCAGGGTGCCAGGGGAGCAGGGTGCCAGGGGAGCAGGGCTCATTCCGGCAATGCAGGCTGCGTGTGCCAGCTCCTTTCTCCTGCAGCAACAGGAGCCTTTGGGCACAGGCACGCTGCACTTCCCTGCAATCCAGCTGCTTTCCCTTCCCCACGCTGCGCTGCGTGATTCCCAGCCGGCCCGGGGCAGCCTCTGCCCCGTGGAACACTCCGAGTTCTCTTTCCTGCCATCTCCTTTCGATCCCAGGCGGTGAGAGCTGCAAGCCCAAGTCCTGGATCACAGGTCTCCGACGGTGAAGGCTGTTTCTCGCCGTGGCAACCTGTTCTTCACCGCCAGGAAAAAAGCTGGGATTCCTTTAGGAAGTGCCCTGTTGTTGTTTTTTCCCCACTGCTTCAAAGAGAATGACAAGTTCACAGAGCTCCAGCGCTCAGGGTGCCTGTGCGAGGAGGCGGTGCACATTCAACTGAGGGATGCTTTCAGAGGGCCTCGGAAAACCTTTTAGATTTATTTTTCCCAAAAATAAAAGGTGTTGAATTAAGCAAATTGCAGCACTGCTAGTGCTGGGAAGAAATGCCTTGGTCTGTACCAGTGGAGCAATTAGTTATGGGTGAGAAATCTCATCATGAGACATCTCGAGACACGGAAAAAGGACCCAAATAACTCATAAACACACAGCCAATTCATTTTGTGCTTCCCTACGAGGACAGTTCTGGGAGGAAGGTAGATGGGTGAAATTAAGTTGCTTGTTGGAAACATTTAAAGTAGGGAAGAGAGCTGGAGAGACAGCCCAGGCAGGGCAGACCAAGTGCATGGCTGGAAATTCCCGTGCTCTGCTGGGTCCTACGCAGTTAACAGAGTTTTCTTCTGTTTCCTTTTTATTCATTTGTATCATACAAACAGAAAATGTGCAAAAATTTTAGGTGAATAGTTTAAGGGTAAATAACCTTTGGATTTTTTAGGAACCACAGCTGTGTCTTGGGGCCTTTAGGGCCCTTATTTTTGCCTGGCTTCCTGCAAAAGGGTTTCCACTCTCAAAACCCAACTGCACCAAGAGAGAACTGGCGTTTGGGTAAATTCCTTTGATACTGGCCCATGTGTCACGCATGGGAATGAAATATAAGTGTACAGGTCAAGAGAGAAATATTTAACGGGGGTGTTTACCAGTTGGTGATGGGAATGGAGAGCTCAGAACGCACCAAGACAGAGCAGTCAGTGAATCTGTCACACACATAAATCAGCCACACTCCCTCTGCATTTCTAATTGTCTCCCTAAAAAGGTTTTAGTCAACCCCTTTAAAATGATGATCGCACAAATGCATTTTTATATCGCCTGTTTGCTTTTAGTTATGCAAATTTGTCCAAGAGAAACGATGTACTCAAAACGCTCTAAAATTTTTAAACCCTACAGATGTCTGTAGTGTGAGAGAATGTTAAGAGAAAATTAATACTCTTCATCCAGACATGGGACTGCTCTGATCTGGGGTTTAAAGCTGGTTCTGAGTAGAAGTAAAACAGGGCAATAGCAGGGTTTGGGGACGGTGTTGCTGTGTGGGTTTCTGGCGTTCTTCAGGCATCCCGTTTCAACAGTGGCCTGCCACAGAAGTGGATGAAGCTAGAGAGGAAAGCAGCCTCCAGCCAGACTTTTTCTTTTGTATCATTATTAAATTAATTGATTAAATACTGTAATTGAAATGAACTTTCCAGTGCGCTTAGGCCACTTTTCAAAAAGCCAATTAACTCTCTAAAGAGCTTGGGTTTAGCAACAGCGGCCAGAGCAGCTTTGGAAAATCCAGACCTTGGCTCTGGGGTGGAATGTTGTCCTTCAGTGTCTGCGTACTCAGAGAGCAGCCCCAGCCTGGGGTGGCGATCCTGGCGTGGCCTCAGCCCCACAACATCCCTGGGCTTGAAACCGCAAGGCTGGAGAGCGTCTGTCGCTGCCAGGACACGGATCTGGGAGCAAATCTTGTTAGGCTTGGAGCCTCCGAGCTCAGGCATGAAGCTTTCAGTCAGGGCCGTGTGTGTTTGACCTCCACGCTTGTCTGAGAGCTGTCACCACAGCAGAGCCACGGCAGCTAAACAGAGCACGGCTCCCGCTGGGCCTGCTGCACGTGGGGCAGGATACAGCCCCGTGCCCTTCCCTGTGCCCATCCCAGTGCCAGTCCCAGTGCCCATCCAGTGCCCATCCCAGTCCCCATCATCCCTGTGCCCATCCCTGCGCCCATCTCTGTGCCCCATCCCAGTGCCCATCCCTGTGCCAATCCCAGTCCCCATCATCCCAGTGCCCATCATCCCAGTGCCCCATCATCCCTGTGCCCCATCATCCCAGGGCCCATCCCAGTGCCCATCATCCCAGGGCCCATCCCAGTGCCCATCCCTGCCCCCAGCAGTGTGGGGCTGTGCTTTCTGCAGAGTTCTGAGCTTGTCAGGCCCCTCCACGTGGCTGTGGTTGCGTTGAAAGCGGAGTTCAGCAGCCGATCTGGAGGCCTGTGCTCCTTCTGCTGTGCCAAGCCCACGCTCTGGCTTGAAAAGGACCTCAGCATCCCTGGCATCCTCCATGAGCACTCAATTACCCCCCAAATGCTGATGGAGGATGTAGAAATCAGAATTCTGCACCTGACACGGCGATTTTACAGAGTTCTGCATCGCCTTAAATCCCCCCCAGCTCTGCTGCAGTCGGTGGGCCCTGCACAGCCCTCGTTTGCCAGGCCATTGGAATTCAGAGCCTGAGCACTCAGCCTTTGGAAAACAGCCTGCCCCGGCTGATTTACAGCCCTGGAGAGCTGATTAAAAAGTCACTCATTAAAAAGGTATCTTTTATTATAATTGCTAAATATTTTTTGGTGTGGTTAGTGGGATTCACCTTTACGGAGATGGATGTGAGCTGGCTCTCCTCCCGAGCTGTCGAGCCCTTGGCGCTGAGATTTGTACCCCAGTGGCAGAGGCTTTGCAGCGCTCTGCATTTCCTCGTGATTTCTTTTCCCAAGTACAGGAATATCAGCACATTCTTCGGGGTGGGGTGGGATCTGGAACTCTGGCTTGGGGTCCCAAGTACCAGTTTCCTCTTTAAAGGAAGAGAAACATTGAACTCCTCCCCTTCCCTTTCACAGCATTGGCAATTGAACCTCTTTGCCGTCAAATATTCCAGGAGTCCTGTATGAAAAGCATTGCTTGCAGCCAGCTGAGGGCTGCAGGGTTGAATTCTCCAAACCGTTTGAAACCGGATTTCCAAATAACACGAGAAAAATGTGGACATGGCAGCGGCGTTTGCTGGGGGCAATTAAAAAAACAAACCTGATTGAAGAGGGGTGAAAAGATGATTTTCAGCGTCACCCGTGCGGTGATGTGCTGGGTGTGCCGCATGGGATGGAGATGGGACAGGAAAGGATGGCACAGATCCCTGAAGAAGCCACTTCCCAACCCAGCTGGCGTCTTTAACTCAGCCCGGGACTCTGCGCTCAGCCCTCCAAGACCATCTTCAGAATAAGATCCTGCTTCTCTAGCAGAACAAAAGAACCATTAATGACACCAATTAACCAGTGTAATTCTCATTTACACCTCTTTATTACCTTCCACACACAGTATGTGATACATTATACATCCCATTAATTGTTAACATACACGCAAGTCAAGATCTTTTATTATCCCGGGTCATCTATCATTGATACAGAGATATAGATATTTTATAGCCGAGCCAACTGACACTGGTGTAGAGCAGAATCTGTAACCGTTCCCACAGCAAATCTGATTGTGTTATTAAGCCCTTTAGAAGTGCTTAATATGTAATTTGGCGTCCTCCCAGACGGCATTTTAGAAAAGGCAACCAAAAAAAGTGGGATATGGGGTAAATTGAAATAATTTTTTGTAGGATTTTGTTTTTTAAAAAATGAAATTATTTTTACTGTTTTAAAGGCAGTGGTGTTTAACTGTACATTCCGCTGATTTAACAAGAATAATTGTTTTAATTGACTGAAACCAAAGGAATTAGTGAAGGGGCAGCAGTTAAGGGAATTCTAGGTGGGAATTATTTTTTAGTGCCAACGATTTTTGCACTTTTCGAAAGATAGAAAAATCCAAATGACAGTGCAATAGATGAAGCATTCTTTGCTCATTCCCTGCACAACTCCAGTTATCAATGGGCTGCATACTGCCCACGGCTGTTGAGATATAAAATTGTGAACCTTGGTTTCCATACCCAGTTCAAATGGCTCGTCTGGCATATTCTGATCCTAAATTCCAGCTGCATTTTCCTCTCTTCCCACTCTGTAAGAGACCTCCAGAGCCCCTGGGGCATTGATTTCCCCTCTGGAGGGAACAGGACATGCACAGGTTCTGTTTTCCAGCTCTGACTTTGGATTTGATTCCTGGTTTCTCTCAACCCTCCCACCCCTGCCTGCAGCGTTCCCTGCCCTGGGGCTCGCAGCCCTCGTAGCCCCAGCTCTGCAGGGCTGGCCAGGATTCCCAGGCAGGATTCCCGGACAGGATTCCTGGGCGAGATTCCCAGCAGGATTCCTGGACAGGATTCCTGGACAGGATTCCCAGCAGGATTCCCAAGCAGAATTCCCGGATGGGATTCCTAGCCAGGATTCCCAGCCAGGATTCTCAGCAGGATTCCCAGGCAGGATTCCCAGGCAGGTCCGGCTGCTCCGCTCTCCCAAGGACACTGGCGTACGACGAGCTCTGGGAGCAGCTCCAAGCAGAGCCACCCCTCAGCTGAGCTGGACACCCACAGGGAGAGAGACTTTCTTCTGCTTTGGTGCTGGGAGCATCAATTCCCAGCAGGAATTGCCCTGTCCTGGCAGGAATGGGGCTGGACCCCCAGCAGAACAAATTTCCAGGTTTGAGGTTGTATCTGTAACAAAGAGCAGCACCGGTAATTACCTAAAAATCCAGGGGTGTTCCAGCAATGGCTGTGGGAAAGAGGTGAAATCTGCTGGAGTTCAGCCAGGGAATGGCACAGGCAGAGCTGGAGCTGGTGGGGAACGGGAGCCAGAACCTCCGGGGGGAGATGGATCCCTGTGGGTGGGAACTCCCAGGGTTTACAGGAAATCCAAGATCTCGTCTGGAGCCCCAGGAGATGGAGCAGGAGTTGGGGCACTGGGAAGAGGTCGCAGCCCCAAACCTGACAGCTCCAGGTCTGGACAGTGCTGTCAGGCCCAGGGTGGGATTTTGGGTGATGATGATGATGATGGCGATGAGGAGGAGGAGCCATGCGGGGTCGGGCAGCAGAGCAGATCTCCCTCTCTTCTCCGTGCAGCTCCAGCCCCTGGGCAAAGCTGCTGTGAAATCTCTGCCTGCTCCATTCTCTACTTGTTCACCCTTGCCCCGCTTTACTGCACGATAATATCCAAAGAAAAGCGTCTGCGCATCTGCTCTGCTGCCTTGGACTTCCAGAACTGGATTTCTGCTCCAGGCAGAATTCACAGGACCTGCTGCTCGGGAGGGAAGGGCGTGGGAGAGGCTGCAGGCCGCGGCTGCTGCTGGGAATCTCTGCCCATTCCTGCCCCTGGCCTGTGCAGCAGCCCCGTGCCCACCTCGGGTGGGATCTGAGCCTGCTGGGTGCCGGGAATCTGCTCCACACCGTTCTAAATCCAGCTTCCATTAGCTCCGTTCCTTAATTAGAGCAAATGAACACTAATTATTCATGGCTAGTGTTTTATCAAAGCGAATGGCAGCAGCAGTTGGAGACTGTGCCCGTTAGACTTTCATCTGTTGCCCACAAAATGTTGATTTTTCACCGTGTGGGGGCTGCGTTTGGGACGGAGGCGGTTTGGGGCTAATGCAGTGTCAGGAAACAATGAAACTGCGCGGGCTGGGCTGGGCTGAGCCCGAACAGGGAGCGCAGCGCCGGAGGGAGGAGGTTGGTGTGAGCAGAGCCCCTGCACGAAATGTGCTGAGCCATACTTCAGCTCACAGAGCTGCTGTGGGAAGAGCTGCCCCAAATTTGCCAGTTTTCCCCATCCTCAGTTTCTGTGATTGGATGTATTTGTTAGCCAACACTTAAAGTTTAATTAACTGTCCAAAAAAAGAGACGTTTTCTGTAATGACATGGGTTATAAGAGATTTTCCTCAAAAAAAAAAAAACCTGATGCTTTTTCTGATTCTATCTTGTACAATATCTGGGCTTTTTAGGTGACTCTTCAGACCGGTATTGGAAAATTCTTGCTAATTTTCTACTCACCAGTTAAAGAAAGAAAAAACTAAGCTGTACGTGAGTTTTTCCATTAACCCTGGTTCTGTACAAAGAAATATGTGAGCTTTGGAGTGGCTTGTGTGGGTGAACACCGAGGAGCAGAGCTCTCCTGTTGGAATCACAGCCGAACATTCTGTGACCACAAGGCACTGCCCTGCTGAAAACTTTAAAATCCCTTTCCATTCTTTTAAGGAAGTGTTTAGCACTTTAAAAAAATCAAACTTCCTTTGCTGTGGTGCCGTTTCTAGAAGGGATGTTAAGGTTCTAAGACAGAAGGCTATTCCTAGGGAGACTTTCATAAACACCTAAATTGATAAGATTATTGACCATCAGATTTTTGGCAGGATAGCGATTGCATTTTTGTTTTAAAAAGGCAAAAATCTCAAAACGAAACAGCAACCTGACTGCGCATAAGTTTAGATTTTATTCCCATTTGCTGAAAGGTTGTTCAGACTGCTTTAAAGGGATTTTTGTACAGCTGGTGGGCTCGGCTTTTATTCCTCTTTGTGCAGCCCATCCTGGTGTCTTTATTGAATTATCCCACAAGGTTTGGTCTAACTTGCTTAAATTTAGCTCCCTTCTGTCGTTAACCATGTCCTATCTTTTAATTATTTCATATCTCACTCCTTTTTCCCCCCTAATTTAAAATTCAGGGCATTTATTGTCATGAATGAAAAGGCAACGAGACCAAGCCACAGTTTACTGATAAATGTAGCACAAATAAAGAGCTTGAACTCCCAGATTAAATTATTCATTCCCGTTTCTCGCTTGGCTCCGTCTCCAGCTCGTTCAGACGCAGCAGCAGCTCGGAGAGGCTGTTCCCAGAAGGGCTGACTGCAGGAGAGAGGCAGTTCCCAGAAGAACTGGGCACAGCAGGAACATCCTTTTATTCCCACTTTCTTGCTTTTCATCATTTCTGTATTTTAGGGATGGGGTGCTGAGGATCAAGCAGTAAATCCAGGACTCGCTCTGTCCTGAGCCGGTGCTCGCTGCGTTCCTGGGAGCAGCCCGGGGTGAGCAGCGACTCCTCCCGCCCCTCTCTCCATCTCTGGGGCAGGGGAGGCTCCAGACTGCCTCAGTGGGAGCTGTGAGAGAGCTGGGTTTGTGGATTTTGCTGGCAGAGCCCTAATAATGCATTTCGATGGCAGAATGGGAGGTGGGGAGTGATGCTCTGGATCTCCTGAGCCACGCAGGGTCTGTGCCTGTGCCAGCTCAGAGACACAAACCTGGGACGCTCAAGATTTTCAAATCATTTCCTTCATCCTTGCTTTCCCTTTATGTTTTTAATTTTTTCTCTGCAATCCACAGATTTCTGATCACTAAGAGCTGCCCCCTTTCAAACCAAAGCAAGCAGTAAATCTCCAGTTGTTATTACATTAGCACATACCAAGCCTATTGGCAGCATTTTTATTCCCACTTTATTTTATTGCAATATCAGCCCAAGCCGCACACATCTTTTCGAGGCTTCCTCTGCCCACTGACAGTTCTGGAGAGCCAGGATTCGCTCCTTTTAAGAAGTGTAAGAGCTCTGCAAAGAGGGCAGTGGGCTGGGGATGCATCATGGGAGATTCTGATAGCAAAGGCCCGATGGGAAGGGGGTGTGTGAGCCAAGCGGAGGGAGCTGGAAACGCAGCGTGAACCGGGATGAGCAGAGCCCCTCAGGTTGCCCAGAAGCTTTGAGTGTTTCATTTGTGAAATCCCCGGCGGCTGCCAATGCTGGAAGCTCGGCCCGAGGCGGGGGGGCTCCACAGACGGAGCCAAGGAGCGGAGAACGGGGCTGGGCTCCGTCTGATCCATCCCAAAGCTCCGCTTCTGCAGGTGGGATCCGAAATAAGAGAGCAGGTGGCGTTTTTAAGGATTTCAGAGCAAACCTGCAATTTTAGTGAAGAAAGGTGATAAAACTCCAGAAGGGGCCTGGGTTTGCAGCAACTTCAAGCCAAGTTTTATGTCATGTTCACCCTTTGGAGGATTTTTTAAAATGGATCAAAGACCTCTGGTCCCTCCGGATGCTGAGATTCACAGGATGCTGTCAGTGCAAGGAAACTCCTGGTGTGCTCTGGAATATCCAGTCCACTGGGAATGAGGTGGGAAGCTGGGAACTGGGACGGCTCTCAATGGGTTAAATCAGAAATTTCAGGGAGCAGTGTAGGTTGAAAATGAACCTGTCAGGCTGAGAAACAACGTGATGATTATTTGGCAAACAATGCAAACACATGGACTCAGCATCAGCGCTGCCACTGTCCTGGAAAGAAAGGCTTTTTCCTTGTTTTCCGATCAACTGATTGCAGGTTTTGGTGGCTGGAACCCAAATTTGTCAGACTATTTCGTGTAGAGGTGAGTTTTTCCGATGTGAAAGAACCCCTGAAGTCTAATAGCAAGCTTTTAAGTATATCTTACAAAGCTCTAATCTCTCAAAAGCTCCCATGTTCTTCTCCTCTGTTCTCACTCAATTTTTAATAAGAACAATTCCATGCAGCTCTAAAGGCATGGCTCAATTAAGAAATATTCCTACCAGGCATCTTTGAAATCTTGGGAGGCTTTTCCTTTCTTCTTTTTTTTTTTTTAGTTTTTTTTATTTACCCCTAGAAATCTCCGTTTTGGTTGGCTGGAGTTGAGAGAAGGAGTCCCTCTTTAATTGCAAGCTCCACTTCCCACTGTTATTTACAAGCAGACCAAATAACTTTCAAAGTCTTGTGTTTTCTGCTTCAAGGAGACCACGGAGCACATTAGTGCCGTATTCTGAAGTTACAAAAAGGACCTTTGATCTAATTCCCCAGACATTATCTGTCCAAAAAGTATCTCTAGGTCATGGGATGTAATTAAAAAAACCCTAGGTCTGAATCAAAATTTCAAGCCCAGGTATTTTATAGCAATCAAACCTTAACTGCTTTATGATTCACTTTTATTTTTATAGTGTGTGGCACTCCTCTTGCTGCTCTGGTTCAGCTTGGATCAGCATTTCCATTATAAAATGCTGCTTTCAGGGCTTTAGAACTGAGCTGCAAAAATTTACTCGGAGTTTAGGACGGCATTATGACCCGAGTGGAAAATCATGTTTGTGTAAAATACGTGGCTGCCAATATGCATAAACTGTTTGGAATCTTATTTTGGGCTTTTGGAGCAGATTGCAGTGGTCGTGTCTCATCAGAGCACGCTTTACTAATGATGAGGGAAATCAGCTGTGCCCGAAGCCATCTCACAGTGGCTGTGGCAGCTTTCATTTTCTGGTCCAGTGTTTCCTGAAGTCACCCTGGCTCTCCCAGCTGGGATGGAAGCAGAGCTGGGACAGGGACCCTCGGCTCTTTGGGGCTTTTCCTCTCCCACATCCAGCAGGGTGTTCAGAACACATCTCATTTGGGGTGCTTCCCAGCCGCTCTTCACTTGGAGCTGCTGCCCTGGCACTGACGGGCAGAGTTGAGCATCAACAACTGCGTGCTGCCGTCGGAAGGCTGGAGGGCTCGGCATGTGCTGCGGATCCTTCGGATGGGCTGGGATCGCTGGTGGTGTGGGTGCAGCTCTCGTGGCTCCGTGTCAGCGCTGCCCTGGTGGCTCTCAGCTGCCCTGATGTGTGATCCAGAGCACGGAAAAGAGATTTTTCTCTGTTTTTATCTACACTCACCTGTTGCAGAGCAGTGCTGCTCTGTAAAAAGGAAGCAATGCTCTTTTTACAGTTTTCTAGGAAAGTTTCCTTTAGAAGTCAAGGGCTAACTGGTGATTTTTAGGGGAGGGGGAGTCTGGATGGTATTTCCTTACCTGAACTCCCCCAAATTCAGATTGCAAAACTCTTGGTTGTTAAGGTCCAATCCCAAAGCATTATTCTTCCTAAAAATGAGGCAAACTCATCAAACTGACAGAACTACTTTTCACTAGGACAGGGAACAGAACCCAGGCAATCAGATCTACTCTGGCCAGTTTGGAAAGGGCTGGGTCTGTCACAGAGCAGGGAGAAATCAGAAAATGACATTGCTCCTTGAAAGTTCACAGAAAATAGCCAAACTTTTCTCTTTTTTCCTCACCAGGGATTGAGGTACTCAAGTTGTATGTACAGCTTGTTGGTTTAATATCTTTTTTCCCCCCAAAATTCTTTGTTTCTGCTCTTTAATCAATATGATTCTTCTAAGAATGGCACCTAAGGATCACACTCCACTTGGCAAAATCTCCTGAAAGGAAGAAACTCGTTTGGTTGATTTATGGTGTCCTACAGCCCAAAAGCAGCCCAGTCATGGAACAGTTGTGGAATTGCATCCTCGCTGATGAAATGCTGAAGAAGCAGGAGCCTGAATCCATCCTGTGCTTGCAGTCAACGATTCCTGTCTCACAGGTGCCCCATCCCCTCAGCCTGAGTTTGCCAAACTCGTGCAGGGCATCAGGCAGGAGCAGGTCACTCCCAGAGCCGAATTCTCAGGGCTGATCTGGTGCTTGGTTTTGATTTATTCCCGTTTTCAAGGCTGGGTAGAATTTAACTCCTACCACGCCAGCAGGGAGAGCCGTAAGGGCTGGAAAGAGCCCAAGTGGAAACCAACTGATCACCAATTTTCATTAAAAAGATAAACCAAACCACAAACCCAAACCCCTAAAGCTGCAGCTCGCCAGCACCCCAGCACACCCCCTTCGTTTTGCTCTCAAGGGATATTTCTCACGGCAGGAAAAGCACCCAGAGGCCATTCTGTCGTTAGTGAATAATGCCCCGCCAGCCCCTTGTGGCACAAACGCCGCCTCGTGCCGTGCAGGGTCCTGGCTGTCTCTAAATACAGCCTTGTTGGGTACACAAGTGTCTCCTCAAGAACAAATTTGCTCACGTGGACGTTCATTTTACACTTTAATAAGGCCAAAATAAGCGCAGCAAAGCTGGGATTTCGCCAGAGGGGCCCGCACTGTAAATTCAGGTTCGTTGCTGTGCCTTTGATAACTCACAGGGGTGCCCCCGGTTTTCTCAGCCCCAACACTCGGCAGGATTTTGCTGTGGAGTGGCCGAGGCTGCAGCGAGCGCTGAGCAGAGCCTGGCTGTTGTTTAATGCTCTCTGTCAGGCTCCCACATTCCTGCTGCAGACTGGAAACAGCACCCGCGGCCAGCGGGCTGCAAATTGCACCTCAGTTCATCACTCAGGGCTCTCCAGCTCACGATGGGATTGCAAATATTTATATTAGCAGCTTTTGTGCTTGACTGCAAAGATTAGAGATCTTACAGGGAGGACTGGAGGAGTTACAGCTCCGAGGCATGCGGGGGGGCACGCACAGGAGATGGATCTTTCCTGTGAAAAACCAGCTTGCTTTATTTCAGGGGGAGAAAAAATGCCAAATAGAAAAAAAAAAGAAAAAATACAAATCCTCTAAAAGTCTTTGCAGTTTAAAAAGTTTTCCTGCCTTCTTGTGAAAAGAAGTGAGCTTGTTGCTCTGCAGTTCACAATTCCGTCAGGTGTGAGGGGGGTTTCTTGCTGGTTGAAGTGGTGAAAGGTGTCCTTGAGTCAAACTGAGGGAATTTTAGTGAGGAAGGGAAGGTGTCTTTTGTTCTTGGTGGTTTGTGGGGTTTTTTTTTTTTTTTTTAATCCAGGCAGCACAGCAATAACATCATCCACTATTGTCAGCACAAATACGAACTCTTATTTTCATCGGGAGGTAACCTACTTTTAAAAGAGCACCTTGGATGCTGAATTTTATATTACCTAGGGAAAATCGGGAGGGAAGAGAAGCTCATCTGCTGTTTCAGGACTATGAAAAGGGTACGTGTGTGATACAGGAAAGGGGATTCTGGCCAGCTCTGGGCGATCTGTGGCAGAAGGAGCTGCGTGGATGTGTCAGTCCCCTTTATGGGCTGCAGGAAATGCGATTCCTTCTTTCTCCATAACTGCCGCTGTCCTGAGACCCGTTAGGCTGAAAGTGCTGCAGGAGGCAGGGCAGGGAAGCTTCATTGATGAAAAACTGGCTGAACAGGAGATGTTGGGGTGCAGAAGTTGGGGCCACTTGGCCGCTGATCCCTCCGGCTCCTCAGAAATATGAATGTTTTTTAGGAAAATGCTCATATTTAAGGCATTTTCCTTGCAATACTAAGGGTGTTACGCAGAGCAAACCCAGATAAATGTTGGTGTGGAGCCCGGCAGGTGCACATGGACAGGCACAGCAGGGCTGGCCTAGAGAGGCTCTGCCGTGGCTGAACAGGACTGCGCAGGGAAAATGGAGACGTGAAAGCCTCCTCTTCCCTCAGCTCCTCAAACCTTTCTCTTGTGAGATGCAAGCAGCAATTTGCCAGAGTGAGATGTGTGATTCCTGCGGGACTGATGAGAGCTGGGCCTTGGCTCCCATGGTGCACGATGGACACGGTCCTGGGGGCTCTGGAGCTCTCTCCGTGTCTGGCCGGGAGCAGCACAGGCAGGGGCAGAGGCTCTCGGGGTGGTCACTGCCTTGTTCCAGCTCCTCGGGTCTCGGGAGGCTGCTCTGGATCCTTCCCTGGGCTGCTCCATGGCTGTGGGACAGACCTGGGGAATCTCTGATGCCTGCAAGCTCGAAACTCCTCTCGAATCTTGAATTTCTTTCTTTATGCTTCAGCTTCGTCCTGACAGCCACTGCTGGGTCGCCCGTTAGTGCCCAGAGCAGTGATCAGCTGCCCCAGGGACAATTTCCACGCCCGTGAGCCCTCCCAGGGGTCAGCGTGGTGATGTGGGGCCGGGTGTGCGCCCAGCAGCGCCAGCAGTGCCCCGCACACAAGCACACGCTGCTCTGGGCAGCTCGGGGTGCCACGAGCGCGTCCTGCCCCAGCCGTGCCACCACAGGCACCGAGTGCCCAGAGCCTGGGGGCTGCCCAGAGCGGCAGGGGCAGGGTGAACGGGCTGCTCTGGATCCTGCTCCTCACCCTGACCGAGGGAAATGATCTGCTGATGGCGCAGCGATTGGGATGTTGGGCTTTTCTTCGTAACGCTGAGATAAAGAATAGGCTGTCCTCGAGCCCAAATGCAGCCAAGGTTCATGAAAAATGAAAAATGGAAGCACTTAAGGAATGGGGTTTTCAAGTGAGGTTTTTAAGAGCTGGGTCATCAGATGAGAAGAGTTTCCTAAAATTAGGGGCTGACCATTAGAAGAATAAAAGGAGTTGTAGGGGAAATGTGGAAAATACGGATGCATCCACAGGTGGAAATGCAGCTGTGCAGGCACAAATCTGTGCGTAAGGAGAAAGGGTTGGCCATAGTGTTGGGACAGGAAAACAATCATCTTAAAATATCAAAAGTAATATCAAATAGAAACAAATAAAAAATAATAATCTTAAAATATCTTCCATAATCTTAACCTCCTGCTGAGCCTTCCCTGCTGGAGAAGTGCAAAATAATCACAGTAAGCTGTGGCTGCTCCTGGAAGTGTCCCAGGCCAGGCTGGACAGGGCTTAGAGCAGCCTGGGACAGTGGGAGGTGTCCCTGCTGTGGCAGGGCTGGAACAAAAGGATCTTTCAGGGTTCCTTCAACCTAAACTATTCCATGATTCCCTGACATGACGGCAGCTGGAACAAACACCTCTTGATTCCACTGTCTTTGCATTGCCCATGATGACTCTGGCTCATATTCTCCTCTATGCAGAAATATTCAAAAACCTCTGGAAGAATTTCCGGACAAAATCCCGCAAATTCCGTGTCGGTCCCGTATTCAGCTCTGGGAGCAAACCACAGGATCTCTGCTCCCCTCCCCATAAATTACAAAGCTGGGTGTAACCTCGTTAACGTGTAAGCACGACTGAATGGAGCGGAGTTTAGCAGGAAGCACATGCAAGGGTGCACGTGTGTGCTCGTGTTAGGGCTCCGCTGAACTCAATCCTGGAATATAATTCAATTTTAATTGGCGTGAGGCTTGAAGAGAAGTTGACAGCTGATGGATAGATCCTGATTTTATTTGCTTTGCTGCATCCAGAAGACAAAAATAGCAGGTGAAAATACTCCTGGTCCCTGCCAGCACCTCAAAACTCGGAGCAATTGCCTTTCAAAATAAAACTGGAGCCATTCCCTGCGGACGGTGTCCGTTTCTTCAGCACAGGATTTTGGGAGAGCTTCACAGGACATCCCAGGAAACAGCATGATCCAGAGGAAAACACCAGTTAGTCTGAAAACTCACTTCAAAAATATTTATCAATGGCTCCCTGTGGAACCGGAGAGAGATGTTAAGTGGTTTGTGTAGCTCTGGTGATATTTCATTAGAGATCTGTGTGATGGACCAGAGAAAGTGCTTATTACTGCTCCAAATGACACAAACTGAGGCGGGCTGTGATTATGGTGGGAGACAGGATTAGAATTCCAAGTGAGACGAGCAGGGGAAAAAAACCTGGAGAGAAGGATGCAGCTCGAGAAAGGCAAATTCAAGGTCCTGCACCTCAGTGAGAAAAATCAAGTGGGCAAAGAGAGGAAAGGAAAACGACTGCTGAGAGGAGTTTGTGCAGGCAGTGGGGTGAGCATGAGGTGAGGGAGAGTCACCAGAGCTGTTCTGGGGAAACCTCTGGAATACAGGAACATCCACCCTGACCTTCGGGACAGGGGCAACAATCCCTCTGTTCCGGCCAGAGCTGCTCAGTGGCATCTGGAAACATGAGCTTGGGGAAAAGACTGAACAAATCCAGAGGAAAGATCAGGTTCGTGAGGGTGGCTTTGCCAAAAATGCACCACTGAATGGTCCTTCTCACAGTCACAGAGTCATGGAGTGGTTTGGGTTGGAAGCGACCTCAAAGCTCATCCATTCCCAGCCCTGCCACGGCAGGGACACCTCCCACTGCCCCAGGCTGCTCCAGGCCCTGTCCAGCCTGGCCTTGGGCACTGCCAGGGATCCAGGGGCAGCCACAGCTGCTCTGGGAATTCCATCCCAGGGCCTCCCCACCCTCCCAGGGAAGGATGTCTCCCCAGTACCCCCTCTAACCCTGCCTCCTGTCAGTGGGAACCCATCCCTGCTGGTCCTGTCCCTCCCAGCCTCTCTCCATCTTTCCTTGTGGACTCCTGCAGCTATTGGAAGGCCACCCTGGGAGCTTCTCCTCTCCCTCTGTTCCTGCCCTCTTCCCCTTTTCCCTCTCCCACAGACCCAGTTTGCTTCAGGAAGGCTGGAATTTGCTCCCGCTGGAGAAAACTTAGGGAAGAAAAACGAGAGGAAGTGGTGCTTCTGCAGCCACTGCCGAGTGCCGATTTTGGAGCCCAAGGCAAACCCTTCCCTGTGCCCTGTGTGCCCCACACGGGGCCCCTGCTGCCTCCACTCCTCCCTGAGCCCCTCCGCAGCTGCGGCGTGGCCCTGGAGCGGCATTTCCACCCACCAGCTGCTGATTCCGTGGCCCTGGAGCGGCATTTCCACCCACCAGCTGCTGATTCCATGGCCCGCACCAACACCGGTGATGGCACGCATCACACGGGGCACAGCCTCACATGTGCCTCGCGCGGGGCACGGCGCAGCGACGCTGCTGCCGCGCCGGCCTCACCGCCCTGCCTTGGCACGGGCTGGCCATGCCCCGCGTCCCTGCTCCCTCAGCAAACCTGCTCCTGGACGCTCCCAGGGCTTCCTGTTTGTGCCTCTCTCTGCTCAACACAACAGATGCCTTTCCCTCCCTGCCAGAACGAGCTCGCAGGACTGAGGCAACGGCATAAAAAGTTGTGAGATCTGGATTCATGGGTAGGGAAGAGCATGTGCTCTGTTGGATAAATGCATTTCGTGACCTGTGCATGGGGAAAGCGCGCGAAAACTACAAGTTATTTTAAGTTCTAATTTAGTGTTCCAAATAATGTGAAACTATTTTGCAATATCAATACATTTCTTAATTTAAACAAATCTAATTATGCTAAATTAAAGATTTATTTAGCTGACTTGGCAATGTTGAATGCTTAAATATTTCAGATGTCCGAGATAAACGTAATAAAATGACTCTGTTTAATCTACAAATTAATCCAAAAAAATAAATTGCATTTTAATTACATTGATAAGGATCAAGCCCAAGCATGATTGGCATGGTCCTTGCCCGAGACAGAAGGAGGCAAACACTGGGACAGACTCAGTTTATTCCCCACACGCCTGGAGGTTCGGAGTGATTCTGCTGAGTTCTGTGCATGCATTTCTGACTTATCCTAATCGAGCTGAACAAAATCTGGCCCTGTACCTGAAACTGGTCCAGCACATTCCTACGCTGGGGATGACTCCAGCAAGGAAAATCTGTCTTGCAAATGACTCAGTGTAAAAAACCTGCGCTGGAGATGGTGGGAATCAGGGTGACGCCTGTGAAAATGAGATTAATCAATATGAAGATGAGGATCAGCAGTCTGTCACTGCAGGGCTGTTGGGTAATCGCGGTGCTGGGCAAACCGGGAAAGGCGGGAAAGCGGGAGAAATGTCAGGGGTAATCAGGAATGAGGAGCTGTTCCCAGAGACACGAGGGACTGAGGCTGCACACTGAGAGAGGTGCACTGGAAAGTCGGGGTTACAGCCCCACAGCTGGGGGAGCTCGATGTGAAAACAGCCCCAGAAAAGCAGCAGAGTTGTTCCATCTCTGGCTGAGGTTTCTGCAGCTGCAATTGTCAGGCTGGGTCATTCCTGATGGAAAGGATGTGCGGGAGTGCTGAGCAGAGAAGCCGCCCCGCTGCAGCAGGGGATTCCCCATGGGCACATTGGCCTTTTCTGGGCCTTTTTGCCCCAGAACTCCCCAGGAAGAGCCTTTGTCCCAGGCTGGGGGGGCTCCAGGGGCTGTGAGCCATCCCTCACCCCATGGCTGCGGGGTTTATTCCTCCACAAGGAGCTGCAGGGGTTGCTGGTCACTGCTGCTGTAACTCCTGAACCCACCGTGCCTCCCCAGGCTCCTTTCCCCCTGCCTCGCTCACTCCAGACATTTTTGTGGCGTTTCTTGGAAGTTTGATCCCACTGATGCCGGTGCTGGCTCTGTCTGGCCTCTGCCTTGCAAATAAAGGGACAGGTTTGACCTCATCGCTGTCAGATCTGTGCATATTTATTTGTTATTTGTATTTATTTATATTTCCTGTAATATTTTAATTACGAAAGTGAGCAGAGGTGAGACACACCGGCGCCCTTGGCAGCTCTCTGCAATGGGGCACCCTTCACCCCCTTGCACTTTAATTTGTGACATTTCCAGTTTGCTGCTTATTGGAAGAGGTAAAATTTAACCACCTCACAATGGAGTTACAAAGCAATGTTTCTTTGCTCACTTTGCAAAGCCATTATGGATCGCAGTCTGCGGGGCTTGGGGAGCACAACTTGGAAATCACTTGAGGAGGATGGAGGAAGAGAGCAGGGACTGATTTCTTAGAGTTCATGCAAGAGGTTTTGTAGAGATGGGAGAGTCAGGGTTTGGTGTCCCACAGGCTGATCCTTAAAAATAGCTGGAGTGGAAACAAAATAAAAAACAAATTTAAAAAAAAAAAAAAAAAGGCAAACAAGTAAGCAAAAAAACCCCCAAAAATCTCCAAGGAAATGGACAGAAAAGGCTGAAGGGTCTGTGAGATGAGGCAGAAGCTCGTGGAGTGTTTTCACTCCGATGCACATGGAACACCCAGGTGTCCGTGCCAGTGGGATCCATGGCCAGGCTCCATCCTGAGCACCCTCAGGAGCAGCAGAGGGGTCTGCACGTGACCATGGGAGGAATTCTCGTTCCCTCAGCAGCACAGGGGTGTGGTCCCAGGCCCCTCTGGCCACTCCTGGCTGAGCACAGGGCACCCGAGGCATCCCAGGCTCTGGGCTTGGTTTCCCCTTTCCAGGAGCTCTAAACGATTTCTCCAATGGTTTCAAAAAGCGCCAAAGTCACTTTGAAGCTCAGCTTTCAGCGCCCTTCATTGGCGTTTTTTGGGAACTTTTCAGCCATTCCTGAATGTGATTGATGCTCTCTTTAAGGTGCATTTGCAGTGCCAGGGACGAGCAGGATCCTCGTAGCTCAAAGGAGACTCGTCCCCTAAATTCTGTCAACTCCCACTTCGACTTAATGGGGCCTGTAAAACTGCTGAGCACTCGAGCTGCCTTCAAATTCCCCGGCAGGAACGCACAGGCGAGGGTTATTCTTGCATGGAGGAGCTCCTGGTGATGGGCGTTGTGAGAACCGGCTCGGGCTTGTCTCAGCTTTGTGCCTGCGCTTCGGAGGGTTCCCACACAAAAAAATCAAAAGATGCTCGTGCCTGTGTCATTTTAATTGAGAAAATCTCTCTCTGTTTTGGTTTCTTGAATTCCTTTTAACTGGACTGCAGAGAGACAAAACTGATTGTTTATCAAATTAGGTCTTGGAAAATGCTTTTCCCCTTGAGGTCAAAAAACAAAAAAATCATTCCACTCTTGTAAGTTATTTTGGCTTCATGCTTCTTTCAATCTTCTCCAACTTTTTCTTCCTTTGTTCTTTCTCCAACACCACAAAAATGTAATAACAGCAGAAGCAGACAACACAGATGAGACAACCTGGAGAGTATTTGAGTAAGTGCTCAAGTATTTTGTCCGTGGGTTTAAGGGCTGCGCTGGAGTGTGGACGGCATTTCCAGCTCGATGGGTGAAAGCTGTTTCCTCAAATTATAGGGACAACAGAGACCTCACAGCAAAAGAGAATTGTTCGTGGTGTGACTTTTTGCTCTCTTCTCGTAGTTAATAAAGCGTCGTTTAAAGTTGTTTAAAGTAAAGGACAAAAAGCCCTAATAACTCTTGTATTTCTAGAAAAAGGCCATAGGTTTCTTGAAGGAGAAATCAGAATTATCCCTTCGAATTCAGTAAAGAAATATTTCATGACATTACTGCAATGAAATTATTTTCACCCTGATTTCAGTGGGGAAATTCTGCTTCAGTAAAACCCAAATGCTCAACAAGTGTGTGCCCTCTGATCTTATTCATGGGGGAGAAAGAACCACAGATCTTTTCTAAGAAAACTCTGCTTTGATATGGATTTTTTTAAACAAGTCCTCATCTTGTTCTGAAATTGTCACTGTTGAAATTTTGGTTGTACTTTAAACAACTTTTACACATAAATGTACTCCTTATCTTTTTACCTGGCTTGTGTGTGTGTGTGTGTGTCCCAGGATTCTCTTCAGAACAAAGATTTGGGGTTTTTCTTTCCCCAATCAAAATGCAGAGCAGGAGGGTGAACCTTTCAGAATCTTCCAAATTTTCTTGAAAGTGAAAATTCTTTCTCTGCTCACATCTTTTTGATATCTCTCTTGCTGAACTTTCCATATGAAAATCTGTAATTTGACTCTGAATACTCCTAATTTCTGCACACTCGGGTCTGTGTTCCCATAGCGATTGCTGCTGTCAGGATTTGGACATCAAAACTAAAAGCAAAACACGAGGCTGGGCTGCATTAGCCTGGGAGAAGCTGGGATGAACTGCTCCTTGTTTTATTTTAGGATTGCAGGGAAAGCTTGCTTGGAACGATAGATCAGCTGTGAAGATGGTTCAAAGAAAAACTCTTCATCAGCAGAACAGTAGAAGCCGCTCTCATTTTTAATTTTTATGGAGCCCTTTTAGCACCTACGATGACCACGAGGGAGAAACAGACAAAAATATTGCCCATTGTAATAAATAATTTGTCTCAAGTTTCAAGCCTGTTATGAAGTGAAATTTGAGGAAATCTTCTAAGCAGAGCTCCAGGGCACCTGTGACTTTTAAACAGAGCTCTGCTGCTCCCAGGGAAGCGCCCACCTTTGGAGATGGAGCTGGAGGCGAAAAGCCTCAAACACTCGATGTCCCTGCAGCTCCCTGCCCCTGGTGTCCCTCCTCTGCTCCTCAGCTCCTGTCACCAGGAACATCTGCCTCTGTCTAGACCTTTCAGAGGCTGCAGAATCCAAAATATCTGCTTTTGATGCCAGCCTGGCTGTGGGCTGTTTGGGTGCTTGCTGTAGCTGAGGAACTCCAAATGTCAGGCTATTTGTGGTGCTGTGAAAATCACAGTTTAGCCCCAAAAGCGAGCGCGCTTTGCTCACAGAATCCGATTTTTAGCAAAGACACAGGTCCAGCTGAGCATGTCATGGGTGCCTTGAAAGTTGAAATTTCCCTCTCCGTGCCCAGGAGGGGTTCAGGGACTCAGGAGTGGCAGAAGATGCTCCCTGAAACAAATGGCTTTGTCCACTGAGGGAGGTTTAGGGACTGGGAACGGTGCGAAACTCCCGAGCCGTGGAGCAGCTGCTGATTAATTCAGCACTGCCCCTTCTGAGCACTGCGTGCAGGAGTCCTGGGTGAAAAGAAAGGCTCTGCAATTAATGCAGCAGGGAGAGGGAATGCAGAGCAGGGCTCACAGGTGCGTGGGTTCAAATACACGACACCAGTCTCTATCGTGAGGATCACCTCAGCCCCGTGACGTTGTGTTTCGTGCTGTTACGGAGTGGAGAGGCTCCTTTTGCTGCTGAATCATAAATGTTGCAGCAGCTGGAGATGGCATGAGCTCTGCAGCAACATCCCTGGGCACAGGAGGCCCTCAGTTTATTGGGATTTTGGGGTTTTGGTCAATATTCCCATCACTTGTTATGACAATCCTGCCCAAAGCCTGTAAGAAACAACAGAAAAGTATCTAGAAAGCCAAAATAACTCATTATTGCCAGTTATGTGCTCATCAGAATCCTAAGGGGGCTGTGACCTGATTGTAACTTTCCCCCAGAGCCCTACAATAATTTTAGCTGTGAAAGGAAATTTTATGGCATGTAAGATTAGCCCACACTAATGCAAGGTCAAAAATAATAGAATCAATAAGCAAACTCAATACTGTTAACATTTTGAGAAAATTACTACTGGAAAACAATGTCAACAACAGATTGAAATGGGTCTCCAAAGTTGTCCTATTGATTTCCTTTCAGATTCGTGACAATCTAACTCTTTTTCCGCTGCAATATGGTATCCATTTTTCTTGGTGGTTTTTTCCTTTTTGTTCTTTGCGTTTTTCCAGCCCATTTTAGCTATGAACATTTGCTGGTTTATTATTTAAAAATATGGCAAAATTACTATCTTTGAGTTTTTATTCTGAAATAGACAAAAGCCTCCGATCCCGTTCGAAAGTGGTTGGAGAGCCTAAGGCTATTTGCAAGTTTTAATTCTGTTAGCAATGCACCAGCACAAAAAAGTGTGGGGAGGAGGAGGGAGGGAATTGAAAGCAAGTTTGACATTTGTTTAGAGCTGTCAAAATTAAGTACACTGAGCATGAGAGAGAAGTCAAAAGCTGCCGTGTGGATTCAAGTACTGCATTTCATAGCAGTAATGGTTTGCAGCAGCACCGGCACCACAACCTGGCTGTGCTGGGGCTCGGGAGGGAACAAAGTCTGGTTCAGCCGTAGAATGGGCCCTGTGCAGCCCAGGTGTCCCTGCGGGGACGGGGCAGTGCCTGGGTCTGTGTTTGCAGCAGGAACCTGCTGAGATCCAAGCTTTTCCAGTGCTGCAGCTCCGGTTTGTGCAGTGTGGAATCGGGGAATGGCTTGGGCTGGGAGGGACCTGAATTCCCATCCATTCCCAGCCCTGCCATGGCAGGGACACCTCCTGCTGTCCCAGGTTGCTCCAAGCCCTGTCCAGCCGGGCCTTGGACACTGCCAGGGATCCAGGGGCAGCCACAGCTGCTCTGGGAATTCCATCCCAGCCCCTCCCACCCTCACAGGGAGGATTTTCATCCTAATATTTCCCCTAAATGTCCCCCCTTTCACTTTGAACCCTTTGCTCCTGTGTTACACACTTACAGATACATTCAACAATATTTGCACCCGTGTGGCGTTGGGAAAACAACGATTTAATGTTGGAGCAGTGAGACTGCGGGCTGAGAGCTCCAGGTTCAGCGACAAGGAGAGGGACAGGAAGGGAGAGAGGAAGGAAGAGAGGGAGAGAGGGAGAGAGGGAGGGAGAGAGGGATGCACCACCCTGGTGGCAAGGGCAGGGCTGATCTGCCGCTCTCTCCTCAGTCGGAGCCGAGCAGGAGGGTGGGGCTGGCAGGGTGGCACCGCTCCGGTTCAGATGTGAGAGCGCTGCCAAGGCGCGAGGAGGTGAAATAAAATGTCAATATTAGCCCAGGATCTCGTGTAAAGCCCTTCAAAGAATCCTCTCTCTTCAGGAAGGAACTTGAGCTCCCGCTTTCCTTTGCACACACAGGCAGAAATGCTGGTGTCTGGGGAGGAAAAGGATGGATTTTGTTCCGGGATGAGCTCCTGTGCAAGGCACTGCTCCTGTGCTGGTTTGAAGCCTGGCTCTTGCAGGCTCCGGGAGCAGCAGGGATGAGCAAAGAGCTGCTGTTCTCACCCTGTGACGTCCAAGCATCCACACCGGGATGACCTGGGGTTTTCATTTGGACAGACCCCAAAATGAGCGTTATTCATAGTGACGCTACTTCACCCACTCTTACAGTTGTTTTTCAAGCTGCTGTTCTAACTGTGCTCTAGAAAGCTATTTTTAAAGTTTTTTGTTCTCTTAAAAAAAAAAAAAAGTGTGAGACTTGAGAGAGGTTTTGGCCATCTTTAGCATTCCTGTAGTGTTCTATTTCACGTGGATACACACCATCAGCACTTTGCCATTGTAAGGCAACGTATGCTGCCTGAAACAAGTGAAACACCAAACCCATCTTTTTTGTACGTACATCTGCTTGGAATTTTACTGAATTCCCATCGTTGAAAATTATATTTAAGGAAAACATCCAATTTTATTGTTCCAGGTCCAGACTGGAGATCGGAATAGAGATTTTGTTTTTTAAAAGTAGAATTCTGAAAAATGAAAGTAAAATCCCTTTTGATTTCCATCTACTGCAGGCCCGTGCTGTGACCTGTGTTTGGATTTCTAATTCCCTGTGGAATGAATCTTACAATATTTCCTTCAGTGAATTTAGGTGGTTTCCTTCTGGGTTGCACCAAATCACTCCACAAAGCTCAGCAGATCTTTGTTCACCTGAAGTTTTCTTCAGACATCTCCGTTTCCCTCTGCTGACTGTGGAGCAAGTTTAGAATACAAACCACGTGGTGTTTGATGTTGCAGGAGTTGTTGTGCCCAAATGCACTTTCGTGGGCGTGCCCCAGGCTGAGTGGGGTCATAAGGAACGGACTTTGTGCTTCCCTGAAGTTCAGCAGCTTTGCTTGCTCCTCTGCCGTCTCACAAGCCCTGTTCTGCCCCAAGCCAAAGCTGATGGAAGCAGATGATTCCTGCCAGGCTCCTGCTGCTGGCCAAGGGACTGGCAGCAGCTCTGCACTCTGGTCCCAGGCAGCAAATCACGGTGCAGTTTGTGACTCCGAGCAAACTTTGACAGCCCAGAAGTTACTTGAAATGCATTTCTTGTCATTGCTGGAGAGAGGAAAAAAACTATAGAAGAAAGAAAAAACAGCACTGAAGGGAGTTGTCACACAAAAGTGTGTGGTATGAACTCGGGGACCTAAAAAATCAATCATGGCAATTATTTTACTAAATTATTTTAAACTGTAGTGTGTCCAGAAGTCTTTCTGTTAAATGTCTGCTGTCACAGCAACAAGCTGTGCTGTTTCCATCTCTGACCTTTTCCATGTTAAAATGCGTGTCAGTATGTAAAACAGAAGCACTCCACACACACGATGACTGTAGCAGGGCTGTGCTTTGCTGCACTGAAGGTCCTGGCGATGCAGATTTTGCAGGAAACGAGGATAATTATCGGGACAATTCGCCATTTAGTTAGAGGGGGGAAAACACCCACCAACAACAAGCAAAGGTTGCTTTTTTCAACGTTTGTTTTGTCACATTCGTTTTTGCTGTGATCTATTTGAGGGAACAGAATGGGAGGCTTAAGTGGCACATGCAGAGAATGGATGAGCTGATGATGAAGTGTGAAATGACCATTAAAGCACTGACCGTTTATCCCTAATACTCCATTTGGAGCTGAGATCTGAGTGAAATGAGTTTAGTGGTTGCAGTTCAGTTCCTGGCGGACAGCAGTCCATATGTCACACAAAGCTCAATCAGCCGCTGCAGCTGAACATCAATACCGCCATTGATCCCCAGGGGATGTGGGTCACACTGGGGGATGAGAGCACTGAGGATGTGAAGAGCCTCGAGGAGGATTCGGGCGAACCTTTGGGATGTTCTCAACGCAGGTGCTGGCATTTTGTTTCCAAAATCTCCTCACACACAAGCATGGAGTGCCCCAGCAGGGGCCGTGGGCTCTCTGGGTTGGGGAATTCTCTGCTTTGCCGTGGGAATGGAAGGACATCGAGGGCAGCCACCCCGACTGCAGCTACAGCTGGAGAGACTGCGAGCCTTGGGTCTGATTTCCCTGCGCGGTGCCGAATCTCCAGGGTGAAACCAGAGCTCCCAGGGCTCCATGCTGACCTCACACAGGGCACTGCAGAGGGGCTGGGGCAGGCACTGGTGTTCAGGGGCTTTGATTGATTGCTGTCCCGTCCTCTGAGGGCTTTCCTTAAGGCCACATCCGTGAATATTTGTAAGCGATGTTTGGTTTGGTGGCCATGGTGGTGTTAGGTCAGGGTTGGATTGATGGTCTTGGAATTCCCATCCAGCCTTAATGATTCTGGGATTCTGAGCTCTCATCTGATTGGGAAAAGAGTAGCAGCAGCAGTATTTGTGCTTGAAGGAACTGCAGACCTTGATCAGAGCAGGTGCTCAGCCATCCTGGGCTCTGCAGGAAGTAAAGATTTCTCTGTTATGAAAGACCTCGGTCTGGTGTTCATCCCAAAGGTGTTGAGGATGAGCGTAGGGAGCTGCGGAGTGCAGCAGGGTGTGGGGAAGGGAGAATCCAGCCGGGAGATCCCAGCCTTGGACAGGGAGATTTCCTCTATAAAGGTCATTTTTCCAAGGCCTGGTGAAAGGAACTGTTTGAATTCCACAGGCTGCCCTGCCAGGGCTCTGGAGCTATCACCAGAACATTCCCTACATCTCACCAGCCACAATAAAGTTGTTTCAGCATAAATCTGCTTCATGGTTGAAATTAGAAAATTACATCCTCTGAGAGAGATTTTAATTCAGGGAAGTGAGGTTCGGTGTTATGGTTTCTTTCTTTTGAGATTTAGATTGATGATTAATGGAAAATAGTATATCGTAGTAAGTCACAGGGAAATTATACCCATTCTGGGAAAGGATGGATGGAGATGGATATATATATCTCCTCTTTCCCAGGAGTTTAGGCTGGAAATTTCGAGAAAATTAATCAAATCATATGCAATTATGCCATTTTCTCCAGATGATGGCACACGCTGTAGTGAATGCTCGCCATCCCCTATCAAAGAGTGGAGAAATTCCTGCGTTCCCTGTCTCGGGGGAAAGTTCTAGATAGTTCTGGATAGGAGCTGTGGGGAGCTGGTGCAGGGGTGATGCCCCCTGGGCCGGGAGGTGCTGCAGCACGCCCCAGGCTCTCCCGGAGCACGGCGAGGAAGGTGAGGCTGTGGGAGCAGTGGGAGAAGCTGCTGGTGGCTGCTGCCTGTCCCTGAGTCACGCCGGAGGAGTCCTGGCGGCTGATTCATGGATTTGCGGTGGAACAGCCCCAGCAGGGCTGTGCAGGCTTGTGCAGAGCTCGCTGGGTGCGAACAGGCCTTCGCTGACGGGGTGGCCACACCCGCGAGATGTGTCTGAGCAGGTAGGAGGGGAACTGATTCACATTTACTGTCATTTTTTTTTTATTATTTCTTCTTTAGCTTTCTGTTGGCTTTACACCACCTGAACGCGTGGTTGGAACTGCAGCCAGAAAATCCAGAGTCTGATCAGGCTGGGATCGTTATTCCAGCTGAAATCCCATCCCTGTGCAGGAAGAGGAGCGTGTCATCAGTAGCTATGGAGGATCAGGGAAGGAGGGGCTTTGGGGCTGGGCTGGAGGGGCTGGAGGAGCTTGAGTGCTCCTCCTCAGCCCTTTCCCTGGAATTCCACCCTCAGACACAGCCCAGGGCCCAGGCAGCTGCGTCTGCCCCAAGCCTGCCCCCAGAGCACCAGGGAGTTGTGCTCTGCAGTGGCTCCAGAGCCCTGAGCTCTGCTCTGGGGCTGCTCCTGCAGCAGTGGCACTGGCACAGGGAGGGCTTGTTCGGGCCCTAAATAGAGAGGTGTGTGTGAGAGAGAGTGTGGGGGGTGGAAACAGAATGGCTGCACTGCCATGTGTGCCTGAAAATTTAAACTTAGCAATCCATAATGCAAGAGCATGCTTTCTCACTTTATTTTGGTATCTGGAAAGTTTCAGCACTGGCACCATATCAATATTTATTAATGCATTGTGAACCAGAACCTGTGATTATTACTCATGCTATCTCATACTTTACAAGCTTCAGCTCTGAAGAATAAAATCACATCTGCTTTTGCTCTTCCCATATTTTATTCAATGTTTTAACAGCTTTGCCGTAAATATCTCATCCATTATGATTCAGTTGTGACTGTATCAACTTCGCATCTCCTGTTTTATTGCTGTCATTATCCTTAAACAACGCACTGTTAATTCTGTTAACTAACAAGTTCATTGTTCTCTGCAGTCAGCACTCTCTGATTGTTGAGTCCACAGCATTCCTGGCTGTAAATCCACCCTGGGCACCGAGTGAAGCGTTTTCCTTTGCTTGGAATTGAGGAGATCTTCTTTATACAGGCTGATGAATGAAGGGTTAATTGTGATCCCGTGTGATAAAGCTCGCAGGGCAATTCTGACTTACCAGGAATAAAACCAGGGATTCTGTTCTCTTCTGCCTCAGCCCCCAGACAACAGCAATTTTCTTATACACTGAGTGTTCAAAGTTGTAAACTTAATGCTGGAGGGAGGAGGAAACCACTCAAATTATGAGCAGGAAGAAAGAGCATTAAAGAATAATGGAAATGGAATGACCAGCGTGCTCAGGAGTGGGACTGGGCAGGAGCCTGGCGTTGCTGGGGAATGAGAAATGGTGAAGGGAAAGGGATTTCTGTAGATATAAAGATATAAAAGCAGAGGTAGTGGATTTACGAGACCTGGATTTGTGTTTTAAAGAACAGAATGAAAAGGGGTGGAATGGCTTCATTATTTCATACAAATGAAGCTGTGAGTTGTGTCAGGGCAAAGCAGGCAGTGGGTTTATACTGCAAGTTTAGCTTGTAAGAAAAATAATCAGCTCTGGCGCTGTTGACAAAGGAAATAACCTGAGCGTGCAGAAGGCCGGGCTGCGCCTTTGCATCCTCTCAGCTGAGGAGTTGGTTTGTCCGTGGCAAGCTTGGGCTGTGTCCCTCTGCTGAGCTCCGTGTGTGTCTGCAGGAGGAATAACTGGAGAGGGAATCCGTTCATTCCCACCTCCCCACTGGAGCTTAGCGTGAGCCAATGTATCAAACACACCGCAGTCACTTCACCTGCTGGAGCTGCTGTTTAAATTGCGTTTAAACACAGGACAAGACCTGGATGGAGCCGGGATTTGAGCCACAGGAGTGTGCTGGGATCTGCCTGTCTGGTGCTGAATCTGCATCAGCACTGAAGTGCCCAATAAAGCTCGGGCAGAAATGCACACCCAAGGCAGCTTCCCCCAGCCTGGGCACAGCTTGAGACTGAAACCGCTTTGGCTCCAGGCTTGCTCCATTCACTCCAAAAAGCCCTGAATCCTCGTGGAATTGGTTTGGGGCAGACCTGGAGCTGAAGGAGAGATCTGGGAGCTCCAGCTTTGGGGTTTTTTTACTCAGCCTTGGACTGTGCGTAACCTGAGTGTTCATCACTCAGCTGCTCTGCTCTGGCTCCTCATTTACAAGGCACTGACCATAATGATAATAATGTTAATGATAATGATAATAACAACAACAATGTCTCAGTGTCTGGAGACCTCAGTTTCTGAATATTCCCCATCTGTTCAGTGCTGTCTCTGGAGAACAGAGGAAGGTGCAGAGCAACGGGGAGAAGCAGGAGATTCACACAGTTCTGAGGGAAAGTTGCCTTGAGTTTTGCTCTCAGCATTTCAATGCTCTGCGAGATTTTATCCGATTTCTCAAGAGCTGTTGTTGCCTTTGTTCCAAACTCGTGTTCCAGGGAGCTGTGGGTGGCCTGATCCTCATCTCAGGGCGTGCAGCTCCCAAAGGAAGTGCTCGGGAGGGCAGAGGGATTGCAGATCCCAGCGCTGAGCCCTGCCATGGCACAGCCGTTCTGCTGGATAAATACTGGGGGCTGGAGCCCTGAACTCGAGAAGGGTTCAGGTTTGATCTCCTCTGAGCTGACTGAACTAATCCCAGGGTTTCCCTTGATGGCAGGGAATGGAGTCTGCAAACACCGCTGGCTGTAGGGTGGCTCTTGCCCCGTCAGTGCCGCCCAGGCTGCAGGGGGATCGTGGATTCTTTACCCCTGGGAGAGGGCAAAATCCCCCAGATTTACCTAAAGGAGTTCACAGCTGGGATAAGGTGGGGAAGTTTCACTCTGCTCCATTGGTGTGGGTGGAGGGATTTGACCAAAACCCTTTATTTTGGAGCTGGGCAGAACTGGAGGGACACCACAGGGATTATCCTGGAAATCCACGCACATCTCCTGGCTGTGACTGCCCACATCAAATGCTCAGCTTCCCAAGGGTCTGTCCATCCTGCAGTGAAGGCTGGGAAGAGAGGGGATCTCTGGCCCAGGATCTGCAGCTGGGTCAGAGCTCAGGTATTTCCCAGAGGTGACCTCCAGAGCGGGCCCCGCTCTGTGGGTGTGGGAAGGTCATTAATCTCTGCCAGGCACCCCATCACTTGTGAGCCTTGTACCTCGTATTATTTAATTTCAGTCCAATTATTCCAGAAAAAAAACAATTAAGAAAATGAATAATTATAAAAGTAAGGTCAACTCAATTTTCTCTACTAATGTTTTTAGTTACTGGACTCATTATTGCTAATTTCTTTCATAATCTTTGCCATCTAACCTCATTTGTTTCATTGCCAAGTGGCAAGAAGGGAGCATCATAAAACTTCCCTGAAAACAAAGCAGAAAAATCATGACATTTTAGTGATTTCCTGAGAAAGTAATTATCTGTTGTTAACCTTTATGGAAAGAATTCTTCTGATCATCTTCAACGTAGCTGTTAAATCTCCGTCTTTCCTTTTCTAATTGCAATTTTCCAAACTGAAAGCACAGAGCTAGGTAGGTATTTTAATTTCACATCACCTTTTCTTCTAATAGTTCTATTATTGAATTATAAAGTGCTTTAAACAGTTTTTATAACCTAAAAGAAAACTGTTTGCAATGTTGTTTTTAAATGTAATGAATTTCACAGCACCAAATTTTCAATTTTTTTTTTTCTTTTTTTTTTCTTTTTTTTTTTTTTTTCCCTGAACGAATTCATTTGGGTTCATAAGAGTACCTTGAATTTTTCCTGTGGTGTTTGAGAGCTGAAGCCAATGGGAGATTTTCTGTAGATTTTGGAGGGCATAAATCAGGTTATTTCCTCCAAGCTGTAGATCAGGATTCGGGGGTGAATGCCGCACGTTTTGGAGCCTTGTGGGATTCAGTGAAGCCCTGTGAGGAGGCTCCTGTGGGTTACATTCTTTGTCTTCTGTTTCCATCCAGAAAACAAAGCTGGAGGAGGAAACCTTGGCAATCACATGAGGGTGGCAGAGAGGAAGAGTCAGGTTCTGGATTTTGGATTGCAGTGGATCTGTTAGAATGAATCAGCTGCCTTTCACTTAGCAGGACTGTGTAGCGTTATGCAATAATGCTCTTTAGAACTTTAAAATAGCAACTTTAGGGGGTTTTTAACTTTAAAATTTGAGGGGTTCCTTGGGGTTTGTGTTCTTTTAAGGAAAATATTCTCACCTGTGCCAGTATTTCAGAGTCTGCAGCACATGAGCAGTGATGTACTCAGAACGAAGCAGGGCTAAATCTGCAATGGTGTCGATAGATCTGGCTGGGAAATCTAACAATGACACATCCGTGAGGGCCCTCAGAATTCCTTAATTGTGCAGAAAGCCTTCCCTAGGAATGCTGAGGGCCAAAGGGAGCTCCTGTAGATGTTGAAAGGAGCCTGCACCCATGCCTAAATTAAAAAGGGTGAGTGGAGGTCAGGAGCAGCATTTCAGAGCTGATGGATTTATGGAGATGGAGGGGAGTAGAAGAGCGGCCTCCTTATAAATTTCTTTGGCTATCAGGATTCCAAGCAAAAGGGATTTTCTTTATTTTTCCTACTTTAATTTTCCCCTTCTAGATGCAATTAAAAGCCGGTTTCCTCTCCCTGCCCCGCTCAGGTGCAGCAGAGCTGCTGAGGTGCTTTGGGAGCGGCAGGGAGTTCGTTCTCTGCTCCGTGCAGAGGGCACGGGTTCTGTGTCTGCAGCCGGGACAGGAGCGCGGGGAGGGCACACACAGGAGCACGGCACCCCTGGGTGCTCAGTGCCCCTGATGGGAGGGGTTTTTCATGGAGCAGGGTAGGGCTGGGGAAAGGAATCCTCTGGAGACCAAATCTTTAAAATCCCATGGAGAGGGACAAGGATTGAGGCTGAATTTAGCACAGAATCACTGAGGCTGGAGAAGAACTCAGACCAAACCCCGCCTTCCCCACGAGCCTTTCCCTCACTGTTCCTGCGTCCCTTTCCTCACCTTTCCCTTTCCCTTTCCCTTTCCCTTTCCCTTTCCCTTTCCCTTTCCCTTT
>VZRN01001256.1:362553-376668 GCA_013397935.1 Dasyornis broadbenti
TTTCCCTTTCCCTTTCCCTTTCCCTTTCCCTTTCCTCTCACCTGTGTGTCCCCATCCCTCCTCACCCCCAGGGCTTCCAGCAGCCTCTTGTGGCCAGGGAGGTGGGGTTGGGATCCCCCCCGGGCTCACCCCACACCACCCCAGACCTGTCCCGGGTTCCCAGCCCCTTCCCCACTCCCTGCCTCGGGACTGCTGAACCCCAGCCCTGTGGCTGCACTGACCAACGGAGAAAAAGAACAAAAAAAAAAAAAGCCCAACCATTCTGGTTCTGTGAATTCCAAGTGTTGTGACACCTCCGTACAGATTTCCGTGTTCAGTCCCTTGGCTAAAACTAAGCTCTGGATCAACTTAATATCTGAAAGACTTCCTGCCAGGGATTACATCCTGCTCGGGCAGGGAGCTGGGCTTAGTGAGCTAATAGATCTTTTCTATCTCTAACTACTGCCAGTATGATTATGGTTTTTTAATCAGAAAAATGTGTTGCTGAAAAGCACCGAGATTAAGCACCACAATTGCCTGTAACAAAAGCAAGTTTTGTTGGATGAGCAGAGATCTGATGAATGACATGATTTGAAATGTTTTCATCCTAATGGCTTCCTCTTCTGAAGTTAATTTTTTTTGTCAGTTGCCAAAACATTTATGAGCAGATTTGTGGATAATGACACTCTTAGATGGGGGTTTAAATAAAAATCTGTTCCATTTGCAACCTGAAGGACCCAGTATTGAAGCAGACAAATGGGTTTGAGGCTGATTCTTCTGGTGGCAGCGTAATAGATGAGCTGGGGTCACTGGTGCTGCACAGAGAGCAAGACACAAACTTTTAGGCCAGTTGTTTGTTCCTTGAAGAAGTTTAACAGAGGAAGCGATAAATATATTTAAAATGCAATTTTGTAAGGAATGTCTGCTGTGGAGGGCACGGGGCTGCAATCTAGGGAAGCTCTTGTTCCCTTTGTGAGCTGCAAAACAGGTGAAGAAAGAGGAGAGATGGGCATTCTGTGCTGGATAAATACCTGCATTTGGAATTGCTGCCTTTGTTCAACAGCTGAGTTCGGAAAAGGGACAAGAAAAACCATCCTCTCCCAGCCCTTTTGAAAAGGAAATTTGGCCAGTGGTTGGATAATAGACTGGGTAGAATAATCCGGGCTTATATAAGCTAGGAGAGGTTTTTAGGGGCTTGTTTGATCACAGAGCCCTCGTGTCAAATAAGGCACCACACAGAAATCCAGAGCAGGCTGTGATTCACGTGCTTAAATCACACGGGTGGAAAAGCAAGCACTCAAAAGTGTCCTAAGAAAAGGAGGGGAAAAGGGCAGAATCTTGGTTGGTTCTTACCAAAGGTGAGCAGAGATCTCGTGCCACCCTTGGGGTCAGTCTGTACCTGCACCTCAGGGCTGGGGAGCTGAGGCAGAGAATCCTGGCGTTCTTCCTTCAGCGGTTTGCATGGATTCATGGAATCCCAGAATGGTTTGGGTGGGAAAGGACCTTAAAGCCCATCCCATCCCAGCCCTGCCATGGCAGGGACACCTCCCACTGTCCCAGGCTGCTCCAAGCCCTGTCCAGCCTGGCCTTGGGCACTGCCAGGGATCCAGGGGCAGCCCCAGCTGCTCTGGTCCTGTCCCAGCTGTGCCGTGTGTGCACCAGAGCCCTGCAGCTCAAACACGGAGACATCAAATCTCATTTTCTGTGCTAATTTAAAAATACCCAACTGATGCCCTGCTCAGGGCCCGTTTGAGCCTCCTCCTGAACCGCTGCATTTATGACACACCCAAAACAGCAGCAGTGGCAAAATCTGTATTTACATACCCAGAACTGGGTTGGTTTGTTTCCGTGTAAATGCCTGTGGTGAGGTGTTTGCAATTACGTTTGTTTTCTTCTCCCAAATCCTACCTCCGTCCACATCCTTCATCTGAAATAGGAATGCAGCCCATTATCCCCCTAGGAAATAAGGTGAAGTATCCACTTTCGCCATCCTCCAGGATGGCATTACAATTATTTGCTGGTGATGATGTGTATTTTCTGCTCCTGAATTCTGAGGTGCATCTCTGTCACGCTTTGCAGCATTTCTAAAACGTATTTGTTGCTCTCTTGTCCCAAATTCCACCTTTTCAAAAGCTTGTTATGCTTGATCCGGTCTTTGTCTCCAGCTCCAGAGTCTGGATCACATGGAACTTCAACAATTTCAGTCATCAGGAAGGCTGAATAGCATTTTCTTTCAGTTCATGAGAGAATTGATAAGAAAGGTGGAAAACTTGGAAGGCAAATTACAGAAGTTCAGCTGCTTTGCAGGCATCAGTGACAGCTGAGGCACACTGCAAATGCCTTCAAAACATTCCCTAAAATACTTATCCAGTTGAAATTAGTTCTAATTTGTAAAAACACATTTCTTCTCTGAAGTCAGCTGGGTTACCAAGTTCTTTCAACCTGAAATCAGAGAATTAAATTCTGGCCTTGATTAAACAAATGGTAAAACTGCCCTTCATTTTATTGATACCAAGATTTCAGTTAGAACTATTTAGGAATAAGAACTCGGCATTCCAGGTTTTAGTCCTGCACCCACCAAGCTTCCACAGGGTTGTTTCTTACCATCGATTTCCTAGAGTTTATTTTCCAGGCAACTTCTAAACACTGGGCCTTTCCTTTACTGTCCAAAGCGCATTTATTCCACAACCCCATAGATTTTGTTCATGCTGGGACTTTAAATCAACTTTCAAATGCCCACAGGTACCTTCAAAGGCTCCCGAAAAAGAATGGTTTACAGGGGTGTTTTTTGCTTTGCCAGGATTATGATTTGTTATTCATCTTGTGCGTTTTTAAGCAGGGCCCTGCCCTGAGCATTCCTATTAATGGCCTGGCTGTATTTAGCTGGATAAAAACCATTCAGCCCAGTGCGTATGATAGTTACATTTCTGTGATATACATACTGGGTAAAAGCTTTCTCATTTTCATCATTTAGACAGGTGGGCTCTGGTAAATCACGTGCAGCACTCAGAGCAGGATGACGGTGTGGTGGGGGGTAAAGCAAATAGCAGGCAACTGCTGCAGGAGGCTTTTGCTGAAAGCCTCCACCGAATGTTTAAAGCCAGAAGAGGCTGAAAATTACATTAATTTCTCTTCTTTTCCCCTCGCAAGGCCCTTGTTAGAGCAGGAAGAGGCTGTGCTTGCCCTGCTGGTGCCGTGCTCAGGTTGAGCTGCTCGGAGATGCAAACCTGTTTGCCTTGGAGCCCCTTTGTCCCAGCACTGGGCTTTGCAGAGCTCTGCTTCCCCCAGCCCGGGGTCCCTGTGCTGGCAGCACCCGAGGGAGGCCCAGCTCTGCAAGCTGGGAGCCTGAAATCCCCGTCTGCTCAAGTTCATCGGGCGCTGGCTGGAATTTAATTCCCGATCTCCATTTCCTGTAAAATGAAGTCTGTGTTCAGCCCCCGTACATTGGTTTGAAGCCTCCCTTGCCGCCTCCCCTGACCCTGGGTACCCCCAGAGCGCTTGGGGCACAGCAGAACCATCCCCACGGGCAAATCCCAGCCGTGCGAGGGTGCAGGGTCAGAGTGAAGCCGAGTGCTCTGACCCGAACCGATCCAGATCCGCAGCACTTTGCACCAGGCAAGCTTTGGCCCCCAGGTGGAATTTCCGCACTGGAATATCTTCATTTTCTGCATTATGTTTCTGTGTCTCTGAAGCAGCTTTAGCTGTAGCAGCTGAAGTGCCAGAATCAGTTTGGAATAAGAGCGTTCCTGCTCACGATCTTTATCTGGAGGGGGGGGAAATCAGTTCATCATGTGCATAAACAGAGCGAGGAGTCCTGCGGGATGAGGGAAACTAATTTCGTGAACAGAGGCTGCAGCAGAGCACACCTTTTCCATCTCATTGGTCTCCACTAAGCTTTTACATCATTTTCTGCTAACTTATATTTTCATTCCTTTTATTTTTAGTTTAGCACAACCTTTTCTCAAGTTGCAAACACAGAATCAGTGAAAATGGCGTGGTTTTCCTCTTTAGATTTGTATTTCTTGCCTGCTACGCTTCTTCACTAAACACAGGATTGCTTCTACTGCTTCGTGTGCTTATGTGTGTGCAGGTTTGTGCCTTGCACTGTCCCACACACCCTCAGCATCTTTAGTATCTCTGTTTTTACACTGTAGTAGAAATCTTCTACAGGGTGCATTTTAACTCTGCAATTGCGCTGTTAAAAGAAAAAAAAATTAAAAAACAAATTAAAAAAAAAACCAAAGGAAAAGAGAGAGAACCTGTAGCTTACCTTGGAACCTCAGCCAACGGGAGTTCCAATGTGTACCGAGAGAGAGAAAATGGAAAGAATCAATAAATGCACTTTGCAGTCTGGTCAACGTCAATGGCGT
Source organism: Dasyornis broadbenti (assembly GCA_013397935.1). Taxonomy (NCBI): domain Eukaryota; kingdom Metazoa; phylum Chordata; class Aves; order Passeriformes; family Dasyornithidae; genus Dasyornis; species Dasyornis broadbenti. The sequence goes on from VZRN01001256.1 coordinate 366,903, forward strand.
TAATTTTGGTTTTGTCTCCAGTGATCAGAATCGTTTCACTTTCTCAGTTACTGGTTGCTCCCTATGCAAATACAAACAGCATCACTCCACGTGGGGCTGCGAAAACACAAACACCTTCTAAAAACCCCCTGGAATATTCCACAGGAACCGATTGGCACCCACCGCACGTTGCGAAGGAGAATAGCCGTGTTTTCCTCTAATACCTGAAAACCTCAAAGCCACAAACAGCGTTTTCCCGGCAGATCATTCCCGCCTCGTGCCGATTGCTGAGCTTTGTGCTGCGGGAACGGCGCTGCTCCCCACGGCCTGGCCGTGCCCGTGCTGTCACCGAGGCCACCGCGAGTGCTGAATGTGCCACCTTCCCTCTGCCCCTGTGGGGGAAATGGCACGTTCTGTACCAAGGGCTTGCGGCGGGGCACAGCTTGGCCTGAGCCACGTCCCCAGAACCAACCCTGGAGCCTGTCCCACAGGGAATGGGAGCTCCTCAGCGCAGAGGCAAGGCCAACTGCCCCGCCAGCCCCAAGTATGAGTATTAATTGTCTTACCTAGAGCTTTGTGACTGAAGTTGTTGTTTTAATGAAAAGCCTTTCAAATTGCTCTTTAAAAGGATGTGCTTCACCACTTTTATTAGTTGTTAATTCCATTTTTAACTACCTATTGTTGGCAATATCCTCTTAGCTTGAATACAATCTCTTTTCCTAGCGACTCTATCCATTTTTAGTTCATTGATTCACTAGCGGGTTTTTTTTTTTTTTCTTCCCTGGATTTCTAAAGCAGGAGAAGTTAAAAGAAATTCTTAATTGTTTACTTCATTGTTTGGGCACTGGTATCAGCATTGACATCTGGAGGAACATAAACAGATTTGAAAGACTTTTTCTTGTTCGAGCACTGAAGGGAGCTTTGCTATGTTAAATTGATTTAAGTTTCCAAATATGGGTCAGATAAATTGAAATAATCTTTCCTGAGTTAATGTTGTTCTTTCTGGCTACTTAAATATAGGGGGTTTTTTGGTATTAAATAATTTCTGGAGGCTTCAGGCAGCATCAGATTCTGATATGACGAGGATCAGTCGTTAACCCTGCAGCAGGGGTTTGGCTCGCACTCCACCCTGCATTAAATCTCGCAGGGATTCATTCACCAGGGCTTCTCCTGTGGCTGGAATTTGGGTTTTTCATTTACCCAGAGAGCTGGGAATTGGGTAGGATTCTTCCGAGGGGGGAGAGGCAGATTTGTGTCAGTCAGGGGACTCCGACCTCGAACGCACCCAGCGGTGCCAGAGCTGCCACAGGGGAGCAGGGCCCGAATCTGCTGCGCGGGTCTCGTGTGTGTGATGGTTTGTCATGGAGAAGTGGGAGAGCGGCTTGGAATCTTCCACGTAGCCTTTGCCAACAGAGACATAATTAATAATTGATCAATTCCTCCCTGAATTCCCGTGTTTGGATGCCCACAACGGCACTTCTGTGGCGTGAACGAGCAGCAGCTGCCGGTGGCTGTGGGCAGAGAGGCTCTGCTGAGGTTTCAAACCGCTTTGTGTGGAGCAGGGCCCTTCAGCTGGTGGGAGCATCCTCCGTACAGGGCATCCCCGCTCCGCATTTCCTGCCCAGCCTGGAGGGGATTCAGGGCTCAGCCAGGCCCTGGCACTGTCCCCTCTCCCCAAAGGTGCAGCCCCGTGGGGTTTTTCATTTGGAATCCATAGGAACGTTTCATTTATTTTCTGTAGCGTCTAAATCATTAAAAGAAAAGCTTTGGGGTGCAGTATGAGAGTGACAAAGATAATTACAGTTTTAAAGCCTTAAGAGGTTTCATGCATCATATAAAATTTTACATTCCACCACCAATTTAAATCAATTATGATCTTTAAATCTATAATTGTGCTATTTAAAGCATTTTAAAGGGCACGATGCATGTGGTATTTCACTGTGTTCCCGAGTATTTTCACAACAGATCTATTTATTGTGTGAAAGCATCTAGAGGCTATTAAAAGCTGATCAGAGGCATTATTAACTCTTTAGTCTGTCTCCTTAATGCAAGCAGCAGATCCGCTCAGGCATTATTTATCCCTTGGTCTCAGTTGTGCTGCATTTCTCAGCCTTTAGTCACAATAATTGTGGCAGAGGCTGGAATAGATCATGCCCGGTGTCCTCATCTCGCCGAGCCAATGACTCCTCTGTGCTCGGCCGAGCAGGGATTTGCTTTCCTGCTGCAACAAGGCAAAGAAACAGAGACTTTTCTAATTTATTCCTTCCGTGGTGGATCTAGATCGCTGCACAGGGAAAGACAGGGCTCTTTATTCTTCCTGCAAGGCTTTTGTCCCCTCTCTGCGTTTAGTTCGTACCAAGGGGCTTCAGCCCCTCTTTAAGCAACTTCATTGTTGCTATCTTCAGAAGGAAACTGGGATTGTCTTTCAAAATCCTAAGCCAGAAGTTCCAAGGGAATATAGTTTTGGTGAGTCTTATCATTTTTATTTGAGTGGAGATTAGGACACCTGATGGTTCTAAATTTGTACAAAACTTTCCTGCAAATGAATTTGTGATCAACACCTTTCCCCTCGACTTTGCTCTGTTGAGACTTTTAACTGTACAAAAATAATAAAAAAAAAAAAAAAAACGCAAGTGAAGAACTGGAAGTCAGTCAAATTAAAATATCTCAGTAATTGTTCTTCAAAAACATGGAGAGTCAAGGGGCTCCGTATTTCCAGTCATCCTAACAGCAAATCTTGGCTGCCCAACTGTTCACAGATTCGGGATTAAAAACAAACAGAGAAAAAACCACACACATGCACAACAAAAGCAGCCAACCAAATGGAAAAAAAAAAAAAAAAAATAGAGAAAACAATACCCACTGTCTTTCGTTAGCAATTACTGCTGGTGAAAATTTGAGCTATTCCCATGTCCACATCACTGCAGCTCACATGGTCATGAGTGGAAGCCGATGGCAATAAAATACACTTCAAATAATCGGTCAGCTTTTGGGGAGGGCTGAGGGGAGGGCAGCTGCTGCTTGGTTTTCAAACACTATTTGAAGTGGAGTTGTGTTGCTCTGTAAGTGAATGCCAGCCTCATTTTTGACAGGAATATCCATGATCATGGGAAGAGTTTTTGGAAGCGTTGAACGAGCGGACACAACCTGGGTGCCTTTTTTATCACAACAGAGCTGTGGGCAAAGTGCCCCCGTGGTGCAGGGAGTGCTGCTTGGAAAGATCCTTTGCTGCTCCAACTCCAAACCCAAACAGCCCACAGTCCTAGCAGCAAAAACTGGTTTTCTTCTTCAACAACTCGGATTCCGTGGTTCGTGTGTTCCCCTGGGAATCAGCAGTGACGAATGCATTGGCTTCTCAAAGAACAGGCAGGGTTTTCAGCGCTTCGAGAACTAATTAATAAAATAAATACTAAGAAAGGGACCCTGCACCCTGCCTGCCCTGGGGAAAGGATTGTCCTGTCCCCAACACCAGCCCGGGCTGGTCAGATTTGATCAGCTGCCCCAGCCCTGTGCAGTTTGGAGAGGATGGATCTGCGGGGAGCTGCTGGTATCAGTGATGTGCAGAAACAGAGATCACCGAGCTCGGAGGGGCCCAAACGCCATGGATTATTTCCCAGCCCTGCCCAGGCATTGGCCTGTGGATTCAGTGCCCAAAATGCCCCTCCCCAGGTGAATTTCCCCGGGTTCTGCCGGCGGTGGGGCTTGTCCTGGGCAGGTCCTGGCCCCGGGTGAGAGCAGCAGCTCTGGGGCGCCGGGGAAGCGGAGCTGCCAGCCCCGAGGGAGCAGCAGCGCTGTCCCGGCATCCAGAGGGACACAAACCCTGCTCCATCAGCACTGGTGTCACGGAAATTAATTGTCCCCAGCGCTGAGATAATGCTGGGAGAGCTCTCCCCACACGGCACGGGGGAAATTGGATACAGCACCTTTTCCCAGAGGATTTCCTCTGGGAGCATCACCAGAGGAGCTCGTTTGAAACCATCCCCTGGCTGCTGCTCTGTACCGAGGGCAGGATTTGCTTCATGTTCCAACACCTCCAGCACTGGCTTTCACGGAAGTCACAGAGCAGGAGGTGAAAAAAACAGGAAAGATGTTTCCAAAAGCGATGTGTGAGCGCAGGTGTGCCCGGGTCAGGTGGTTGGGGGGGTTAAATATTCATTTCCATTTGCCACACTTTAGGATTGCAGTGGGGTACTTCCCGTGAGCTTTACCTTTTCCTGCTTATTAAAACCAGAGCAGGTTGATCTGTTAATCCTGCAGGTCTCTGGCTCCTGGCTGCCACAGACACTTTATTTTCCTCACGCGGGGAATGTGCTGCTTTCCTGGGGTGCAACAGCAGAAGGTATCAGTTCCCCTCCCGCTGCAGAAATGAGGAATGACTCCAAATGGAGTCACTGTGGCAGGTGGAGGGATTTTGGCAGTGACTCTGCCTCCCCTGGCACTGCCAGGATTCAGTCTCAGCACATTTGGTGCCGTGGGTGGGGCTGGGCCACCCCCGGAGCCTCCCTGGGCTGCCTTTCCCGGGGGCATTTGAGCTGCAGGCATGGAATCCCTCGCCTGGGCAGCACACTGGGACCAGGGGAGCTGTGGCTCTGGGCTGGGTGTGTCTGGGAAAGGCCAGCACCCTTGGAACTGGAACAAAATAGATGGCGGAGGGTGCCATCGGATTTTTGGGTATCAGAGATATCGAGTGGTTCGACCTTAAGTTGCTGCATTAAAAAGCAGGAAAGAAACTGCCGCGAAAACGATCAAGTCTGGCGTGTTTGGGGGAAATCTGGGTTTTGGTTTTTAGTGTGTTCCTCTGAGGGCAAGCTCAATAAAGCTCTTGGTGTTGGAGGTTAAATGCAACAATCTCCATAATGAAAATGCCATCCAAGTGCAATATTTCACAACAACAAAACAGCCTACCCTGCATTAAAAATATTTTTTCCCTCCAAAGTATCCAGAGAACCAGTCCAGTAAATAATGTCACTACAGGCTAAATAGATTTGGAGATGATAAGTCTTTTATTTTTGCAATAATAGTAGCAAATAAAAAAAAGGGCCATTTAAAATCTGAACAATGTTTTTTTATGTTCAAATAACAAATATAAATTTCCAAATGGTTATCTTCATATTTCTTAATGGTAATGCATTCCCGGTTCTAACTCCAGCAAATACCCATTTTCACTCTCGAATGAAGTTATCCTATAAAGTGACAGCAACTGATAGGAGGAATTTATAGTGAGTACAGAGATTATTGATTCTTAATGCATAAAGGATTCATAATGCAAACATCAGTGGCAAAAATATTTTTACATTTCATGTTTGTATTCATTTGGAAGGTCTATAACTGCAATGGCTTATTTTACTAAACAGAGAAAAAGTATAAAATGCTTTGGAATACTCTTAGCTACAAAGGTAATCAGTGCTTGGGTTATTGGATAAAATGTGGTTCTGTTTGAGCAGAACGCATCGAAAGAATCAGTCTGGGATTTCTGAGCTTCGTCGTTCAAGGGCATTCACCTTCCTGCGAGTGCAGCAAAGCCAGAGCATCACTCGGAGCTCTGTGCTGATAACCGAAGGTGGACAAACAGCCAGGAATGATCATCCTACAAAAATAATTCCATTTTTATACACTTAGCAGTCCTGACCAACCCCTAAACAGCCCTTTTAGACACCCATGAAAAGCAGCGAGAGATTTTACAGGGGAACAGCTCCGCTTCCATTTCCCGAGCTCTTTTTGTGCTGTTAGAGAAATCACTGTAGGAACATGAGACTTTTAAACTCACAAAAATAACTCAGCGCTGCCCTTTTAAATTGTTTCCACTGACAACCGAAGTCGCGGTGGCATTTGTTCCTGCGGATCCAGCACACACATGTATCCATAATGATCCATCCCTCGGATGGCACCGTTCTTCTGAGCTTGCTACCTGTCAGCCTTGTACTCCAGAACCTTGAATATCAGTGACTCACTAATGTTTTATGATATTTTACCTCACTTTATGGTAGTCATTTATGACAAGACCAGAATGACATAAACTGCCATAAAGCAAAGCAATGCAATCACACAAATGACCATAAATCAAGATAGCAACAGAAAAAGGTCATAAAAAGGGAAGAAAATTGGAGAAAACAACATTTGAGTTCAGACTCCGAAGTCTGGAGTTAGCAGCAGCGAACTTCAGGACAGATGGATGTGAGCAGCCAGAGGATTCAGAGTTCCACTGATACCAATCATTTTGGGAGGCGCTGACAGTGATGAATAGATGGGGTTTCGCTGCTTTTAAGGCTGTTATGATGTAGACAGAGTTTATTGCAAGCGTGCGAGCGGGCTTTTATTCTCCTGTGAAGTTATCAGAGCTTTGTCCTACACGCCAAGCAATTCCCAGTTCGGATGACCTTTGGAACAACTCTTCTATAATCTCTATTTATCTCTCTTTTTTAAATGAAAAACGTGCTCCTGGTAATCAAGGCCGCCTCTACAAGAACTGGATCATGATGCTCTCCCCTGGGAAGGCTTTTCTGGGTGCGAAGGAGCAGCTCCTGGCGAGGCCGGGAGCTGGGGTGTCCGAGGGTGGCCGGTGGGGCTCAGGCAGGTTTCGGATGGCGCGCGGGTGCAGTGGGAGCTGTGCTTTGTGGTGAGGTGCCCTTGCTGCTGGGGACAAGAGCAGCTCCAGACGACATCAGGGAGGACAGGGAGCTCGGGATCAGAGCCTAATGGGGCAGCGGGAGCTGTAGGCAATGAGGTGTAACGGGACGTAAACCACACCTTAAAGTTATACCCCCATAAAAATGAGAAACTGCTGGTGGTGCAGATAACAGCATTTATGAGGAGAATTTATGGGCTGCTCATGTGGTATAAATATATACAGTACACAAACACCAGTGGGAATAAATTCCACTGGACAACCCTGTTATTTTAACAGTAACCTTGAAAATATTATGTTGTTTAACTGAAGAGAGAGTTAAAGGGACAATAGATAATTTAATCTGCTCCTCTCCCCTGTCCAGCTCACCCCTGTGTTACGGCAGTGGTGGGCTAAGAAGTGCGTTGGTAAACACTGACAGTTAATTGTGTTTATTTTAACATCCTCGTGCTCCTCCATCCGCTCCCTTGTGCTTTCAGCCTGTTTCTGGAGGAGCTGAAGTGCTTTAAAAGCTCTGAGGATGCATTTTTACCTCGAATCTTGATGCAAGGCCTCCAATTCTTCCCCTGCCCTGCTTCTGTGTTCCCGAAGTCAGATGCGTTCCTCTTCTGCAGTATCGCTTGTGCTCACAACTGCCAGAACCATTTCTGGTCATTTCTTTAAATTCTTCCTTGTCAGAGGACACCAGAGCAGTAAACGGAGATGACAGAAATGTAGCAGATAAACAACAAAAAAAAAAAAAAAAGAAAAGAAAAAACAAACCCAGAAAACCCGGAGCACTTGAGCCGAGAGATCCTGAGCAGGTGCCTGTGCAGGGAGCTGGGCTGGGGTGCAAAGCCGAGGAGCTGCGAGGTGCAGCAGAGGCTGAGCAGCTCCTGAGCTTCTCTCCTGCATGGGCAGGGACAGTTTGCGTTCCCCTGATTGTCCCGCTGTGGGACAACATCTGGAATATTTGGGATCGCCCAATCTGCTCCTGAAAGGTCCTTTCCAGAGCCAGAACAGTTTCACCTGCGAGTCCCAGGCTGGCAGAGAGGGAGGAGATCCCAGCAGGGCAGGAGCTCCGCGGCGGAAGGGACACACGGAGAAGGGATTGGGATCCGTGAAGAGCCACGGTGCCTGGGTGTTCCACCTCACCTTAATTCCCTGTTAATTCCCTGTCCAGAGCAGGAGACAGCATTTGGGGAAGGGAAATGCCATGCCCTGCACTTCAGAGGAAAATTTGTTATTTTTTCCAGCTGTTTCCAGCTCCGATTTTAGGAGTTATTCACCACGGCGTAAATTCCCGTTCTGTGCCTGTGCTCTCACTGCCAAGAAAGTAAACTAGGACAAGTTAACAGAGTGATCCAAGAGTAAAGGAAAAGCTGGGATCTTAATTTTTGATGCAGTCTATGTGTTCTCATTATTACATTGTCTGTTTGTATTACTTTTGATTTATAATGTAATTGGGCAACTATAGAAATGTTAATGGGAAAGATACTGTTCTGAATATGACAAAGTTGTTTACTAATTGTTGCCTTTAACTTGGGCTAATTTTGTAATATTGAAATATTTAAAAATGTTTTATTTCTTTATTTTTGGGTTGTCAAGAAAGCGTTGTTTGGTTTAAACTCCATTCTCGGATGAGCTGAGCTTCCTCCCCCTTTACAAGTAGGAAAATAGTGCAAATTAAAAATTTGTTGCACTGGGGTTCAATCTCAAACCTTTAGGCAAGCCCATCCATTTTGTTAAATATTTAGATGAGAAATCGTTGCTTGGGTGTTTATTTATTTATTTTTCCCGCATCCACCGTGCTGCTCATTATCTTAGGGGAGATGGAGAATATTGCAATGATTATTAGTAAGCCTGCTAATGAGATTACTGAACCATTTGCAGTTGACTTTTTTTGTGACGCGTAATTACAGGGCTTTATTTACAGTGCCTTTAGAGGGTTTGGTTTTGTTTTTGCCTTTTAACGATTGCCATTTGTATCCTTTGTTCTTCGCTAAGGGATGAGATTGTATCTCCGGGTGCTTTGCATTTCTCCCTTCCTCACGCTCCCCGTGAAAGGAGCGCTGCACCAGCTGAAGAAGGCAGCTCTCACCCAGCCGAGCGATCCCCGCTCTGAGCTCTTTCGTACCTGAGCCATCGGCCTGGTATTAATTGGGAATACCCAGGTAAATGGGATTATTTGTGCATTTATCCTGCGGGATTCTCCCAGCCCGTGCTCAACTCAATGGAGAGAGTCTCATCGACTCTCTGCGGCCTTGTCTGTCTCATAAATGTGATTTATTAATAGAAAACAGTGGAAGGGAAGAGCTGCTCTGCAGGCCTTAAATATCTCATAACTGGGAGTTGTTAAGGTTGGTCACATCACTGTCACATTTATTACTCCCGTTCTCGACTCTTGCCCACTTTTCCACCAAAACAACTGCGATTTCAGCTCGGATTTTAGTGGAGGATTCCTGTATGGAGGGGGGGAAGAAAAAAAGAAAATGAGATCGGGGGCAGTTACTGGGATCAAGTACAGGAAAATCCTCAGGGAACAGAGAACTGTGGAATAAAGATGCCCTGGTTCTACAAGAGTTATTCTGGAAGACAGGACCATTTATTTAGAGATCGAGGTGTATTTCTGTAGCAATGGTTACACGTGTGAAAATACAATATCTTTGTTTTCCTGGTGCCTCAAAGTCTTTAACGTGGAGTTAAAGGTCTCCCATTGCCTCCGTGGGCTCGGTTTCATTGTAAGGCAGTGAAACCTTTAAAGCTCTTTCTGCCTCCCTGTTTTGCCAGGTTTATTTACAAAAGATTTTAGACCCTAAATTCGGGTAGAAAGATGTAAAAATTTTATGTACCCAGCCCTAGTCACCTAAACAGTGCACAGGCAAAAAGAGGAAGATTGGGGTTAATATGTGGCATTAAAGTTATGACTCTAATCCAAGCTATGATTTAGAAATCAGTGGGAGGTTTCATTTGTAAAAATTGCAAGTTCTGGGATTCCTTTCGTGTTCAAAAGCAGATCTGCGTTGAACACTTGAAATTTATACAAATCCACAGTTAAAATGCCTTAAATGCAAAATTTATTTTCTCCTTCAGCAGCGAGCGAGTCACTTGCTGTAAAAACCCGAAACCACACAGAACATTTCAGTTTAGCTGCAAAAAAAAATCGGAAGGTGAAAAAAAAAA
>VZRN01001256.1:386293-478140 GCA_013397935.1 Dasyornis broadbenti
ATGGGATGGGATGGGATGGGATGGGAATGTCTGGCAGAGCCTCCAGTGTGGCTGCACCCAGTGAGAGCAGCTCAGGGCTGGCCAGGAGGGTGGACACGGGTGCATGGAATGTCCTGGGCTGGGAGGGACCCACAGGGATCATGAATCCAGGCCCTGCACAGACCCCCCAACAATCCCACCCTGTGCATCCCTGTCCAAACGCTCCTGGAGCTCTGGCAGCCTCGGGGCTGTGCCCATTCCCTGGGGAGCCTGGGCAGTGCCCAGCACCCTCTGGGGAAAGAACCTTTCCCTGATTTCCATCTCAACCCCTGGCCCAGCTCCAGCCGTTCCCTGGCTCCTGTCCCTGTTCCCAGAGGGGTCAGAGCTGCCCCTCCACTGCCCCTCACAAGGAGCTGCAGACAGGGCTGAGTGTCCCCTCAGTCTCCCCTTCTCCAGCTGAACAAACCCAGTGACCTCGGCCACTCCTGGTGTGGCCCCTCCAGACCCTTCCCCATCCTCCCAGCCCCTGTCCCCTGGGAATGCTGTCCCTGTGCCCAAGTGTCACCTGAGCAGTGTGGGGGTGGAACGAGGAGCGGCTGCGGGGAGCCACACGTGCAGAGCGTTAAACCCTGAGAGGAGCGTGCTGAGCTCTGCTGAGGCTGCTTGGTTTCTGTTTCTGTCACATTAACCTGGCTAAAGAGCAGCCAAACACGGCGCAGGTTTTAAGTGTAATGAATTGATCTGCCAGCTCACAGGTTGTTCCCTTCCCAGTGGCTAATATTCCCTTTCCCTCTGTTTTCCAGTGGAGTCACAACGCTTTCCCAGCGTTCAATGGCGATATTGATGCAGGTAGAAATGCCTCCAGAACATTGCATTAATCCATATTATTTTAATTTAACAGACTAAATTCCCTCATGTTGTTCCTTTGGCTTCAGCAGAGTTCCACGAGCAGAGGATTTGTTCCAGTGAGTTTTACAGTGTTGCTGGCCATCAGTAATTCCTCCCTCCACTCCTTTCACGGCTGAACTGATGGAACCCCCCGGGATGGGCACGGTGCTTAAATGGTTCAGTGTCTGATGCAGGCAGCAACAACTCCTTGCTCACCATTCGACACAGCTTTCTGCTCATCTCTGGGTTTGTAAATGTAAAATTTAGGGTGAGACTGTGCCTATTGAGTAACTGGGCAGTTTAGCACTCCCACACGGGTGGGACTTGTTCCTGACCCATTTGCTCCCATTGCCTCCCCACGTTCTGCACGGGATGGGAAGGGGAGCAGGGGCTGACCCTGCGGTGCTGAGCCGTGCCCTGCCGTGCCCTGCCCAGGCTCCCACAAAGTTACAGCTAATCTTACATCCAGGCTGGTTTTTTCCTTCCCTCCCCTTTTTTTCCTGAACTCTGGGAATGCAAAGCAGAAAGGAAGCATCCAAGGTGAGAGGAGAAAATGGCACAGGCCTGCTTCTGTTCTGTTTGTCTTTGCAAGATCTTGGAATAGTGTGTGCAGAGAGAAAACGAGGGGCTGAGGCGCTCGAGGATGGATTTTCAAACAGCTTCCCCCTCCTGTCCGGGAGCACGGCTGCACTTTTGGATCGCACCCATGGGCAGGCAGCAGGCAGGTGTCTGCAGGGGAGCTCAGGGCTCCAGAAGTGGCAGACAGGAGGTTCTCCTGAGCAGGCTGGGCAGTCTGATGCCCTCAGCCGGTTTTCAGATGGCCAGCAGCCTCCACAGCCTTTTCAAATGTGATCACAGGAGACCTGGCTCGCGAGGGTTTGGACCTGGAGCAGCTCCCAGCTCCAAGCTGGGACAGGGGAGCACATCCCTGCAGCCTCCAGGGCTCACAGCACAGGCTCTGTGTCTGCTCCTGGCGCCAGGCCCTGGCCTCAGGTAGAGGCAGAGTTTGTTCCTTGTAAAGATTTACAACAACTTCATAATTCCGTAGGAGAAAGAATTACAAAGGGGGAGTTGGAATTCAAGCTGTGTCCTGGTGAGATTCTCATCTTTGTTCCTTGCAGATGTGAAGTCATTTTGAGATGCAAGTCATTTCTTTGAAAAAGCTTTCTTTGGGGCTGAAATCTAATGGCAGGAAATTAGCTGTTAATCCTGTCTTCTCTTGGACAGACCAGACATGCATAAAAACCTCCCCCTTGCCTCCTTCTCGCCTGCCCAGTGATTCCGTTTGACCTGAAAGCAAACATTTTCTTCCAAGAAAGACAATGTTTACGAGGTGCAGGCCTGGTTTGGCTGTGCTGATGAGAGCCACGTGTATGGACCTGTGTGAGAGCGGGGCTGGCTGCGTGAGGGAGCCCTGCTCGGGGGGAAGGCTGGGATCGGCAGCCCTGCGAGAATCGAAGGAGCAGCACCAGCCTCACACACCCCTGAGCTGCATCCACGCTCGCCAAGCTGCTCCTGCTGAGCTCCAGGGAGCAAAACTCTGATTCATCTGGGAGGGAGCCACAGCTCATCCTGTCCCTGATTCCTCCTGCTCAGGGTGCTCTGGGAGAGGCACGGCCCAGGGCTGGGACTGAGGGTGCATTACCTTTGCCTTCCAGTAGATTTTGGCTGCTCACACAAGCCCTGGAGCCTCCCAGGCGCTTGGCAGCTCTGCAGAGACACTGAAATAGGCGACAGGGGGAGATGGAAAGGTTGGAGATGTCATTTCATCGGAGATAGACACCCCTGGGTTTGGGAGACGCTGTCAATATTGACTGTATTCCATTAGATTCTCTAATGGATTTTAAATAAATACTTATTTTTTCCAGAACTAATCAGGAAAAACAGCAAACGTGATGGTGTGGTCTGGTAACCAGGTATCAGAGACAACTTTCACAATTTCTCGTGTGTGCACTGGCCCACCCATCTCAGAGGGGTAGAAGAGCCTTTTGTTTCCCCATTTTAGCCCTCAGAACTCCACGGCTGATGCTGTAACACTGCCTGGGCACAGGTGGAAAGGCTGAAGGGACTGTTGTGTTCTTTCTGCTTATGGGGCTGAGAAGATTTTGTTATTTCAGGCTATTTCAGCAACTGAAAGAGGCACCTTTGGGAAACCGGGAGAAGATCCTGCGCTGAGCAGGAGCAGCCACTCAGTCTTGAGCTCGTTGCTTCTGGCGGGCGAGCAATAAACCAGGCGCTGTGATGGGATCCCAGGCAATTCCTTCAGCTCCTGTCAGTGCTCCTCGGTCAGAAATCCTGGGAATATGAAAAGTGATAGGGGATAAAAAGTGAACGCAGGTCCTTTTAATTGTGCACTGTAATGTGAGAGTGGAGAATACTGGGGTGGAAATGAAGAGTTTGTGGGAAATCGAGGTGGAGGTGTGGAATGTGGAATGCGTTGGATGAGGCAGCGGCCTGCAGAGAGGGCACTGCTCGTCCCTGCCCCTCTCGGGGTGCCTGTGGGATGGGTGTTTACGGGTTTGTCCTTTAAACAACATCCCACAGCTCTGCCCCGGCTCCTCAGCCTGGGCACTGGAGGAGACTTCAGCATGGAAATCAGTGTGAACCTTCTGCCTCCACTGGTTCAATCCCTCGATGAATTTTGAAACACAGAGTGCCCTGAGTTGTTGAGGGACCCCCAAGGATGATTAGTCCAGCCCCTGGCCCTGCCCAGACCCCCCAACAATCCCACCCTGGGCATCCCTGGCAGCCCCTGGAGCTCTGGCAGCCTCGGGGCCGTGCCCATTCCCTGGGGAGCCTGGGCAGTGCCCAGCAGCCTCTGGGGGAAGAACCTTTCCCTGATCTCCAGCCTGACCCGCCCTGGCCCAGCTCCAGCCGCTCCCTGCTCCTGTCTGTGGTGGATTCAGTCCCACAAACTCCTCTGCGAGGCCCCGGGTGCCGTTGCCGTGGTGGGCACGCAGTGCCCGGCTGGCTGGGAGCTGCTGTCACACCGTGCACGAGGGGCTCCCTCTCCCCTTTCCAGCATTGTGCTTTATTCCTGCGCTCCCTTATCTCTAAATATAGCAGTGCTGGAACATCTGCTTATTTAAGTAGTTCCATTTGGTCCTAGATCCATCAGGTTCTTGTAAAAAGAACTTTAATAGGTCATTTTTCGAGTGAATAGCTGGGAGTTACTCAGACTCCTTGGGCTGGGAAATGGCATTACGTACTTCTCCATTGCATTGATTAATTATTAAAAAAAAAAAATAGATAAACTGGTTTGAAATTTTAGTTAAACCAAAAGGAATTGAAGTGAAATTCATATGCCAGGCAGCAGCCTTGTGAAATGTAAACTGAGTTATAAACCTACAGAAAATGGATTTTATTGTGGAAATGTAAACTGTCCCCTAAGCAGGGCAGAGGGAGGTGACGCTGTAACAACATACAAGTAAGTAATAAACAATAGCCAGAATTATATCAGATGGCTGGGTACAGCTAGAAATGTATCTGTTTGGGTGTTGAATTATCCCCAAATTTGAATTATGGGCATATAATTCAAATTATCCCCTTCCAGCCATATAAAGCCTGACAGACATATTTTTTTAATATACTTCTTGTGCTGTTTTGCATTATGTCACATCCTCCAGCGTTAAAACCACAGCTTTCCTAACATGATTCATCAGAAATCAGGGGGGAAAAAGAGTTGAGATCTGATATACTGAGTACTCTTAAATTACAGAGCAGCTTCAAGTGCAGTGCATGAGGAGCCAGAGGCAGGGTGAGTAAGTGTGTCTGAGGCTGTCGTGTCCATGAACTGGGAACTCACTGGCTCACTGAATCATTTCCTGGTCCTCCTGCTCATCCATCGACACCAGAGAAGCAGGCTGGGCTCGCAGAGATGAAAGCCAGAGTGATTCAGAGCCAGCTGTAATTCCTTATAAAACATACACTGAGTATTTTTGTTGACTCCTGCGTGACATTTCCAAGGTGGCTGGGAAGCCGGGCCATTTGTTACACGGGATCCAGATCAATAGAAAGCACAGAGGAGAAGGAGGGGAGTGACCATCCGGTGGGAAGGACAGCACAACTTCCAAGTGCGCACATCTCAGCTGTGCTCGGCGCGCGTTTCGGGGGAACGTCCTGTTCTCCACGGCGTCATTTGCAATTTCTGAAAAATATTAAGCATGAGGGAAAGCTACTGCCGTGTGTATCTGTAATTGTCAGATTTTGCCAGTGAGTGGAACAGAGGCGTTTGCTCGCCCTTTTCTCGCCCTTTTCCTCCTGTAGCTCTTCTGTCTGAGCACGAGGGCTCCCTGTGCCTTTGCGATGCACGGTCCACAAACACTGAGTGCTCACACACACCTCAATTCCCACTTTCACTGTTGCTGCCTGCTTTATCACCCCACAATTGCTGCCTCTCAGCATGTGAGAGAACATCCTATATCCTAAAATCCTAAATACGTTTTTCCTTAGGCATGATCTAGCAAAGACGAAAATAAATTTCTCTATTGGTTCTCAAATAATCTTGGTCAAATGTCATAGTAAAGACTCTTGCTGACTTCAGGGACTCGAGGACTGAAAGTTTTCAGGGAGCCTGCGCTCACGTTTCAAGATCTGATTCGGGGCCCAACTTTTCAAACATCCCTTGTTTGATTCAGAACCTTGTACAGACGCAGGACTTTCTTCATCTCATTTTAAGGATCAGGTGTATTCCCCCTGTACTTCAAGTGCTGTCCTTACTCAGGGAAGTTTATAACCAGGCTTTTAGTGTGTTCTATATTAAAAGGCGGAGGAGTGAAAAAACTGCACCTCATAGGCTTGTCCTCGAAAATTACTCCTGGCTAAGATTTAAAAGAATTAAAACATCACCTGGACTTTGCATGTGACGCTTTAACTTTTTGATAAACAGCAAACTCATCTCCTGCTGTGCCAGCTATTTTTAACCCACCTTGTGAGTATGCTTTTTTTATTGCTTTATACAGCATATCTGATTCTCTCTAAAGCACAAACTAAAAAATCTATCGGGCTGTCATTTGCTGCACAGTGCCATCTATCATCATGCAGCCTGGCAGCTGTAGTGCCGACAGGGAGGGGGAGCCGGAGCAGGAGGCACAGTCAAGGACTTTCGCATGTAACACCAAAAAAAATCCTTGTCACAATTATTTATGGCTCTTGCTGGGGCACATAATAGGACACATAAAACCTCTGTTTCAGCGTGGAGCAGCCTCCCAGCCCCGCCGCCGCGGTGGAGTTGGGCGCAGGCAGTTTTGCTTTACACATACAATTTCCTGAACAATGCCGAGCACTTGGGAAGTGACAGTGACAAATTCTGGAGGCTCTGGCTGCAGCTCTGCAGGCTGTTTCGGGAGCAGGGGTGTCAATAATCGGGGAAGGCTGCCAATGATACCGGAATGCCAGTGTGATCCTGCCCGTGTTCCACCAGCTCTCTGCAACGCTTTTATTTTGAAGTTGCAGGAAACTTCTTGCGTCCCTGCAGCTCCAGGCTGCGAGGGAAGAAAGTGTCGGAGGAACCCGTGCCAAGAAACAATTTCTCCTTATTTGATCTTCTGTGTGGTTTGATCTCACGATAACTAAAATATTGCTGGTTCAGAGTGGCTCGATGAATATTCAGCAGTTTGCCATCAGTGCTAGCCTGGTGTGAAGTCTCTCTGTCGGGGTCTGTGGTATCTGACTCTGCTGTGCCCTCTCCCCTTTGGTGCAGGGCTCAGCTGATGGATTCCTGGCTGCTCCTCCCCGGGGTGGCAGCAATGGAGAGCTGTGCTGCTAAGGAAACCATGATTTGGTAATTAAACATAAAACTCGGGTCCCATCCAATAAATCGTCTCGCTTGCAGTTTCTCCAGCAAGAGCGTAGACAGATATTAACCTTGATGTCCCCATTAAAGTCCTCTGATACACTTTTTATTTCCCATATCTCATAGCATTTCTGATCTCCAGTGTTAAGTACCAGACTCTTTAATTAGCGCAAGAGAGGCCAGGATAGGTCTCTTCAAAAGCAGTTTTGAAGGGGTGATCCTCAAAAACACCAAGAATACAAATTAAACCGAAGCACCTGAATAACCCATCACCTTAAGCACGATATATTTTCGCTCTTCTTAATGCAGACACGGACAGAATTCAGGTGCCGACAGTAACTGTGCCCAAACCCACCTGTTAATAAATCAGGGTTACATTTATTTCAGCGGAATGAACCTGCTCTCTTCCTGAGGCTGCAGGAAAAGGTGGTGGCTTTGGGACGCCTTCAAATGGTAGAACATGCCTAGGGAAAAAAAAGGAAAAGAAGAAAACAGCTGAAAGCTGAAGTCAGCAAGAGATGAATTGTGATGGTTTTTGCGGTGTAGATGTGTTGAACTGAGTGACAGGAGCTCACCTGAGCAGGTTTCTCACGAGCGTGTTCCCAGAGCGGTTCCTACAGCGCCGAAGGGCTCCTGCAGGAAGCAGGGCTGGTTTAGGGCTGGGCATTCCCCATCCAACCTTCCCCCAATCCCAATTCTCCGATCCTGAGAGCTCCTGTAGAGCAGAGGTGGTCTGGGCCAGCTGGGTGCTCTTCACTTCGTCTGCCCCCTGAGAGCCACAGCCCTTTTCTCCTTGTGGCTTCCTCCTTCACAGCCTGAGGGGGACAAAACTGTGACTTTTTGGGTCACTTGGGAAAAGGCACAAATAGTGAAACAATGTGGGGGTTTGGGGCTTTGGGGTTTTACAGATCAGTAGAGTAGCTATAGAAACGATGTTGGTATTCCTCAGCATGGTTCGTCTCGTGAAGTTGATCTTATTCTTCAGCCCCTTCACTGAATTTATTTCCCCATCGTATGGACATGGTTTGGCTGGTTTGTAGCATGGGGACACCACAGTTCACAGAACTTATTGAATGGTGCAGCCTTTAACCTGGCGGGTTTGGAACACCTCACTTCCAGAAAAAAATCTGCCCAAGAAAATTCTTTCCAATGGCAATACAAGAATCCTTGGAGAGCAGAGGGAAGGGAGCTGCAATGCATAGAAAAATTGGAGACTTGATCATTTCCTTACAAACCATTCTTGGTAATTGGCCACAACAAGTGCACAGTGTATTTTTATATTTCTGATTTTCTAGGAGTGCTTGGCACCTGCTTCACCCACCCTGAGGTTGTAAATTACCAAGTAATTCATGTCAGGAGGTAAAAATGCCCTTTAAGGGTTGCACTGATGTGAAAAACAAACAATGCCACCGAGCCCCATCCACTCTGCTGCCCCCCGAGTGCAGCACCTGAGGGTTCCAGCAGCTCAAAAGTGCACTCTTGTAAGAGGCTGCCTTTCCAATTCTTAGAAGACAAAAGATTATTTATTATACGAACACTTTTAACTCTTTGCCACCCAACAGCTCTGACGCAATCAGAGCTTTCCCATGAGCTCCCGTACAGTGTTTCCAGCCTGGCTGGGTTTTTCCCAAACCAGTCTTTAACGAACTTCCAGCCTGTTTGGGGTTTTGTTTCTCGTGATGCCACACCACATTGTTCCCTGCTCGAGACTGACACCAGTTTAGTGAGATGTGGCAAACATGCAGCTACCAAGGAAATAGTTTCCCTGGCAACAAGGAACCGATTGCCAGCGCTGCACACGGAGCCCACGGTAACCCCACTCGCCGGGGCTGCTCTCGCGCTTTCTGGCTGCTCCTTGCAGCTGCACACACCAGATGTGGAGGCCCAAACTGTGCTCTTGTTGGAAAACACGGCAGTTAAACCATTTTTTATCTAACCGTAGCCATGTTTGTCCAGCTTTGCCCCGGGGGAAGGGAGCTGAAGTTTCTTCCCAGGGCGTTGTTTCTCCAGGTGAGGCCAGGTGAGCTCAGCATCGCAACAGCCTGGGAGCAGCACAGATACCCAGAGAGACAGAAGGCCATGGACAGAACATCAGTGGCCATCTCCAAACATCAGCCGTGTACAAACAAACATCTACCCCAGACCATCATCTACGAAATGCCCACCCAAGGAGCCACCCCCAGCCGAGCGGGAGACACCTGGCCCAGAAAGGACGGGTAAGAAAATTGAGGAATGAAAGTCTAATCAACATCGGAGGTGAGGAGATTTGGATCCGATAAGAAACTGAATCCTGGGGATTGCTCAACTCTGGAGCAATGAACTTTAAAGCAATGCATCTCTGTGGGTTTGGACTGGATAAAGTTTGGGGGAAAATCCGGTTAAATTATGTGTTTTTCATGGAATGATTGTCTCTGCACAGCCGGCCTGTGTGTGGATGAGATGATTTCTGTGGCACATCCCGGCCAGAACAACATCCTGGCCAGAAAATAAAGCAACGCCTTGACTCTCTGACATTAAAAATGTTGTTGGAGGGTTTTTGTTTTTCCCGCAGTTTCGGTGACACTCTCACCACCTTCATGAGGGGAGGAGTTGATGCACAACCACTTGCACCATCCAAACTTTGGGATTTGCCATGGCACGTGAATGCCGAAAATGCCCAGGGCAGGGCTGAGCTTAGCAAGGCTCCTGTGGCTCTAAGCTCAGCCCAGACCCAGGATTTAACTGAGCTCAATATCGAGTGAAAGGAGGAGCAAAGGCTTGGTGGCACTGCTGGCACAGTTTTTTGGTCAGAGGTATTTATATGCTGTTGATGTAAGGGGCCTGTGGAAATGCAACATTCAGTTTAGGGCTGATAAAAACGAAATAAACATTCCCCAATCCCAAATGGGAATTGTTGCATCCAACTCATCTGTCGTGGAAAATAACAACAATAATGCTGGGAGAGGGAAAGGCTGAACCTCTTTCAGCGGAATTTTGGTCAAAAAGTACGATACAAGTTCCAAAAAAGTCATTTCACCATGACATTCCTTGTTGGTTGTATTTTTAATGACATCTGAGTTCTGCTTTCCTGATTTGGCACCAACTTTTTGTTATTTTTTGTTTTATGGGATGGCCCGGTGTTGATGGTTGTATCCAGAGCATATTTGAAGGCAAATCCCTGTTCTGCCACATTTTCCTGTGCACGTCCCTGTGGACTCCAGTTTCCAGAGGGATTGGAATGTTCCCAGTTTGGAACAATCCCCAAGAGACCCTGGATGAGGATGTGATTTTTGGGAAGTGCTAAATGCTAATTTAACTCACAAAACCAGATCTCCTTCAACAGTTCCCTGTAAAGCCCCCAGATTTGAATAGCAGCACCGCTGGTGCCTGAAGGATGTGATGTTTATTAATTAAATATTTCTTCTAAAAATAAAGAGGACGCAGGAATGAAAGAAGTTTTTTGCCCTGCTTTCCCTAACAAAAAGCAGCACTGAAATGTTCAATATTGCCATTAATATAACTTACAAATAGTTTCTAGGTAAAATTCAGTAGCTTCCCCTTGCCAGCTTTAAAGTTTGGGGCCAATTTTTCAGTAAAAGTCTCTCCTGAAAGAGGCAGCAGCACCTGCATAGGCTTAAAAGAGTAGGTGTTAGATTAATTTTCACTGTAATTGGTTAATTAACACTCGCCAACAAAAGGAGAACCTTGCAAAGGTGGGGAAAAAATCTGCTCCCTTTCAAACAGGAGAATCAGCAAAAACTCTTTGAAATCAATAGGAACCTTTATGATACTTTGGTCGTAAAGATCTGATTCTGAGAATAAAGCCCTTTTTTCTCGTACATAAATAAATGTAGAAGCTGCTGCACAAATATCTCGAGGAATACGTTTGAGATCATTAATATTTGCTGGAATTCAATTATTAGTTTGCCTTTAGCCCCACTGAGCTGAACTCAAGATAGATCGTGATTTGTGCTGAGCGCTTGGAAATACTTTTTTTCAAAAAAAATTGAATATAACTGTAAAATGTGGTGCATCCTGAAGACTTGACATCATCTGCTTTTGCGACTGTTTTGTTTTGTTTTCTCTAATTTTTGTACCCCGTTCTGAACTCTAAATTGCTAAACCTGTGACATCTATTAAAGAACTTCTGAGCTGCTGAAGTGCTGTAATTAAATTGCTGTTTCAGCAGTTCCACATGGAGCCTCTCCTTCATTCCAAACGGCCGTGATTTGATTATCTCTTCCATGAACCCTGGCAATTCTCTGGATTTGCTTTTGTGTAATTAGATGAAGAATGGCCTGAAAACCAACCCTAATTCCTAGCCACTGGTTTTAGAAATCCTTGCTAGAAAGAACGCTCGTGATAAACTGAATTTTTTTTTATTTTATTTTTATGCAGATTACAAGTATTATAACCTGCCATCAACTTTAGCATCAGTTGTTCTTCAATTTGAGAAAATGCTGATTTAGAGCACAGCTTAATACAAATTTTTCAGTGAAGGGCAATTGTTAAAAAAAAAAAAAAAAACGGAAAAAATTCCTTCCTTAAAATGATCACGTAAGTTTGCCCAAAGCCAGAGAGAGTTTCATTTTAAAAAGAAATTAAAAACTTTGAGCTTGGAGAGTCTTAAAAAAACCTATATATTCAAAAACGTCTCACCAGCAAAATTGTAATAAGTATTAAGTAATAACATTTCTCTTATATGTATCTAAGTGATAAATATTGAGTGTATTTGTAACTACCTACGTGATATCTAATACAGGGTCAAATCTGGGGCTTTCTGGACACATTTGTAATTTGACTTTTGGTAAGAACAGCCAAGCTGGTTACACTAGGATAACAAAAGATAATTAAAGCAGCGTTTATTCCATACTCTAATTTTTCCGAGAACATCCGCTAAAATATTTCTGCCAACTCATAATGAGGAGTATTGGCTGCACCCTGAGCTTTGCTGAGTCCGTGCTGCTGGGGCAGCAGCTCCCAGCCCTGATCCCAGTGACTCTGGCCTTTCCCGGCCACCTGGATCAACACCTTTCCTTCCCTGGTGTGGGTGTGAAAAGGGGCTTCTCCTTTGCTCCCGAATTCCTGGGGATCCCCCCACTGCTCCTGAATTCCTGGGGATCCCCCCACTGCTCCTGAATTCCTGCTGATCCCCTCATTGTTCTCGAATTCCCGGGTATCCCCCCATTGCTCCCGAATTCCCAGTGATCCCTCCATTGCTCCCAAATTCCCGGGGATCCCCCCATTGTGCCTGAATTCCCGCTGTCCCACGGTGCCTCAGTGCCTCAGCCTGAGCGCGGCAGAGCCTCAGTTCCTCGCTGTCCTGCCGGTGCCAGCTCTGCCCATCACGAACGCCAGCTCAGCCCAGCCAGCAGCCAATTCCATGGGCAGCTCATCCCAAAAGGCAGCGCCAACGCCTGCTCTGAAACATCTGCCTGCGTGGATGTCAGACAGGGATCATTTCCAGCTGACCCCTGCTGGATTGGAGCAGCTGGGGTGGAAGGGATTTAACCCAATCCTCCCACCGCTTTCCCCAGCCCTTCATTCCCTCCCACTCAGCCCAGGTGAGATTTCTTTTTTTTTTCCTGGAGACGGACATTTTAATTTCATTCTTTCATCTCTGGTGGTTAACGACGCCAAAAAGTCACATTAGGGATACGTTAGGACTTCAGCTTTTCTGACGCTTATTAAAAACTCCACGTGACGACAGGGCCGCCTGTCGAGGTCACTCAGGCAGAAGTGCTGTGGCACAGAGCCACGGGAAACTGGGCCACTAATGAACTCTGGGATCCCTGGGGCTGCAGACGCTCCAAACTTCTCCAGCAGCTTGAAAAAAAGGGATGGCAAAGGGTGTGCGTCTCTTCTAAAGCCTTTTCCAAGTAATGGGGTGGAGGAGACGTTGAATTTTTCAGGACTCTGGGATGCCCTGAGATGGATTCTGCCAGGACAGGGAACAGCAGCTGGAAAAGGGATCTGCAAGGGACACAGTCCAAGCCACAGCACCCTCCCGCCCACAGCACAGAGCAGGGGATTTATAGGAATTAATAGCCAAAATAAGAGCTATTGCAGATTTCTTAATCAAGCTGTGTGAGCTTTGCCAGGCTCTGATTTTGAGTGAATTTTGCCAGGCTCTGATTTTGAGTGAATTTTGCCAGGCCTTTCCAGGCCAGGTTGGACAGGGCTTTGAGCAATCCGGTCTAGTGAACCACAGTCCCTGTGCTTCTTCGCATTCCAGAATGGTTTGGGTTGGAAGGGACCTCAAAGCCCATCCAGTGCCAGCCCTGCCATGGCAGGGACACCTCCCACTGTCCCAGGCTGCTCCCAGCCCTGTCCAGCCTGGCCTTGGACACTGCCAGGGATCCGGGGGCAGCCTCAACTTCTCTGGGAATTCCATCCCAGCCCCTCCCCACCCTCCCAGGGAGGGATTTCATCCTTCAGTCCAGTCCCTGTCCAACCTGGCCTCTTCCTGCAGCTCTTCTCCTTCCATGCCCTGACTTGACTTCAATGAATGTTAAATAAGACCCAGAAATGTCTAGAAAATTTCAGTAATTCTGGTTTGGTAGCAAATGAAAAATGAAGAGTCTTTGGGCGAGTGAGTAGCGTTGATCCTCACCATTGCATTATTAAGCGCAGTCCTCAGCGCACCCTGGGAGAATTCCCCTTATCCATATGCATATCTGCTGCGTCCTCGACGAGAGCACCAAGCTCCTCTCAAGTGCTCTGCCTTGAGCAAACCGCAGGGAAATATGAACATTTCGTGAACACAGCATGCCCTGATGTGTGAGTGACGGCTCGGGACGAGCTCCCCTCCAGAGCAGCAACTGGTGAACGCAAGGGGTCACAGGAGCCGGGAGCAGCAGACCTGGGACTGGGGATTGCGGCGTCAGCTCCCACCCACAGCGTGGAGAGCAGGGAACATCCAGTGCCTCCTGGTCGGAGCTGGCTGGAAACTGCTGCACCTTGCTGAGGTTAATGAGAGGGGAATTAAGCACGTTCACACTTGGTATCTCTGAGCTGTTTCTGTAAGAGCTGCTAATGTAGCACACAAGTAATAAACCAATAAATTAGAGGTTCTTAATTATCGTTAGAAAATATTGCTATCTTTAAATGCAGATGCAAACTGGGGGGGAACAGAAGTAAAGAACTTTCTGGTTTTAAATTAGCATGAATTAAGAAAAAACACAGCTCCGATTTTCGTTCTGACTTGTTTTAACTGGGGAAATGCTGAATATGCAATGATTCTATTTTTTTTTTTTTTTTACATTAATAATAATAGGAAATGGTAGATAGTGGCATCTCAGCACAATTCTAATTTAATGAGAAACAATAAAATAGTTTTCCAAAGGGGCCTATTTAGGTCCAAGAAAGGGGGATATTAAACTTTCAAGATTTATTTTACTTTCTTTAAGGTGTGCTGATGTGCCTTTTCTATGGCTATATCCTATCTGCTGATTAGATCTTTTATAATTTCCGTGCTTGGAAAAGAGCTGATATTCTTCCAGCTGGATAATGTCGAAAATGTGTCAAGCAGGGCACCTTTTTTTTTTTTAATTGTGGTTGTGTTGATCTACATTGCAAAACATTTCCTTCGGCTTTGTGCAAGGTGATGTCAGGAAAGGAAAGGAAGAAGGAAAGAAAAAGGAGAGGAAAGGGAAAAGAGAGGAAATTCCTGGTCCACTTTTGCAAGCCTGGATCTTGTGGAATTTAGAAAAGAAGGAGAATCATAAACTGAAAAATCGTGGGAAATATCACAGCAGCTTCGTGCCTTTGCCAGGAAAATTCCACCACAGCCTTGCAGGGGACAGGGAAAAGGGAAAGGGAGTCCCTGGGAGATGCTTGTGCCTCCAGCACAGACCTGAGCCATCACCTGCTGCATCATTTGTCTGGCACTGAGAAACTGAGCAGGTTTTTAGGATATATCTTACTTTGCCAGAAATTCCTCTTCTTTACCCCTTTTGCCTGATTTCTTGGCAGGAATTGGTTGTATCTTCCACATCATTCCAGTCTTTCTCAGAGCGAGGGAGAGCTTTAGTTCCAAGCGAGTGCTCCCGGGCTCTGCTCGCTGCTCTGGTCAGGGCTTTGGGCTGCTCTGCTCAGCCCAGCCAGGTGCAGTTGCTGCTGTTTGGGCTCCAAAATGTGCATTTCCCCCGCGCGCAGCAGAGCAGGAGAGCAGCACTTGGGCAGCTTTAGGTTAATGAATGAAATCATTTTTACAGCAACAGCAAGAATGCTGATTTTTTTTGATCATTCCTTGCTGGCTTGATCTTCAGTGATTCGGTTCGACGTCAATCCTTCGAGAGGCCCTTTTGGATAAATTATGACCAAAATATAACATATATTTGTACGTAAAGCACATAATTAACTCTTGGAATTCGTATTTAAACCACGGTTTGCTCCTTTCCGTTTTCTGTAATGTCTCTTTAGTTCCCATCATCATCATCTTCTTTTTTCTTTCTTCTTTTTTTTAATCTTTTTTTTNCCCAAAGGTCTCTGTTAAAGAAACGCTCTTCCTGCCGAAGGACACTTGCTGTATAATCCTTTGTTAGGATAACGGGACCATCTGGTCCCATCCATCTCCCTACAATTTGATGCTGGGTTAATTGCACCCTGTCAGCAAGCGTGATTGACACCGTGTTTTCTCTCCTCACCAAGAGGAGTCTATTAACAATGCTGTTTGTCTGAATTCTGGGACATCTTTTCACAGCTGCTTGTGTGGGACCATCTCCTCTTCCCAAGTTTTGCTATCAGCCATTACAATGGGAATACATAAAAAAGTGAATTCGTGAGAGCCGTGCTCAGATTCGGTGGCGAGGTGCAACCCAGAGCGTTCTTGTGGAGAATGGAATAAGCTGGTTTGGAAACAGGAAATTGCGGGGCTGGTTATGGCTTTAGCAGAGCAGCAGTGGGATCTGTCCTCGTGCTGGTGCTGGTGTGCTGTCCCTGCAGCACGGCAGGAATTAACGGGCACGACTCCTCTGGCTTCAACAGAGCTGGGTTAATTGATCTTACCCGGAATTTCACCTGAGGTTGTGGAATACTTCACACGCAACGTTTGAGTTTCTCTGTAAATGTAACCAGAGAAGAAACCTGGGCAAATGCTCAGTGCAGCCCACGTGGTGGCCCTGTCCCCGTGTCACAAACAGCTCCTGACAGCTCTGCCCCGGCCGGAGCTGTGCTCCCTTCTGCCCCTTGGATCCGTGTGTTGGGCTGTGTTCAATCCAAAAGGATCTGTGCTGTTCCCAGGCACTTTCTGGGAGGTGTCCCCACAAGGCCCGAGGTTCCTGTCCTGTTCTCCTGCTCCCACAGCACCTGATTTACAGCTCATCCTCTGATGGACAACCAAATTCCCTGCTTGCCGTGAAAAGAAATGGGCCAGCTAATTCATCACTTTAAGCAAAGCCAGTTTAACAACTCCACGGGTTTTATGACTCAGGCTTCTGCAAGCTTCAATTTGTTCTGCCTAAATCACTTGATGGGGAGAACTTCAGCCTCCCAGCTCTGCCGGCTCCTTGCTTTGCGCTTTCTGTTGCCACGAGGCTTTGACATTAGGAGATCGCATTTTGCATGCCCTGACTCCTTCGTCTACACGTGTTGACATTCAGCTGAGGAAGCTCGTGCGTCATTTTCCGAGGCGCAGTTTTCTGTTCAGAAAATCCATCTTTCCTGAGACTGCACTGATTGAAACTTCTGCAGAGATGCCACAAATAAAGTACAAACAGGGAAAACAACATGCGACAGGGAGCAAGATGTTGGAGCATTTCAAAGAGGTCAGTTCTCTGCTTGGTTGGGAATGTCACACTGGAATGCTGCCTGACTGCAATGCCAGTTTCTCCAGACTGATTTTACTAAAATAGGACGCTTTCGAGGTTTGTGGAGAAAGGCTGGTGGGGTTTTGTATCATCTGGTTAAAGCAAGATAGAGACTGACTTCAGAGCTGCCGAGAACAACAGCCAGGGCCCTCCCCAAGGTTCTTCTGTTTGCACGAAAGAATCTCAAAATTAACGGAATGAGCTCCCAGCTTTGTAAAACCACAATGCAGAGACCCCTGAGCGCGGCCCAGCAGGAGCCAAACCACTGAGCCAACACCTGGCTGGGGGAAAGTGCTTTTGTAACAGAATGGCAGCAGGAAAAGTCTTGGGGTTTCTTCTGATTCAGAGCAGAAAATTTTCTTGCCTACTCAACTTTGGATAGTTTTTAATTTGGGGGGGTTTTGTGCTGTAGTTCTCTACTTCCATAACTTCAGCACACTATTTATAGATCTCCAAATCCCAGCTCTCTGGTACAGGCAGTTGAGAAATACTTCCTTCTCTTCAGCGAATATTAGGCCTTTACATAACATATGTGCATATCACTTACTCGCTCTAAATTTGGTCTCATCTGCTTCCACGATGAGAATGTTAATCTGGGAACCATTTCTCCAGAACTGTTCATAGAGCTCTTGGTGGTGGGCATTTATATTGGGAGAGATCAAGGGACAGGCCAGTGGTGCTTTGTGCCAGCAGGTGTAGCTTTTTGGGGGCAGAAAATGTAAAATTCGCTTCGAAGGTGGCTCAGTCAGGAGCTCCAGTTTTGATTGGCGCCTCCCAAGTGACAAACTCGGCGCTGTCCCAGCTGTGCTGCAAGCCAGGCTGGGCTGGGGCTCCTTGTTTCCCCTCAGATGTTGGGGAGCTGGCACATCTCCATGTGCAAGGTGTGAATGCTCTGCGATCTCATCAAGCATCCTTTCTAAAGGAAATGACAATTCTTTTTGTGACTTTCATTGGTACTTTTACATGGCAGTTGCTATAATTTAACGTAATTATATCTTTCACTGGGTTTTATCCTCCTATGGTATAGATATTCATGCTTCCTCCGAGGAGAGTTTTGATTGCAGCTCCTGGTTTCCTTCTGGAGGAATTAATTGCTTACCTTGCTGCACCTCCAGAGATGTGACCCCCTCATATCCTCGCTGGATACTTTTCCGTCTCAGCCTCCTCACTGACGAAGCGGTGAGATGCCTAAACAACTGCATCCATACTCACTCTGTCCCCTACTGGATTTTGCAATTGTCATGAGAATAGGAGTTCCTTGAATTAATCTTGTTCCTAGTCATCAAATTATTATAACTTAGTTTCAGCAAATACAGTAGCTGCCCAAAAAACACATTACTTTGTGGATCTGGGTGAAATATTGTGCACATACAGCAAATGCGACAAAATTTGCCACTTCACTGGGTTTGCAAAAAGGGAGAAAAGGAGGAAGAATTCCCCCCCTTTTCTCCTGCTGTAATATCACTAATTACCTCATTATCAAAAGGCCATTTCATCAACAAAAATGTGCTTTTTGTACATTTTACGCAAGTGACCTTGAAAGTTATATATGAAATAGAGATTTTGTCGTACTTTTTGGGGACCAAAGAAAAGCAAATACCTGCTGATGCAAAAGAGAGCGGAGAAGGAGCAGCTCCAGCCTCAGCCTGGAGACAGCAGCAGCAGCAATGCTGGATATTCCCTTCAAGCCCAGCTCCATTCCCCTCAGCTCCGTGTCCTTGGACAAATCCATTCAGGTCCTGCAAACCCCTGTCCCATTCCCGTTTTCTGCCTTGCACACTGAGTTACTTTAGGAGATCTTAGGGACACCAAATTGTCTTTTGTTCTCTTCTACCTTTAGGAAATGGATTTAGCACCTGGTGCAGGCTCGCCAGGTACAGTGGGGTGTGAAGCAGTTTTAATTGCAGAAGTCAATTAAAGCGTGTTGATTCACATGAGCTGAAGAACTGCCCGTCAGCGGGAAATTCTGTCCAGAGGGAATATTCCCTTTCCTGATTTCTCTCTAGGATTCCACTCTTGTTGCTCCTTCTGCTGCTGGAAACAGAATCAAGCACCAGGAGAGAACGAGTGGTGTCTCCATCTGCTTTTCAGAGCTGATCACCAGGACCTTTCAGCTTCCTGGAGAGGAGCGTTTGTAGCCACATTCCAGTGGGTGTTCTCAGGAAAGCGGATGGCAGTTAGCTAAAACACAAAATATGAATCTATTTGGCAAAATAATTTACTTTTCTGAAGTTTCCAGTGCGGGTAGAATCCAGATGATTGGTTGGTAGGGGCTTTTTGCCATTTCAGATCAAATTCATGGGATCAAGCTTTGCTCCTGCCAAGCCCAGACTTTCAGCTTAGACGGGGCTCATGCTTCATCACGAGATTCTTCCAGGAGGAACTGAAGGGAGAAAACATCTTAGGAAGGAATGACCAAGCAGTTGATGCTCGGGTTTGGCCTCTGCAGAGCTCGGGTGGGGTGGCCCAGCTGGTTTGTGCAGATGAACGCAATCGCAGCTGCCCCAGCCAGAGGAGAGGCAACCACTGCGGGTGGGGAGTCAGAGCGGTTCTGTCAGGGCTGATGAAGACGCTCTGAGCGTGAGAGCTGCAAAGCCCAGCCTTCATTCCTTGTGGCTTCTGCAGATGAAGGTTTAAAAAGCACTCAGGTAGCAGGATCCCTCCAGGCTTGTGTGCCCTCCCTCAACGAGCCCGAGGTGCCCCTGCCCGTGCTGCCTTGCCTGAGCAAAGCCGGGATGTGCTGGGACTCGTGCAAACCAAAGGAAGCCATAGAACAGCGAGAAAAGGAGAGCAGGAAGGCAAACACAGCTTATGGGATCACGTGCTCCTACACCCAAAATCTGGATTTAGCAATAGGTGCGGCTGATAGCAACATGGGGGGTTTTGCTGCCCTGCCCAGGGCCTGTGAGGTCCCACTCCTCAAGGCACAGCGGTTTGTGCAGAGCTCTTTCCCACTGTCAGCGCTCCTGGGAAGAGATGCAGTCAGCCATTAAAAGGTGGGAAAGCATCCTGCTGTTATGTATATGAGAGCAGGGCTTTGTCTTGTCACATGTCACAGGCGCAGCGGTGGAGGGAGAGAAAATCCTATTGGTATGTGATGGGGTTTGCAAGATGTCCTCCAAACCTTAATTATTGGAATGTGTCCTGGGATAAGTGATGCTGTCATTGAGCCCTGATTAGTTCAGAGGCAGGGTGGATGCAAGAGGGAGGAAACATAATGTCAGGCTGGTTAATTAGCAAGCAAGCGAGAGCAACCCAAATTGTACAATCTGATGAGCAATTTGTCACCCACTCATTTTAAATGAGAAATGTGGTATCACTTTGCATTTCCTTTGTATTTTCCAGTTTTGGATCTCTTCATACAGGAACGAACTTTGTGGCTCCTCTGTGGGGTAAGCAAGTGTTAGAGAGATAAACCCAGGGCTCAGAAGTGACTTGTCCTCACATCAAGACCACTGGCAAAAAACCTGAGGCTGAGCCAGCAGCCCCAAGCTCTAACCTGGATTAGAAATAAGAAAACATGGTGCAGGAAATTCAGAGATGGAGAAGAATGTAAAATTCAAGGTCAGAATATTGAGTCTGTGGATTATCCCATCCCCAGCACTCCAAGGTTTCAGTTTATTTAGCATTCCTGGTGGGTATAGGAATTTTTAGGGCACAGGCTTGGGGTAAATATATTTTGTGCTATTCTGGTGGTACCAAAGCTACTGCAAGCTGATTTAAAGTAGCAAGTGGGAGTTTCTGTCTGCACGTGGATGTTCTTCAGTGACACAGAGCTGTCAAATGGCTTCTCCACCACCTCAGCACCAGCAATCTGCATGGGGGAACCAGCGCTGCAGCATCAGGGACAAGCGCACAGAATTGGGAGTGGTTTTACCACTGTAGGGACTGGGCTTGGGCAAAATCACAGAGATTCCTTCCACCTCTGAATTCCTGCTCCTGAGTTCCGTCTCAGGTGTTTCTTAGGACGGCTCGTGTTGAAGCCCTCCCGTACCTGCGATGTTAATGATGTGAACGATCCCTGCTGCTGGTTGTTTGAGCATCTCCCGGAAGCAGAGCTGCCTCTCCGCAGCCTCTCACGGCTTTGCAGGGGCTCAGTAAACTTCCCCCTTTCCAACGGAGAAGGATAATCGCCCGAACAGGTAACCTGGGAGGTGTTCGGCCGAAAAAGCCGCAGAATCGTGTGCTATTGTTCTTTCACAACGGGAAGATGGGGGGTTTTTTTTTCAGCCTTTGAAAAGCACCGAGTACTGTGGCGTGTCCTGGATCACTTTTGAAGACTTGCAGCTTCTGAAGGAGTCCTCGAGTGATCTCAGGAAGGAGCAGAGCTTTAAAGCGTCATATCAGGCTTTTATAATAATGCCTTCAAGATGTCTATCACAGTTAAAGTCTGAAGAAGGGCTCGTCTTTCTGAAGGTTTGTCTTTTTCGCATCTAATCAGTAGATCTAGTAAAAGGCACCTGCAAACTGCGTATTTCTCCTCTCTTTGGAGCACCACGGTCCCCGTGTTGTGGCTGTTCCCACCATAACAGGTGCAGCTGGGCATAAATAAATATATCCAGAAAATTTTAAAAATGACTGGTTCAAGGATTTGTCTCTTTAAAGAGGAGAAGGCGGGAGAAAAGCTTTTAATTTTAAAACAATAGATGTTTTAGGGGTAAAGATTTCCTGCATCTTGTGAGTGGCTTACTCCCATCACAGAGTAGATTTGAGACTTTGCCTAGAACTCCAGATTAATCTATTATGAATAACATTTGGGGTTTAAAAGTTTGGGTTGGATTTCAGGCCCTGAAATCAAGAAGTTGCCGATAAAACCCAGGTGAGCTTAACCATTGCCCGGATGCCTGCAAGCGAAGCCACAGCCATCAGGATCTCAACTGGTAACACCGACTTTCTTTCCTTTCTGGACGTGAATTTGGGCTGCACTGGTGCTTCTCCAGGTTGTCTGTGCCCCAGAGCCCCCTGGGCTCTCCATGCTTTGGCTCGTGGCTTGGTGGGGGCTGCTGGTGCAGGTCTGGCAGCTCAAAGCCGTCTCACCCCAGGCCCTGGGCCTGCAGGGCTGCCCCTGGTTTTGGGGAGATAAAAGGTGGCACGGGTGTGCTCGAGCCCAACCCAGCGCTGCACCACCACTTCTGATTGCTTTGAGTTATTTCAAGGCAGTCGCTGATTATCAGCTGGGCTCACAAATATTGACACATCAGTATTCCACCCGTGGCTGAGCTGACACGAGCGCAGGAACACCAAGCGAAAGCTGGCAAGTACCTTTTGTTCACAGCTCCTCAAATTAAAGACAGGTACTTTGGTGTGTCTTCAACCAGAAACAAACTGTGAAAATTCATTTCCCAGTGCTATTTGGGTGTTTTTGTAGCTCACTATGATCACACTGCATATGCAGATCCAAGTTAAAAATAAGCTTTTCAACTCTTGCTTGTTTATACAATATTAGAAGCACTTTATAAAAGTGGATGTTAATTAATGCTGTGTTTTAATGGCGTTCCTATGAATTTGTAAGTACATTCTGGAGAGACTATCAAATATAATTTACTTTCAAAACAATTGGGGATTATCATGATCAAAATAATTCAAATATTATTTTTTGATTTCCACTACCTTTACTACGGAATGGGTTATGTTTAGATGTCTCGCACATACAGAAAGAAAAAAAAAAACCTAAATAATTTTTTTTTTTCAGAACTGATTTTTAAAGAGACTTTCCACCTTCGTTTCAATCTAATAATTTTCAAAGAGAGCTGGGAATGCAGTAAGTTTTCAAAGAGGCAAGCTATACATTTGTGCTCTTGAAAACATAAATTTATTTAATATTCTGTATAAGACACCTTGTGTGCATCCAGCTCCCAGCCATCCAAGCCCATGCAGTCAGAGCTGTACAAACCCGTTGAGCACAGCAGCACTTGCAAAGTTCTGCACAGAGATGGGCTCCTTGGGAACTCAACCCAAAACATTTTGAAGGAGGTTTAAATGTTTTCAGTGGAAAGCATTTGTGGCGCCAACTCTTCTACCCGAAACACGAAGGAAATATCTTGTCCAGACAAGTGAATTATTAAACTTTCTTTTTAGGGAGAGCATAGGAAATGTTTCTTGTATCATCTCTCTATGAATGAGAACAGAAGATGTGGCTTTCCATCTCTCTTTGACTCCTTCAGCGGAACAAAACCTCCCGACAGCAGTTTTGATTGAGTCCACGTGGAGGAGGGGAAGGGGCGGTGGCAGATGGAACCCAAAAGGTGAATGAGCGCAGCCAGGAGCTGCTCTGCATGCTCAGAGCTGACTGCAGCTGCAGAGACAGCGAAACCTGCAGCAGCCTAAAGCCAGCCCCGTCTCCCATTTATTACAGTCCCCTGTTTTCAGATGGACCCTGAGCTGCCAGGAGTTCTGCCTGGGCCCCATGAAAAGACAATAAACAGCCCTGGCCCGCCTGTCTGCTGTCAGAGCGCAGAGATTGCCGTGATTGCTCGGGGGCTTCCCAGCAGGGCTGAGGAGCCGTGTCCCCTGCGCCTTCCCCTCTCCAGGAGCCGTGGCTGTAAAACATTCTCATCTGCGCTCTCTATCAGAAAGCATCTGCATTTTATTATATTTCATCTCGGTGCCAAGAAAGGAATATGTTTTGGAACTTCCGAGCCCCGTCATATAATTTTCATTAATAGGAGGAGGAGGGACGTCCCATCACCCAGCACTTGAAATGACCTTACAAGGAGAGCCCACAAAGGAAACAAAGGATGGGGATGGCAGGGCCCAGCCCATCCATGGGGGAAGTTCCTTGGTGTTACAGCAAGAAAGAGCGATCAATGACAACCTTTTGGTGCTAAAATAGTGAAGGAAAAAATGAAATTAAAATAAAACTGGTCCTGATTACACAGAGAACATAAACCACCGCTCTCCTGTGGTGGCCATATATCAGCTGGGCTCACACATGTTCAGCAGTGTAACTACAACGAGCCGTGGCGGTCTGGTGTTTTAAAACCTTGCAGGAGAAAGCAAAGCCCTTGCAGCGTTTCTTATTAACGTTTATTCCTGGAAAAATCCCTGCCAGAATTTTCCACTGTCAGCAAAGAGAAGGCTGAAGCAGAAAGGCAGAAAGAACATGTGGTGGTGCAGCCACGAAACCAGGAATTCCCAGGCCTCTCACAGGTGTTGGCGACAGCTTGTTCATCTCATCCTTCCATTTTTATATTTTTTTAAGAAGTATGAGTTGTATCAATGAGTTCTGTCGAGTTCCTGGCGGCCTGTAAGGAGTGAATGTTCTCTTGAGCTCAGCATCCTCAGGAAAGCTCTTTGTGGTGCAGAAGAGTGAGCTCAGCCCAGCCGCCGCTTCCCTGTGCCGCTTTCCAACTGCCTTTATTTTCTCCCTGAATTCAGGAGATCACCTAACCTACCTCACTTTCCCAACGTGTCAAACTGGTCTTCACGAGCCCATAATGAGGCCAAAAAGGTCAATCAGAGCTGCAAGGTGGGAAGTGCTTTGCAAGTTATTTCTCTGGCCTGGACTTTTCTGCGAAGTTCTGGAGATAATATTTTTGCTTCTTTTTTCCTCCCCAAGTTTTAAATTGTTTTCTTGAAAATGCACAATAGCAAATTTTCCCAAACTTTAGCCAATCGGGATCAGCCCTCCCAGATAATGTAAATACAATTAGTTGATTTAAAGCACATTTCATGTTCTGCTTATCTGCTAAGTGTTTCGGTTATGGCGTTCATACAGAATGAGTCACTCATACATATTCCTCAAGGAAGAGCCAAAAGATGGAAGGAAAATACAGCCTGAGGAAAAAGTCTATAAAGATTTCTCGCTTTTCTAATCCCTTCTCTCTAATGTTTCTTTGTAAATTTGTCAGATGGGAATGAAATTGCCTCATAACTCTCCAGATGTGAAGAGCATCACTGCACAAAATTACGTACTTGTCAAAGCAAGGGGGAATTTATGTTGGTGTTCCTGAGATGTGATTTTATTCAGTCTATTTCCTTTGTGCACATCACAGCAACTAGAAAGACAAAAACAGCTAGTTTATGTATATCTTCTTTTTTGCCCCCCCCCCCTTTTTTTTCACCTCTGGTGAATTTTTTAGCTTCTATTTTTCCCTTTTGTTTTCTTATCCCCCTCCCCTCCCTCCTTTTATCTACTGCTTATTGCTAGTGACAGTAAACTTCATCCAACAACACTCTGATGAGAGCAGCTATGATTCTACCAGCACCAGGCAGTTCAGACAAGTGCTACAGTAATTTTCCCTATGGAGCACGGAGCAAGGTGTGGCTTCCCTCCTGGTTGGGAAAGATGTTTGTTTAGAAACCTGCAGCGTTTCTTGCGGGCGACCAAGCCGTGATTTATTTTGATATTTTGCTTTACATTCCAGTATTTTAATTTTAACTTTGTGCATTCTCCCTCCAAAGCTCCTGCAGTCAAATGTTGGGGTTAAACTCAACAAAAAACTTCTGGTGACACCCAAGTCCAGTTTCTTTGTTCTATTTTAAATGATGTGGTCGGCAGTCTTTGTGCAGTGCTTCTTCCTTTAGTTCCAAGCTCTGGTATTAAAGGAAGTCTAAAGCATCAGGAGCATAAACCACTCTGAATTCCAGCTCCTGCTGGCCATGACCCTCTTGAGATATTTTTTAAAATTTCAGCTTTTTAATCCCCCTATTTGTGTTTCTTCAAGACACATAAGATGGTTTTAAAACCAGTATTAATGGGGTAAAGAACAATAAGCCAAGTAAACGAGATCTTCAAGGCGTTACTCAGGTTGGATCTCTGAGCCTCTTCCAAACAACTGCGATGGCTCCTCTCCCTTAACAGCGGCTTTCAGGTACAGGATGGGAAGAGACACAGATCTGTCTGTGCCCCAGCATCCCTGTCCCAAGCACAGCCCAGCTGTGAAAATCAAGTGCCTCCTTTTCTCTTTTTCCTCTCATTTTCCTCCCCTCTCAGCGCTCACTTCCCTGCGTGTGTTTAAACCCAGCCGCATTCTGAGCCTGCTGAAAGGGTAAACTTTGGTTTGCTGCACACCAAGACAGGCTGTGGGTTTGCAGGTAAAGGAAACATTTTCAGTTATGTAAGAGTAGGTGATGTGCTGAGGGATTTTTAAAGGGAATGTTAGGAAAAAAAAAAATTGTTTAATGGGATGTTAAGTTTTCTGGGAGGTTATAAAAAATTGTAGGCATTAAAGCCCAACTTGGCTCTGTCTCTGCTAAGAAAGTTCTTGTGAAAATACATCTGAATTTGTCCTGGAGCTGGTTTTAAGCTGCAAAAAAAACCCACCATCCCAGACTCCTGTATGAAGAGCACCTTGGAGGCTCTGGTAGGGCAAAGTCTGTGCAGATCCTCCCGTCTCTTTCTATATCTCACTTCAGCTTTTTGTGTGACCTTCCAGACGTCCTCCTGGTGCAGTCAAGGCCAATCTCTCATTGCACACGGCTCCAAAAATAAACACGGGTGTGCTGTGGCCCTTCCTCAGCACCCTTGGGCCTGTCCTTGCCATGGAATAACTCATGGCTGGGCAGAGCCAGTCCTGGAGTGTTCACCAGGACAGAGATGCTTTGTGATCAGCGCTGGAGCCAGAGATGAGCGCGTTGCTTTTCCTCCAGCGTGCTCTGGTGCTATCAGCGTCTGTGTGTGGAACGCTCCTTGAAGGCAGTGAGTTCGCATTAACGTCCACCAGCGCTTATCCTGGTGAGGGTGTAAAACAATTCCTTAGGACAACGAGGAAGAGCTCCTGGAGCCATCCCAATGGTTTCTTACGGCAGTTTTCCCTGCAGTATAAAATTCTCATGGTATTGATGGAGCTGGAGGTTGCTCAGAGCAGCCTTGAGCAGGGGCCTGGAGCTCCCTTGGAAAAGCAGCAAAGTAAACGGAAAGCCACATATTGTAAAGTAACAAGAAGAATTTTTATTATTGCTTTTTCCCCCCTTTTGTATTTTTCTTACCATTTTGATCAGATGTACATTGTTTATAACCCCTAGTTTACTGGCCCCAAATATCATTACAACGTCTGCACAATGATCTATGTTTGGTTGTTACCCTTTTAATGGATAAAAAAAGATTTAAGTACTTCATTCTGTTGCATTTTGACAGCTGTTAGCCATCATTTTTCCATTCACCTGCATTTAGCGCTCCCATAAAGGGAGGCAATCTCAGAACTAACAAGAGCTGGGCACTGCAAGGTGATAATTCTGTATCACTTTGGCCTATAAATACCTGACAGGCTTTGGGCTGAGTCAGCAGTCTGTAACAAAGTGGCAGCCGTGCCCTTTTATCTGTGTGAGTGTTTCACAGCAATTGGACTATCAGCCCCTGCAGTGAAAATCCATAGTATCGATCAGCCTATTTCTCCACTGTAATTCTTTTGTAGGAAATCCCTGATGACAAATTTTATCTGCACCACTTTTTGATTGCTGGTTTGATGTAAGCGATCTCCAAGGGCAGAGTTAAGCTCCTGGCCGTTCCACATTATCAAGCACCAGCTTTATTTACTGAAACTACACTTGTGGTCAACACCAACCAAAAGGAAAAAAAAAAAAACCGTGAGAGAGAGGGAAAGGAGGAGGCGGAGGAGGCTGAAAATTAAGAGCAAAATAATATTTCAAAATGAGGGAGCGAGGGGGTGAAATCACTTGTATCAGCTGCTGGGCTGTTGAGTAAAAGCATGACCGGCGTTAATAAATGCACAACCAGGAGAAATAGGAATTGATAAAAATGTCTGTGGGACACAGGGCTGTGTCTGGAGAGTGGATGGGGTTTGGCGCTGATCCTGCAAGCGCCTCTTGGTGGGAATGGTCCCACAGGAGCCCCCAGGACGCTGCTGGGAACTCGCTGTGCTCATCAGTGGGCAGGATTGGATTTCACCCCCTTCCCAAAGGGATACCCATTCCTCCTGAGCTGCCTCACGTGTGCTCAGGGCCGTGTGTCTCGGGCCACTCGAGGTTTGCTGCTGTGACCAGCCCTGAGGTGTTTGCTGTGCCCTCAGGGCTCTGGAGCAGGGCTCTGCTCACTCGCGTGCTCGGAGCAGACACCGATGGAGCGGGTACAGCCCCTCGGCTGAACTGTGATCACAGCAGAAACCCGGGCTGGTGATGCCACCCTGCATTGTTGGTGCTCTTCAGCCTCCAAATTTAACCTGGAAACCCCACAAAAGGCAGCTCACGAGTTTCCAGTGTTCCTCAGCTGCGCGAGGCCGAGGAGCATCAGATATGGCAGAGCACAGAAATGGCGTTGTGTGAATTCAGAAGTTGTTCTGGTTTTGGTTGAGCTGTAGGTTATTGTCTCAGCAGAGTTATTGCACATTATCCCCGGACACCCTGAGTTTTTAATTTCTCCATTGCTGCTGAATGAAGCCTTAACTCCCGAGCCCCAGGGAGGCTCCTCACAGCATCTTGGCCCTTGTCCGTCGGGGTTCCTCACTGTGGCTCTGCAGAGACGTTTTCTTTTTGCTGAAGCAATGCACATGAAGCAGGGAGATGATGTCTTCTGTTTTCCTGCAAAGCCCTGAGTCGCTGACACGTCCCAGCCACGGCACGTGCAGCGCTGAATTACTTAGGAAAACAGCCGAGCTCTGGATTGGGGTTTTTCCACCCAAAACCTGTTAAGCACAAAACCAAAAATAGCTCACATAGCAACGAGATCTCCATCAAGGAAATATTTGTTTGTACTGCTGGGCTCCTGCCTCTGACTGTGTCACTCTGCTAAAATTCAGTTGCCTAGAAAATATATATATCTTTGGATATAAACATATATCCAGAGATGTGTTTACTGAGCAGCAAATATTGGATTAGGCATGGAGCCAGTCCCATTTCATGACTACACCTTTGAAAAATTGTCTGATTAACACTGAGAGGGATAATTGTATGTGAAAGGAATAGTAAACATTCCCCACTAGAATGGATTTTCAGCAAATAATGAGAAATCCCTTGTCCATACAGAACCCTATCCCAATGAAAGCACCTGAATCATTTCTTTAAGCAATAGCTCAGATTAAATAAATTAATAGCAATTAAGTATTGAGAATAACTGGGATTGTTTCAGAGAAACTATTTTGGCTTTTTATACAGCTGAGCACATTCCAAGCCTGAGTAAGTTCAAAGTTTGCAAATTTGATTCATAAAAGTGGAATCATAAAACCCAGAGAGAAGACAATAAGATTTCCGGGGGGACTTGAATGAATTTAAAAATCAATGAAACCCCTTATGCAAGTTTTATGCACTACATATCTCAAGATACCCAAGATTTTGGATATAATTTAGTGGACCAAACTCAAATCATGCTGTTTAGCCCAAAGTCTGTCGTTATTTTTGGTGAATAAATCCCAAACCAATGTTGCCCTGTGCTCGAAAGGTTGGTGTTACTTGAGATGGGATTGACCAAGGTCGGATCGGTGGGGATCACTCTCAGGTCGGACTCGATGCTCCCGGAGGCCTTTTCCAACCTCAGTGATTTGGGATTCTTTGCTAGGGCCCTACACATCAACTTTGAGGCACCAGAGACATTTTTGACAGAGCAGTGCCACAGGTTATTTATCAATTATTTGGATTTATTTGTTTTGTGTTTTGTCTTTCAACGTTCTCCTGACGGAAGGCGCTGAATGGACGCCAGCAGGGTCTCCCGTGTGGGTGAGGCAGGGCCAGGTGCTCGCTCAATGCTGCCCTGAGACCACCAACCCACGTCACTTAAACTCCCGAGCAGCCATCAAGTAATAATGACTCCCAATTACCCCTAATCTGAGCTAGGCTTGAACCAGTGACCTTGAAAGAGTCTGTATCCCATTAACAGCTCCCTGAGCCAGCCAGACCCGGGGTGTTTGATTGTTCTCAATGCAACCAAAGAGCTTGCCTTCACTCTCCTTTATTTCTTTTTTTTAAAAAAACTGCTTAAAATTAGGGGTGGAGAGGTATTGAAATACTCAATTTGCAGTTTCCCTGTACCTCTAATACCACGTCCAGAGGAGCAGCTTTCATTTGCACTGGGAATGCCTCCTGCTGAAAGGAAATTCTCTTTTCTCAGTGCTGGATGCCTTGTCTGTCACTGATGTATTTTGCACACCTGGGCCTCCAGAATCGGTGAAAGCTGCCTTGATTCTGCCTGGCAGGACATTACACAGTGGTCCCAGACTCTCACGATGATTCCTGGGATATCCCCCATGTTATGGGAGGACATAAAGGGTGACCCAGACAAGAAATGAACCACTAGATGCGAATTCCTATTTGCAGAATACTTCTCATTAAATTTCCTATATCAGTTACATTTTTAAATGTTTTTTTGATCTATTCTCAGAAAAAAGTGCTGCAATTTTTGGTATTTTCACCAGGGTAAGCACCGAGCTGGTCTGTTTGACACCAGCACTGCTGCACCTTGTGCCAAGAGTGGTCAAAGGCTGGACTCGATGACCGTGGAGATTTTTCCAAACCTCAGTGGTTCTGTGGCTCTGTGAAGAGCTGGCAGGGAGGGAGGGAGCAGCGCTGGGGCTGCAGCTTCCCCTGCTGGGGTGGTTTGTGCGCTCTCAAGAGGTGCCTTGCTCACAGTACCAGGAATAGCAACAACACTTTGGTACCTGAATGCTAAAAAACCAGCCCCTCCTGCAGCATCCCCCCAGCTGCCAGGGTTTGCCACTTCATCTGCACTTTTGCAGGCTAAAACCAGCTCGGCTGCAGCCCTTGGTGCACCTTTGTGCCCCCTCCTGGGAACAAAAGGTGTCAGCTCGTAACCCACCACCTGCCCGGCTCACCTCCGCATGAAAGAGATCCAGTGATAGGGCCGGAAAATTTCATTCCTCTTTCTTCTCCAAATTTCTGCTGCTTTGGGGCAAATTCAGTGTTTTCATTAACATTTCAGATAAGTCTGGAAAGAGCACAGACATTAATGCAGATTACAGGCCAGAAATGCTAAGCAGCAGCAGCTTCCTTTGATCTGCTGAGATATGTCAGTGGTAAATATTTCTGCAGCCCCGAAAAGCAGCGCCGTGGAGCCCTTGCCCAGATCAAGGGGAATGCAGCCATCCTGTCTGGGGATCCTGTCTGTCCTGCAGTGCCTTCCCTGCCCCGTGGGTTGGGGCTGATCCAAGTGAGCCCCACTTCCAGCAGGGATGAGCAGACAGTGCCTCGCATCTCCCCGTGGGAGCAGGTCCCCTTGGAAAGACCCATTTCAGGCCATGTGTGCATCTTGAACTGCCAGGTTCTCCTTCAGAAAATGCACCAGCAGCACAGGGCAAGGCGCTTTCCACAGGAGGGAATCAAAGCTGGACCCCTCACCTCCACTTGGGCGTTCCCACTCTGGAATCTGAGAGGGCATTGAAGCCGTTACCCAACTTTAAATAAAGAACTTCAGCCCTTCTTTCCCATACCAGAAGTGGTCCCTGAGCAGGCAGAGGGCAGGAAAAGACCGGAATATTATTCCTACAGGCAGGATTTTAGACTCT
The DNA here is from genome assembly GCA_013397935.1 of Dasyornis broadbenti. Lineage (NCBI taxonomy): Eukaryota > Metazoa > Chordata > Aves > Passeriformes > Dasyornithidae > Dasyornis > Dasyornis broadbenti. The sequence goes on from VZRN01001256.1 coordinate 417,154, forward strand.
CCCATATCCTTTTTATTTCTTCATTGACTGGGCTTGGGTTTCAGCTCTTCCGCCGTGATTTTGGCCCTGTTCTCCCCATACTCTTTATAGTAGGTTTAAATGCCTGGCCAAGGTATGATTTTACTAGAATTGTCTCGATTTAGGCTTCAGAATTGAATCCTTTCTTTACAAGGACCTTGAGATTAACAGTGTTCAGTAGTGGGCTCCATACGTGGGGAATTATTCGGGCTGGAATTTGCAGCTGAGACACTGCTCACCCTGAAACGTGAAACAACTGTAGTAAAAACAGCATTTGCAAAGGCAGATGTTTCCTTCTGTGCTCCAAGCCTGCCACCCTGGTGGTGTTTCCTGTAGGGAGAAAATGATTCCTTTGGGCACAAGGGCACTTACCTGGGGCAAACCGAAATTCCGGGAATGCGGATCCCAAGGGATTGGGTCAATGAGTTGGTGAGGTTTTTCCCGTTTAACACCCTGATGATATTCATCAGAATTGTAAACTGCATGTCTGGTTTCACCAGACCTGTCTCCCACCATCAAACACAAACCTCCTAATGTCAAATTATTGAAGTCTCCCAGCTGCCGGAAATTCCCCTTCCCGTCTCCAAGTGTTTTCCTTTACCACAAAATAACAAGCAAGTCCCGTGTGTTTGCATCAGCCCTGCAAGTGCTGTCTGTAAAAGTCACGTCATAACCTCAATCAATCACTCAGCATTGGCCAACTCTCGGGTAGATGATCCAGAAATCCTCCTTGCTGGGATTAGGATTCAGGAAATAACACGGGGCTGCCTGACAGCAGCAGCCAAATACTTCAGGAAGAGGCCAAATAACCAGAGTTGCCCAAGTCGTTCCTTCCTGGAGCTTCTTGGGCTGCCTCTGTTTCCACATGTGCCACAAAGTGCCAGCAGGAATTTGAGTGGCAGGGAGAGCCCTTGGAGCGTTTATTAATTTCTTTTGCTTGCTCATGAAAACAAATTTTCTAGATCTGAGAGCAGCTCAGTAATGAACCCATCTGTTATGGACTAACAAAACGCCACTGACCACGCAGAGCCGTGGAGAGCACAGCCTGTCGATGCTAAGCCTGTCCTTTCTCAGACAGGGTATTCAAAATTTATGTATCTGCCAGTCAGGATATAATAAAATGCAGAAACATGCTTGTAAAAAGAAATGTGATATTTACTGTTCAGCCATGTAATATCTTCTACTTATACATCTCCCCTGAGGGTATCTTGATGCTATGGAAGGGTCGTTTCCTTAGACGTGCTCCCTTTTCCTCGTTTCTAGTTCTCCTCTTCCTCTTTGTCTTTTTCTCTCCTTTGTTTTTCAATTTCCTAGTTCTTTTTGGAAAGTACCAACCCGTATATTGCAATACTAGAAATGAGCAGGGTTTGAGACTGAATAGTAGCTTTATTTTAATTAATTTGTGATGTCAAGCTGAGGAGCAGTTTCGAGTGTGTAAGTTTAAGATCACTGAGGATGTAGACTTGAGTTATTTGAGCCAGCCTGAGCACAGGCTCCACGGACATCCACCATCACTAAATCAACATCAGGAAGTCAGAACTGGGGCCTTTCTGTGTTTTCCTGCTGGTTTCAGCCAGCAGGGTTCTGGCTGTGTTTTCCAGCAACCTTTGGGCACTACAGACCTATTGCCTGCAAGCAAACGGGTAAAGGAGAGGTCAGGCAGCTGTATCCAAACTGGAATACAGCTCTGGATTTAAAATCCTCCTGAGCTCTCTCCTTTATCCCAACGTGCAGCAGCCCTGAGGTGGCTGTGTCCATCAGTCTGGCTGTGTCCGTCAGTCTGTCTGTGTGTGCCCCTCCCATTCCAGTGCAGTGCTGAAGGGATGTCTGTGTAAGGTCTTTGAGGAGCCAACAGTGTGTGTTTTGTAATACTCAGAGAAAATAAAAGTAATTTAATGCTGCCTTTGGTGAAAGAACAGAGAATACACCCTGCTGCACACTGTAACTTCAGCTCTCCTTGCTTTTATCACTTTCCTTGCTTTTATGATGTGTGCAGTGAAAAAAACATCTCCCATGAATGGAAGTTTAAGTTTCCCTGCAAAGGTTATGAAATGTGGAGAGGCAGCACAGGCCCTCCGCTGCACCTCAAAGGTGCTGCCTATGTGGTCACCCAGCTGGGGCCAGCAAGGGGCTGCCTTTCCCCTGAAACCAGTCTGCATCCTCATTTATGCAATAGCTTGGGGAAATCCCTGTGTCGGGCCAAGGAGGAGGCTGTGGATCCACTCCTGAAGCTCCCCTACTCAATGCAATCGGTCTGGAGGAGATGGAGCTGCTCCTGCAGCATCCGCAGAGGGCTACGTCGTATGCCAGATTTGTTTCATGAATTTCTCTCCTCTCATTGCCTTAAGCACAATTACAAATACATTATGCAGTGTGAATTTTCACCCTTTTTTAGCATTCAGTGGTGCTGCGAACCACCAGCCTTTCCCCTCAGTGTACTGGGTTGAAATTAGTGCATTCCCCAAATATCCTGCTGCCTGTGCCATCCCACCGTGACCCACGGAGGGGACGCCAGCACCAACTGCTTCCCCTGATGGGATTTAGTCAATCACATCCACGAGATCCCGCCCTGGGCTCTCAGAGGGGTCAGGGATCCGAGGCTGCCGCTGCTCCCAGCTCAACGCACAACGAGCTGCTGCCAGGCAGAGCCCTTGATTTTCAGCTGGGGGAACGGTGTGATGGATAAAACACAACAAAGCCGGGCCCATTTATCCATTGGAATGGGCACACGCTTTTCCTTCCTCCTGGAGGGGCTCTGCTGCTCATTCCATTGATCCTGTAAAGTGTATTTTTGGCGGAAAGGCCCTGCCCGGCACCAGCGCGGTGCGGAGCAGCCAGGCCGCATTGGCCTCTCCTGCCTGCAACACAACCTGACAGAAATTTAGCAAAACTTGAGCTGTGGATTGAGAGGCAGTGATCAATTCTGACAGCGTCCTGCTCTGCTCAATATTCTCTCTGAAGTGCCTGGAACCAAATGCCAGTGCAGAGCATTTCTCCCCGAAGTTCAAGAGGGGAGATGTAAACACAGGCCGTAAAAGACCTGCATGTCTCGAGCTTGTAGGGGTCGTAATTCTTCCCAGCAAAGTTACCTTTCCTGTTTCTATGAATTACTCTTACATTCTTGTAAGAGATACGGTTTGAGGTATTTATGGTGCATTCAATTCTGCTATCATTGATTTACTGGACTAAACCTGCTCCAGGATATGATGTAAAGCCCCTAATTCCAAAAAACCCTTCCATCCCGGCGAGAACCGCATTTTCTGCCCTGTTGCCCTCCAGCAGATGACCAACGGAGATAAACAGAGGGCACTCCACTCTCGGTTGCAATGTGCCTGGTGATGTGAAGGAATCAATCAGACAAAAGCAGATTATTAGAGTGTCTGAGAGAGATCAAACATTGCTGGCATCTTCACCCACACACGGTTGATTTACAGGCAAGCTGATAAAGTGCTGCAGCTCACTGTCAGGAGTACATGACAGCTCCTCTAGCTCTATGGATAAATTATTGCTGAAGCCCATGATAACATTTCTCCACCTAGCAACCAAACATAACAGGATGTGGCTTTTAGTACTCGGAGCCAGAATGATACAAAGAGAAAACACAGGAACTCTTCAGGCAGGGAGGCAGCACACAGGAAAGCCAGGCAGGGACAGATTTTCACACACACACACACACACACACACACACACACACACACACACACACACACACCAGGGGGGTGTGTCTGTCCCGGCTCTGCTGGCGGAAAATTGGCTGGGTTGGAGCCGTGTGCCTGCAGAGACACTGCCAAAGTGCCCGGGATTGCAGGCAGGAGGGCAGGGATTTAATGGGGGTGTGCGTGCTGGGGCTGCTCCCTCACCTGAACACCCACAGACCCACACCTATGGGAGATATCAGGAGTTTCCTTTGGTGTGGAAAAGCACCAGCAACAAATAAATCACCTCATCTTGCTTTTTAAAAAAGGCAAATCAAAATAATCCGATTATTTGGAAGACAGTGCTAAAGAAAGATGCAGTTCAGAGACTCTCTTTATTTTTATCTGGTGTCTTATAAAATAATAAGTGATATAACCTGCTAAATATTGCATCACGGCTATTAGACATCAGGGCTGTGCTCAAAAATTAAGTTGGGTTAATTAGAGCATGTACTATGTGCCTATAAAAGACTAAATCAGGCTCTGTCTCGGGAGCCAGACGTGAGTGCTTTTCAAAAACTGAGAATGTGACCCTGACAACTTAAAATCTAAAGTACATTGAAAGTACTCGCAGGTTAGAGGTTCTGCTGCCTCAGATGCCTTTCATAAATTCTCTTCCTTTGAAATACACTTCCTTATTTAAATTTTTTTTTTCTCTTTGTGGCTCTATCAGAAGTCATCCCACAGAAGAGTAGGGAAATGAATATGGAAATAACTGTATGAAAGAAATTATGGAACCTGTTTATCTGTACTCTTCTGCCAAATGAACAATCAGAAAATGCGATTTTTTTTTTCTTTTCTCCCTGTGGCTTTTTCAGTTACAAGAATTTAGAAAAGGTGAGAGGTAAGTGAGAAACTCTGAGACGTAAAAGATGTGATTTGATGATATCCCCGAAGTAATTCTTTACACCATTTGTTAGTTTGTCATATTAAGGGCTCGGCATTGTTTTTATTAAGGGCTTGGTGCTGTTTATCTGCAAACAGACCAAAGCCCAGTTTGCATTTGGAGTTTTTGCGGTGTTTCTTCGGTGTCCCCAGCTCCTGGGCTGCCCCAATTAACCCTTTGGTTAATTCCTTATCTGCACACACCGGGCAGGGAGCATGGAGCTGGCTGGAAGGTTTGCCTCACTGATCTCCACGGATTGTTGGAACACCCCTTCCCTTTCCCCTGCTGACTGCCAGGGTGGCTCCTGTGCTTCTTCACCACCTTTTAAAATCCCCATCTCATTTCACCATCCCCTCTTGTGCTCTTCCAGACACGTTACAGGGCAGTTTCCGTGGGACCTCACGGGGAGGATTTGCCAGAGCAACTCTTGTAAAAGCCAACAGAAATTGCGTGGTTTAATCCTCGTGTGCTGCATTGAAAAATTACCCATAAATATTTCACCATTATGTTTTATTATTACAGTCAAATTTGTTTTATGTACTTATTATTTAAGGGATAATAGGGCAGGTGTCCCGTTTTATGAGGCAATAATCTGGTTCACGTTGGCTCCATAGTTTATCCCTCCCAGAGAGCTGCATTATCGCCAAGGGACATGGGGAGCTTGTCTTATTACAGTAATAGTAGTAATAATAATAATAATAACCTTCTATTCCTACAGCACCTTTCCTCTAGAACAATCCAAAAGCATTTTATAAATCTGATTTGATTTTTGACAGCTGGGGTCATCTCATGGATTATTTCCTTAATGCCAGCTCTGGGGTGAGGACAGAAACCAGACTTTGGACCAGCAGAGATCCTCCCCTGGATCTCTGAAAACCTTTGGTGTTTATCTCTGGGGCTGCACGTGCAGGGGATGAGCTCCAGGCACGGATGGATGACCCTGACTGCGGCACCAGGGGCTCACAAACTCTGGGAGAGGAACGTGATGCCCTTTAATTCAGACGTCTTGGAAACCTCAGATACGCCAGAGACCTGCCCTGGGCAGGCTGGGAGAGCTGGGCTGCAGGCAGGGGCAGCCTCACATTTCTTGGGAGGTTTGCTTGAAACCAGATCCCAGGGCAGGCATTCCCAGCCCTCCATTAGGCAGTGCTGCCTTTCCAGAGGATTTGGGTTCCGTGTCCTCAGCGAGGCCAGGGTGAGTGGTGATGTCTGCACCACAGGTGCTGCTGGCAGGAGAAACCATTCTAAATTCCCTTGAGCAGCTGAGCTGGGCACTGCTGTGAGTTCTGCTGGTGAAACAGCTCTGTTGGAGGCTGTATTAGCAATATCTGTTAGATAGAGAGAGATAGATTCAATTAGAGATCAGACATTAGCTGTAGATATCAGATATTAGCTGCAGATATCGATATTAGCTGCAGATATCGATATTAGCTGCAGATATCGATATTAGCTGCAGATATCAGATATTAGCTGCAGATATCGATATTAGCTGCAGATATCGATATTAGCTGCAGATATCAGATATTAGCTGCAGATATCGATATTAGCTGCAGATATCGATATTAGCTGCAGATATCAGATATTAGCTGCAGATATCGATATTAGCTGCAGATATCGATATTAGCTGCAGATATCAGATATTAGCTGCAGATATCGATATTAGCTGCAGATATCGATATTAGCTGCAGATATCAGATATTAGCTGCAGATATCGATATTAGCTGCAGATATCGATATTAGCTGCAGATATCAGATATTAGCTGCAGATATCGATATTAGCTGCAGATATCGATATTAGCTGCAGATATCAGATATTAGCTGCAGATATCGATATTAGCTGCAGATATCGATATTAGCTGCAGATATCAGATATTAGCTGCAGATATCGATATTAGCTGCAGATATCGATATTAGCTGCAGATATCAGATATTAGCTGCAGATATCGATATTAGCTGCAGATATCAATATTAGCTGCAGATATCAATATTAGCTGCAGATATCAATATTAGCTGCAGATATCCAGCATTAGCTGCAGATATCAATATTAGCTGCAGATATCAATATTAGCTGCAGATATCAGACGCAGATATCCGACATTAGCTCTATACAATGTATTAGCCACCCTCGGGCTGCTGTTATTTTTCCTGAGCACCAGGGTATGGAGCTGAGGGTGCCCAAGCACCAAGGAGTGCCCATCCCCAGGCCCTGGAGCCACCCTGTGCCCCACGGAGCCTTGGTTTTCCCTGGGTGAGGTGACGTGTCACCCTTGCCTTGTGCTCTCGGTCCCTCAGCCAAGGTGAGCCCAGGAATGATTTCCAAGCTTGGGATTCCAGCATTTCCCCTCAGATCCAGCCCCTCCTAAGGAAACGCTGCCAAATTGAGAAGAGGTTTGCACTGTATTAAAAGCAAAACCAGATTTACCTACAAACATTGCTGGGTTTTTGCTCCTGTTGCAACTTTTCTCTTTTGGATTTTTTGCTTCCTTTCATTCTCTTTCTTCAGCTGTGAACCCAGAAAGGCAAAAAAACCTTGGATGTTTGGCTGTAATATGAGCATGTAATAATTTCCAGTAATAGAAATGGTTTATTTCTACTTGAAAGTTGAAGCCAGCTCTGATGAAGTTATATCTTCTTTGATTAAATAAGATATATAAGGCTGAGTCTGCTCTCCTAACATGCCAGAGTCACAAGGGCTTTAGCTACTCGGAGGCTGTGTTACTCATTCCTCCCTTATCCGCAATCCCAGGCTGACCTAAAAAACTTTCCCAACTAATGCCTTACTGAAATTGCCAGATTTCCACATGAAGTCGGAATTTTACAATCTGAATTTCCCCTATGGGAGGAAAAAAGTACCTTTACAAGAAATTTCCAGAGTTTTGCTTACTTGCTTCTTGCATGATTCAGCATTCTCTGAATTTCTCTGAACCCTGATTTTCCTTAGTGCTGGAGGGAAAAGGACCAGTTTCTGCCATCCTCATAGCTGATCAACCAGGTATTTAAAATATTAGTGCAGAAGTCTGCCAGTAGCTGCTTAAAAGGATTTTTATGGGTCCCTACCTGTGTTTGTGAGTGCCTAAACACCTCCAAATGTTTCATCCCATTGTACTTCGCATTGTGGGGAAGGGATAGTGCTTTCATTAGATCCATCAGCCCTTCACAAAATACAGCTCTGTGCCACATTTACATCAGTAAAACAAATCAAACTGTGCCTCAACTTTCCCCCATCAGGAGCTGGATGGATGTCCTGCCTCACCCAGGCAACGGGAGACGTCAAAAGTTCATTGGATTTACGGATAACAAATCACCAGTTGTCTCTCAAGCATTGTGCAAATTCTCAAACGTTGTTTTATGGCACTGAGGGAACTGGCTGGGCAGGGATTCAGGCCTGGGCTGAAGCACCTTGTTGACTTCAGCATCTAAATATCCAAAATGAGCTTTTTAAATGAGAAGAAGAGACGTGCTCTCCTTTTTCCCTGGACCAAAGTGTAGCTTAGCCCCCACGCTCCTCTCTCAAAAAATATCAGACTTTATCCAGGGGCTCAGCTCATCAGCACCTCATAGTTGGAGTATCTGCATCTAAATTGCCCCTTTTCATTTGTTTGCGTTTGTTGCTGGGTTTTTTTCGCTTGCTTATTACAAAATGTCACGTTTTCATAACTTCCAGAAAGTTGATATTGCATGAAAAAAAAACCAAGTTGCATCTCCCTCATTATATTAAAATGTGAACATTTCTAATATTTCCTAATGGCACCACTGAAAAGGGAGCATTGGAATGAGAAGTTATATGATCCAAGTGGAGCCTAGAGACAGTTAACGGGAGCGCGTTGCTGGGGTGACTCGGGGTTTGCTGTGGGGATGTGTAGGTGATTGTGGAAAATTGCTTCCATTATCCCCCAATTTCAACGTGCACAGTGTTGGACCCTGACGGCAGAATGGGGACCAGGCTGTTCACAGCGAGAAGGATGATGGAGCTTTCGTGTTGATTCTGTGTTTTCTGCTTGTGTATCGTGCTCCGTGCTCCTGCCTGTTATTTATGCAGGGTTGTCCTTCGTCATCTGCTTGTTGTTGCTGTCAATAATAACCCAGACACGGCCTGGAGGGCACGTCCCACAAACACCCCCGAACCGATGCCGTATGGACGGTGAAGGTCCCGTTCCCAAAGGAAACAATGGGGTTCTTTTCATGCCAAGTCCAACTCCGGGTGTTCAAACTCCACTGAAACGCGGGTTTTTTGAGGCTGTGGGTTAACATGGACTGAGCTGAGTGATGCTTGTGTGATCAGCGCTGCAATTCTGTATTCATGGGGAAGGAGAAGATGAAGCACAGTGTAAAGTAGCTGCTGCATTCGTGCTTTATTATCTCGAACCAGTAATTGAATAGCTGCGAAGTGCTGAGTCCTGAAGGGAAAAACCCACCCTGTGGAGCTCCTTGGCGCTCTTTTATGCTCCAAGAGTTCATCCATCCAGCCTAATTTATGAGATGCCTTCATGTTTCGGCCTTCCAAAACTCGACCCAATATGTTTCAGATGCGATGTCTTTATTATCTGGAGCTTTACCGCAGCAGAGGAGGAGGGCTCTGCATTTCCACTCTTCTCATTGCTGCTGTCTCTCTGAACACGCAGCCCGGACGAAGAACCCTCGGAGTGCAAAGTCAGGGAAGTGCTAATGCTTGGCTGCAGCTCCATGCTGAACTCTGCAAGAAAACCCCTCTCACATCTCAGCTCTGGCTGCTGAAACCCCACCAGAGCAGGCTGGCACAGCCCTGGCACCACGGCGAGGCTGGAGCAGTCTGAAGGTGCCATTCCTCACATTGTGGAGTGAATTTGTGATGGGGTCTGCTCCCTGGACCCCCAGCCTGAAAATCTGTGTGTGCCACAGGAGCCTGAGCTCTCACAGAGGGGATGCTGTGCTGGGGTAGAATTTGCCCGGGATAAATTCACTGGGGCTTTGTTCTTAGGACCTGAGCTACTTCAGCACCAGCTCAGATGTCCCAGAATCCCAGGATCACCGAGGTTGGAAAAGCCCTCCCAGCCCATGGAGTCCAAGCTGTGCCCGATCCCCACCTTGTCCCCAGCCCAGAGCTCCGAGTGCCACACCCAGGCATCCCTTGATGCTCCCGGCTCTGCTCTCCTGGCTGCAGACAAACCCAGAACGTGGAGCTTTCCCTCCAGGAGCTCCATCCCAACACACTTTTGTTGCCTGCAGTGTCATGGGAAATGTAAAGAACCTGGAGCTCAGCAAAGGCCAAATTCCTGGCCAAAAATATTGACAGAAAAGGAAAGAAAAAAAGCTCCCCATCGTCACAGAAGGTCCCTTGGAGCTTAGGCTAGATCCATGGCCTTCAAACTGCTGGATGCTGCGAGAATTGGGGAATTTGGCTGGGCTGCATCGCCTCCTTCCCGCACCAAAACCAGCGCAAACAGAAAATGAAAATTTCTTTCTTCAAACACACTTAATTGCTTTCAAGTTTTGGCACTTCTGTCACTATTGGATTTCCAGGGCGTCCCATGGTAATGATTAGAACTAAGCAAATACCTCAAAATATTTTCCATGAAAATTCCCTTGAATAAAACATTGAATAGCCTTCAGCTGTGTTCACACCCCTTTCATATTTGCTTTCTCTGAATATTCCAGTGACTGATTTACGGGCAGAAATGTTAACTGAAACAGCAATTTTTAAGGGAATGTTGCGTAACATTTATGGAAAGCAGATTTTAAATATGGATATAGTATCTAAATGCAGCCTAGTTGGAGTAAAAATGAAGCCAGGTGATTTGAGTCCCTTCAACCTGAGAAACCATCTCAGTGTCCAAAAGTGCAGAGATCAGTGACAAAAGGACTCGCTGTCCACCATAACACCCAAAAATGAGGGTAAGATGCAGGCAAAGCTCAGGAGGTACGTGGTGAGTTTTGAAGAAGTGCCTGAGCAGGAAACGCACAAATGGACAAAAATGTCTTCAATAAATCTGGCCCTGACTCAAAATAAATGTTGGATGATGAACGCATTTGAAAAATGTGAAAGTAATTCAAAGTTAATTGTGAAGAGGAGAAGAGACAGAGCCCACTGAACTTAAGTTGTTTACCCTGAGTGAGCTGATTGGCCTTACTAATGATACAGGAGCCTTGGCTGCCTCTTGGAGATGTCATTGTCAAAGAGCAAATATTTGCATATTGCTCTTCAACATCATTAGTTTTGTTTTGGAAGGTGAGTCATTAAGACCAAGGTTTGAGGAAGTGTACAAATATCGCACATCTCATTTGCATCCCTGACTAATCTGTGCATAAATCAGGTGAGATGGCTCCGAGCTGACCAATCCTGGCATCCTGGGATGTGCAAGGATGCTCACAGGCCGCTCACATGATCGGCTGCTTTTCAAGAAGAAATTAATAATAATTTAAAAGAAGCTGAGCAAAGCTTTAAAACTCAATTTTTGCATAGGAAGCTCTTCTCCAGTCTGTAGCGTGTTCCGGGGAGAGAGAGCTCTGCTGGTACAGGGAAGTTCGACAGATCTGCATTATTCCCCTCGGAGTGCGAAAATATCTTCATGTAATCTCAGAAAAAAACCTCATTTAAATGCTCTGTGAATGCAGCCCTTCCCAAAGGCCATGACGTATTCATGTATTTTGGATGATCTGCAGCTAGGAAAGCGTGCAGCTGATGCACCCTTCTCACCACGGGAAACACAGAAACAGAAACACCGAAAAAACCGGAGAGAGGAGCTGAAAGCCAAGGCACAGCCTCTAACCCAGATTGCTGCTTGGAAATAAAGATGGTCTGAGGATGTTCTTGTTACCCAATTCCACCGCCAGCCACCCTTTGCTCTTTAGAAATGAAGCGCCAGAGTATTTTCAGAGGGACTCTCCCACTCCATTGTACCTTTCTCACCCTGTTTGTTAACTCCCTCTAAAATACCCTTACAAGCAGCAGCTTCAAGGCTGGAGAATGATTTGTGTTCTCTTTCTATCAGAATGGAAGAATTTGCGAAGATAAAAATTACGAGCAGATATCAGAGGAGCTTTCCCAAGAAGTGGTGAAGCTCAGGTTAAGATGCTCCAGCACCGTATCTTTGGCAGGGTGGGTAAATGAACACACTTTAGTTTCCCTTTCTTCCCTAAAAACTCATTTCCTTACCCTCCTGCCATCACATGCGAAGTTAAGTCATGTCTTTCTTTTATTAAGAAGACAGCTCTTTTCTGAGCTTCTTAAACTTTTCTAAATTTTCTTACCACAAACGCTGCTCATTTTGTTTCTTATCCAGAGACTGATAACAGGGTTTTTATAAAAATGAACATTCATGATCAAAGAGCAACTCTGTATCATAAACAAATTGCAACAACTGGGCACGCTTTGAAATATCTTAACCTAATTAAGCTCAAACACTTTCGCAAAAGCTTTAAAAAAAATGGGTGTAATTGGAGCTCCGTTCAGGTTCAGCTGACTTCATATTTTTAGTTTGGTTGGCTTTTTTTTTCTCTCTTTTAGAGCTTTGCATAAACAAAACATTTTGACAGTGTTGCCTTCCTGGGAAAAAAATGTTGGTGGTGCTGAAAATTCAGATTTCCAAATGAAACAGTTCTAATTGCTCATTTTTGCAGCTCTTGTGATGCGCGTGAGATGTGCCAAAAGCAGCCCCGAGTGCCTGCGACGGCGTCACACGTGCGACACTCGTGTGCCACACAGGCCAAGGGCAGCTGGGCCAGTGCCCATCGTGTGCTGGGCCACCAGGAGCTCCCTCTGGGGACTGGAAATGCAAATCATTGTGGTTTTCGTAGCTAAATCAGTTACAAAGGAGGTTTGGAGGACTGAAATGGAAATCCCGGTGGTTTTCCTCCATGTTAAACCTCGTTGTGTAGGGAGCGTGTCCAAGTGTTAGCCCAGCCAGGGGTTTCCTCATCCTTTCCATGACTGTTGGTTCCTTGTGGAAAATTAACTTTAGGCTGAGATTATTGGACACTCACATTTTCAGATCTTATTTCTGATCTCACTCTCTCCCCCTACGTTAAAAGTGTTGTGCAAAACTTTTCTCAGGTTTTTATTGATTTTAAACCTCCAGGCTCCAAGGCTTGATCATCCCCTTGAATCTGACTCCAGGGGGAACTTCATTAATAATNCCTGGATCCTTTAATTACTCAGGTCAGTGTTTTAAAGGCACAGCAACACCCATGGATGCTAAAATGGCCCCCCAAAAATCTCCCTTTACTGAAGCATCAATTTTCTTAAGCTTAAAATGAACAAATCTTGTGTCATCTCTATAGAACTGTGCCCTTCCCTCATCACCATAAAGCCAGAATGCTTTGGTTATTATCTGTTACAATCTGTTATTATCTGTTATCTGGTCTTTTCCTCTGTAGTGAAGTATTTCCTCTGTTTTAGAAGATTTTAATTTTATTGATTTTTTATTTCATAAAGGAAACAATTTGCTGTTTGCCCAGCTGTGGAATTTCCATACAGAGATAGTGATTTCCTCAATGCTTTATGTTACACTTCTCAGCAATATTTGTGGAAAGAGAATTTCAAATGGATTCTTCTCTGCTCCAGGATTTTCTGCACAACTGCTAACACTGAATTTTGCTCTTTGCTCGTAGAAGTTTACTCATGATTGCTGAAGGCCTTGACGGAAACAAATTTGTGTATACAGCTCAACAAATATTTTTGTTCTCTAATACTCTTTTTAAAAAAATATTTTCCATTTCTTTTCCATTTCTTGAGGATAAAATTTTCAGCAAAATTTCTTTTCATAATTGAAAAGCACTGGAAGTGCTAAGCCAAATTACCTGTAATTATATAACCTTGTGATTCTGCCTGTGTTTAACAGATTAACCGTGCTGTCTTTACAACTTTCAAGGTTAAGTGCTCGTAATGGGCCGTGCTGGCGAGCAGGGTCACAGAATCCCAGCGAGAGGCACTCAGCGCCCAAATGGAAGAGAGTTATTAAAATCCGTAACGTGCAACTTTAATCTAACACTCAAATTATAAGGGAGCCACTTGGAAAGAGCCAAAGGCTGTTTGCAGGTTCAATGTATTCGCTTTGCTCTCACCAGTGATCAAAGTTTGGAGCGGCACTCGGCGCGGGCTGATGGAGGAGCTCATTTGGAGGAGCTGCAGAAATGCTCTTCTGTCCCCGAGCTACAGCAGGCTCGTGATTGGGGTTTTACACCTGAGAGGGAGGGAGGGAGCAGAGCCTGCACTGCCCAGCTCCCACCAGGGCTGCACCGGCTCGTGGGCAAGGGTTAAAAGCCAGGGAAATTAATCTGAGCACCAAGACAAATTGCACTTCTATTTTTTACAGAAAGTTTTCTAACTGGAGTGGTTCTGTTTTAATTGGGGACTATTACTTTAAATGAAATGCAAGATTGAGAGTCTTTTTTGCAGGGATATTTCAGTCACTGTCAAGACCTCCCAATAAGTTCATCCCTGCCTCTGTTCCACACATTATTATTATTTTTTCCTTCAGGAATTTTCTGGAGTTCACTGATATTTTCTTTTCCTAACCTACCCCAAACACCAAGTCCATAAAGTTGGGTCCAAAACCCATCCAGCCTTGGGGTGGCACATTAAAAAACCAGGGTGGTGTGGTTTTCTTTTCCCCCAAAAAGGCCACTTTTGACTGTGTCACTGTCACGCTGAAACAACTGCAGCGAAAGCCCTTGATCAAAACAACCACAGCACCTTCGCGTTGCTGTTTTTGCTCTGCCAGTCCTTGGAATGACCTTGGCTTAATTGCCTGCATCTCAATGAGTGAATCTACATAGCAAGTGAAGGTTAATTAATGAAGGATCATTTCTTACTTAAACCCATCAGGCAGTGGCTGACAAGCAAGTCTGGCCCGCGCAGTCCCATCCTCGATCTCATTAGAAATGGTCAGATTGATGTGCTGGGGCTGCTTTAGAAGCAGGGCCAGGACAGTTTGTTAATGAACAGAACTGATGGGCTCCTGCAAAACCTTCAGAAGCCTCTGTCTGTTACCCCCAACGTCACTGAACTTCAGCTTTGCCCACCAGCTCCTCAGTTTCCAGAGTTTAATCTGTGCCCTTTCAACTCTGCAAACTTCCAAGATTTCCACCCAAAAGTTGCTGTGGGTTTTCTTCCTGGCTAAAATGGGCAGCGCGATCAGATCCTCCCTCACAAATGTATGTGGTTCTCACAGAGCCCATCACTGCGCCACCCCAGACCTGGAGGCCACAAGAATTCATCCTGGGGACCTGTCCACCTCTTTGTCCTGGAGTGCCCCAGTATCTCTCGGAGCTGGAGATGTCCCTCTGCTGCCATCGCACCGGTGGAACGGGCTGGACCGGGCTTCCCACGGGGCTGTGCCCCCTCATGCCCTCAGGGAAGCTCTTTTCCAGCCCTAGCAAGGGGAACAGTCATGGCGGAGATGACAAAGAGGTCACACGACATCCTCACCCTGCAGCAGCCCGTGGGAGTAAAACACCCACAAAGAGAATGAAAGCCAAACCACGAATCCAGAAAATAAGAATTGGAGCAAGACAGTTCCTCAAAGCAGCTGAAGCCAAAGTTCAGAAGTTGTGCTGAGAGCCCTAAAAACCCTCGGGACTTGTGCTGTAGAGCGAGACTTGCACTGCCCGTAAATCCTTTCTTCCCAGTCACTCGTGGGGTTGCTGTGCAAAGTTGTGTGTTCCTGGTTTTAGAAAAACACTCGCAGTTCATTTCTTTGGAAGCCCGTGGTGGAGAACGAATTTTTACAACAATAAACAGTGTCTTACCCCTGCCCAGGGCTTGGGATGATGGAGGGGATTGGGGCCTACATCACCTGGAACTTCTCAAACACAAAGTGAGGCTCAGCTTACACAGAATGACTCTGAGCAGACATTTGCAGGGAGATGGGTCCCACCTGCAGAGCTTTATTGCACTCTGAACGCTCTGGATTGCACAGAGCAAACCAGACCCTATTCCAGCACAGGGCTGCGCCTTCCAAAGGCAAAACCCACCACTGGAATAAAGCTCTGGAAGGTTTCTGGGCGCTGTAACCAGAGCAGAGGGATCCAGCCTCACCTATGAAACCGTTTTTGGGTTTCAAAGCACGGATGCTTTGAGGTCGGAAGGTGTTCTCCTTTCCCATCCCTAGGCTATTTTTTTTCAATAATTGCATATTTTCTCCCCATCCTCAGGCTTTCCAAATGCAGAAGAGGCCAGAGAGGCAAACACTTCTCACGCCCGGTGAACAAAGAACGCGGCAGGAGCAGAGGTTTGCTCCCTTCCGCATTTTGTCTCTGATCGTGCAAAGTTGCAGATTTTGGCTGCCTTGCAGTGTCTCTTTTCTTTAGGTTCTAACGTGCTCTCCAGTATCTTCCCTTTGCCATTTTCAAGGGTTTCCCTCCTCAGTCTTAGCCCTTGATTAAGAAATAACAACAAAACAAATCTCAAATATTTGGCCTTTTCTCATCGTTGCTTTTGAAGGTTTCCACGCATGAAGGTGGAGCTGAGCTCAGAGGGGAAATTTGAACACACTCTAGAAAATCATTGAAATGGGGAATTGCTCCCACCTGATATTAAGTGCAAAATACCTTGTGTGATCCTGCTTCTGTCAGTTCTATAAAAATTGATTTTTTTTTTCTGTGTGCAGAAGGATTAGGAATTATTTCTGGTTTGGGCATGTGCCAGAATTTAACTCATCACATTTCTAATGTTTTCAAGTACTGGACAAAATTTATATAAAAAGTTTTCTGTAACCGGGAAAAAGAGCTCATTTACCTTTGTAATTTTCTATTAATTTACTACTAGGATTCATTTTGCATTTAATTCAGTCCTCTAATGGTTTAAAACTGTGTCTTTGGTCTTTACACATTTGTGGTCTCAGCCGTGTCAAGCTTTTTCATCTACTTTATGTTCATTTATTTTAACTTTTAGTGGTCTTCTAGCCAATTCTTTATCCTTTTTATTACAAGAGCATGAAATTTTATAATGCCCTAGAGCTTTGTTAGTCAGCTGCTACAAGGTTCTTAACCTTAGTTAATTTATTCTTTCACTTTTGACTTTCAGATATGGAGCATGCTTTAATATTTTGGTTTTGAATATGAAAGCAACTTTTATTAAGTAGGTTTATGGCATTAATAGATCCCTATTTCAATTTTACAGGAGTGTTTAGGTATCCTGCTAGACACAGAATGTATCATTTTCCATAATTATCTATAATTTTGGTAATATAATTTAAACTATACGATATTAAAATATTGTTAATATAACAGTCTTGACCTTTTAAAGTAATTTTACTCCAGAATCATTGTAAACAAGCATAAGAATGTTCTTTTTCATTGTAAAACCTGATTTTTTGGGGGTTGCCTATTACATTAACAAGTAATTAAGTCCTGGAAGTTTGCTTGTGTAGAGGAAAAAAAAAAAGGAGAAAGTTCTAAAATCATCACTTGCTGTAATTTTACATAATTATTCTGAGCACATCCTGTATCCCAGCAATGACGTAATGCTGGCCACTCTTGCAATTTGGGAAGTCCCCCAGGAATTCATTAAATCCCTACAGCCACATTATTATCCAAGAGTTTCACATTTTTTATCTTTCAGAAGTAATTATTCTTATTCCCATCCAGAGAGCAAAGCTTGGAAGTCTCAGTGCTGGTCTCTGCCCTGAAAAGGCTGATGAAAACCAAAATATTACAAGGAAGAAAAAAACCCAGCCTTGGTCACTTCTATTTTTAATTCCCCTTGGCTAAAACAGAGTCAAATTTTGTTGGTCTGGCTCAAATTATCCTTGGATTGAGAGCACTACATAAACACAAGCACCGAACTCAGGGAGGAATTCTGATGGTTTTTGGGATCTATCTCTGGACCTACTTTGAAATCCACTGAAATGAGGGCAAAGGCTTTGTTCTGTGGGAATGGCACCCCTGACGAAATGGCCAACCTGGGCAGGTTTTGCTCTGCAATTCCACCTGCTTCAACCCAAGGAATGGACCCTGCTGCTCTTCACTTGGCTGAGGCACAGGAAACGCTTTCTGCACAATTCCTCTCACCCTCAGACGTCACCAAACCCCACACTGTGCCCTTTCATTTTTAACCTGCCTTGGATCCGTTGACATTCCTCCTCTTGCTGTTGCTTTTCGGACTCTGCAATATTTTTTTAGCTGATTTGAATCATTCTGTGCTTACAGCAGGGCATCCTCTCAGAGCTGCTTTAGCAGAGTGGTGCAGGTGCTGTCCTGCTCCAGGAAAGGCTCGATGAGGTGAGCCAAGGTCTGCAGGAGCCCTGTGCCCCGTTTCCATCCCATGTCCGCTCCCTGGAGGTGAGGGATGCTCCCTCAGCCTGTGCAGCTCCATCCCTGCTTCATTCACAATCACCAATCCAGAGTGGGGACAACTGGAAAATTAATGGCAGAGGAAAAAAGAGTTCTTGTGGAATGCACAGGCTGGACTTGAAATAACCACGTTTGTCTGCAGGATTCCATTTTTACACCTTTTGGCTTCCAGAAACCTTCATTAATCTGTAATTTTAATAAAAATGCATTTTCATTTCAGCCCAGGGAAGAGTGCTTGCTGTAGTTCTCATTCTCAATGTGGTGGAGTTGTTATTTCCCCTCCATTATTTACTCGTGTGTGAGTCCAAACCAAGCCCACTGCACCGGAGGTTCCTTGCTGTTCTACAGGGAGCTAACACTTCACGTGATTTTCTATCTATATATTTACATATGTAATATATATGAACATTTCTTTGTCAGGTAGAAGCTTTTAGTTATTCTGACATGAGGCTTTCACACAGCAAAAATATTACTAACACTATTTTGCCTCTCAAGTGCATTTGTTATCAATATGCACTTAAACTGGTGATCAAGAGTTGGTGGGAGAGACACCTGCTCTGCATTTCTTATCTTTTTAATACCTTGGGGATACATCACTTAATAATTTAGTGCTAAACCATTTAGCATTTTAGCCCATCATCTCTTATATTACACATAGGATTTCAGTAATGTCTGATAAAATTATGTGTTAGCTGCCTTATGTGTGTGTAAAACTTAATAAGTCTTCTTCCCCCCCTCAAGTTTAATAACTGATTTCTTACATTTATGGATGTGAAATTTTATTGCTCATGGATATAGTTTGAACCTAAATCTTCATATCTTATAAATTGATTTTTAGTTTCCTTTTTGACCTTATGAATTTCAATCAGACATTGACCTCTTGTTGCTCATGAATCTGACTGATTTAGTGCCATATAACAATAATACTGTAGAAAAGCATTATCATAAGAGCCCACAGGGTTTGCTGAAACCCATAACTAGATTTTGGAGGCCTCTAGCAATAATAATTCTTGACCCAAGACTATTCTCTAATACCTTCATCCTTTACCGTTCTGGACTGGCCAATCCTTGTTTTAGTACATTCAAGGAAAGTGGTAGAGACTCCCAGGAGGATACGAGCTCAAACTGTGTGGAGAAGATAATGCTGAATATACTCCTGTAAAATGAACCTTATCAAAGACCAATTCTGTCTGGGATTTGTCACATTTTGAAGTGAGAGGGAAAGACTATTTAAAAGGAACCTTTTGTGACAAAAAATTTGTATTTACTCAGTGTTTGAGATTTTCGAAAAATAAAAATTTAACAGTAATTGTCTTTACTGGAATGTGTTGTTATTCTTCAGTCTATCACTATGGCTGCAGCCTAAATAGAGGGCTTGAATGATTACTGCTTTGTTTGCGTGCCTGTGCTAATTTAATTTAATTTAATTGCTTATATGCTTTGCTTTACTGAATAACTGGGTGTTGATGTTCATTATTCCTTATTAAGAAAGAATCTTAAAGTGAAAACAAAAGCAGGAAGGCCGCGGGCCTGTGGCGCGGGTTTACAAACGCTGACTTTGGGCACAGGCATTTCCTGAGGGCCTGTCCGTAGATCCGTGCACGGCAGGTTTACTGATGAGCGGATTGCCAGGACACGAGCCGGGAGCCAGCACCAAGAACTCTGATAAAGCTGCTTCTGGTGATCAGGGCGGGGGTTAAGGGAGGAGGCGCGAGCTGTGGGCTGGGAGCTGGGATCCAGCGCTCCAGCAGGACGGGGGCACGCGGATCCAAGGGGCACGCGGATCCAAGGGGCACGCGGATCCAAGGGGCACGCAGATCCAAGGGGCACGCGGATCCAAGGGGCACGCGGATCCAAGGGCCCCGCTCCGCCCAAGCCTCGGCTGCTCCCAGGCAGGGCCGGCTTTGTCAGGGCTTGTTTGTGAGGAGCAGAAGGACACAGGCTCTGTCCTGGAGGGGGAGAGGTCTGAGGCACCCAGGGTTATGTAAAACTGAGCTATGAGAGAGAGAGAGAGACCACTTCCATTAATCCCTTTCACCTGAGCTTTGTTACTCCCTTGCTTTTATCAGCAAAGCTGCCACACGGAAAGGCAGAACTTGTGAGAATCTGTGCTGCCCATCACTCCGAGGGTAGAGCTGGCTGCAGAGCGCACGTGGCCTCAAAGCCAGGGCTGATCCCTCTGCAGCTGTCTGAGGAGCAAAGCTGAAGGCACAGCTCCTGCAGGACGTGGCCTCATCCCTACCCTGCTCCCTCCCAAGGAAACGCGTGCGCACAGAGGGGCTCCTGCAGGGCACCCAGCAGCCTCTGCTTCCTGCTGGAAGGCGAGAGAAAGGCAAGATGCTCCTGTACCTCGCGTTAAGGAGATCACGTCCTTGATGCTCTGCATTTAAAAATTAATTAAAAGTGAAGCCCTCTTCGTGGCACTGCAAAACCAGCCCGGCACAGAGCCGGGTGCGCTCCTCTTCCCCCGCGGAGCCCTTGGCACTGATGGCACCAGGCACCACGGGCAGGTCCTGCCCGGTCGAGCTCCCAGAGCTCCCAGTGCAGGCAGAAAAGTTCAAACCGGCATTCCCAGAGAGCCATGGGGCTGCTCACAGCCTGCTCCAGACTCCGCTTCCTGAGAGAACGCAGCGCCAGGGGAGGGCCTGGGGTAGTCTGCAGTAAGTGATGCCAAGCGTTGCTTCAGGACCAGAACTCAGAGTCGGTGTAAGCCAGTGAAATCAGACTGCACAAGTGACAGAAACAGCTCCTGTTTCTCTGTGCTGTGAGCTGGTACAGGGAGACATTTGTGCCCGGTGTATTAATGGTCAAGGCTTTGCAGTTTGCACACAGAATACAATGGGTGAGCAGTCCAAAATACAAATATGAGTGGAGCTGTGTAGCGTTACTACTCTGGTTATGATGCTCAGAAGTCAGAACGGTGCCAAGCCATTCTGTTTTCTTATAAACTACTTAAATAATTTATTGATATGCAAAGTTAACAATTCTCTGTGTTTACTCTAGCTTGTGTTAGATCTGATATGAATGAGGCTCTTTGGACCTTGCATTTTTATCTCATTTCCTCCATGTTGGCAATAATTTTGCTGTTTCAATAACTGATTTTATTCACCTGCTGCTAAAAACACTTGTCATGTTGAATTACATGCCCTGCACAGATATTGTTGCAATTAGCAATTACAAAATATCACAACAGAAGTGTACAAAGGTTTAGGATCCAAATTTTTGACTGTGTGTAATCATGTCCTAATTTGCTGAAACATGAGCCAGCGAGTTCTGTTCCTTTGTACACGTTTATTGATCTGCATGTGCAGATGCAGTAATTGCACGTGTAAATTTGGAGCCATGTGATAGAAATATAATAAGAAATTCCATGTTTTTCTTCATTCCCAGAGTTCCTGACTGGGCCGCCCAGCAACACTGGGCCCAGGGGCTTGGGGGAACTAAACCCAGCTGGATCCAGCGCAGGTCTTTTCTCAGTTAGAAGATTCCTGAGTTCATGAATCAGTTCCCTTCTGCAATGAGGATCTCCAAGGGAAGGGTCAACCTTTGTTTTATGTAGAAA
This sequence comes from Dasyornis broadbenti, assembly GCA_013397935.1. NCBI lineage: Eukaryota > Metazoa > Chordata > Aves > Passeriformes > Dasyornithidae > Dasyornis > Dasyornis broadbenti. Next base: position 438,584 of record VZRN01001256.1, read on the forward strand.
TTGACTCCCTTCCTCTTCCACAAACATTTCCAGGTGTGACAGATGTCCTCCATCACAAGAAAGCATCTGTGCCGCCAGGAAATTGCCTTTACACGTGGCCAGAACAAATTAAATCTCACCTGAAACCAGTGCAGGGAGCGATGGTTTGCAGGAGGCTCCAGGAGCCACCGGAGTGTGCAGCTTCTGTGCTGGTGGAGCTGGGTCGCTCTGCAGCACCATCCCAGCTCCCCAAACTGTGAGGGCGGGAAATGGAGAGCTGGGCAGATGGGAGATGTGGGAAGGGAAGGAGGGCACAGGATGGGGGGAATTGCCGTGTTTGAAGGATGGGCCACACTGTAAGGAAAGGTTTTTTTCCCCTTAGTCTACAGAGCACACATGGAAATTACCCACAGTGCCATAACCTTTTTATACGGAATAAAAAAACCAATAAAATATTTTTTAAAATTATATGGAGATCTATAAATAGGAGAGAAAACCTGGAAACTTTTATTGCTGCTGTTCCCATCCAGTGCCTTGGTGCAACTCTAACCAGAGTTACTGGGGATCAGCAGCTCTGGCTGCTCTTTGGCTCTCCAGCCACTGGAGTCTATTTTGATTTCTTGGTGTCCTTTCTGGTTGTGCTGGATTACTCATAACTGCAGCGCAGTGGTAGCTGCCAATACAAATTTAGTCTTTTCTGTTTATTCTGTACTGTCCTGTCAAAGCAGATAAGTCTGCTTTGCATTAGAGCTCAAAAATTTAATTGTGGGAAAATGATGAGTCACTGCAGCCAAGGTAAAGCAATGTCTGTGTCAGGGGACGTTCTTCTGATGTCCAGAGCACTGAAACGACACCAGGGCCAGCAGCCAAGAGCACCAGCTCTCACACCAAGGTGACATTTACATTTCCCTGGGACAATGGGGCTTCTTGAGCCAGCCAGGAGATTGATTTGGGGTCAAGTGGAAAAAAAAAATAATAGAACGGTAAAAGCGAATCTTGCAAGCTCTATCAGCAATTCAGGCCACCTGCCCGGGAATGTCCAATGCAATTCTCTCAAGCGGCTGCTCAGGACAGTTACTGCCCATTCTCATCCCGTGGGAGCAATGATGGGAATGAGCATCTCCTGGAACCAGGAATGCCACGACAGCGAGAGAGCAGAGCACCTTTTGCACGGAATCACAGAAGCCTCGAGGATGGAAGAGCCCTTCAAGACCATCCAGCCCCACCACCAACCCAACACCACCATGATCACCCCTCACCTGTCCCCAGAGGCCACATCCAGATGCCTCTTGAACACTTCCAGAGATGATGATTCCACCACCTCCCTGGGCAACTCATTCCAATGCCTGACCGCTCTTGCAGTGAAAAAAAAATTCTAATATCTAATCTGAACCTCCCCTGGTGCAACTTAAACCAATTTCCTCTCATGTTTTCACTTGAGGCACAGCAGAAGAGGCCAAGTCCTCCTGGCTGCACCCCCTGGCAGGGAGCTGTGGAGAGCGAGAAGGTTCCCCTGACCCAGGATGGAGCTCTGGCAGCCTGGAGATCAAGGTGCAGCTTCATTCTCCCTTGCAGAGCTGCCTCTGTGAAATCCATTCCGTTTCCAGAGTTACAGCAGGCTGAACGCTGCACTCCATGTGCCCTGGGAATGACAGAACCGAGCCTTGCCCGTGTCTGGTGGTGCTGCTAAAGGAAGGACAAACGCGGCCAAACTCCTCTGGTGCTCCCTGAGGCAGAGTCTGAATCCTTCCCAGGATGAGGCTGCCATCAGCCCCTCCCTGACGGCTGAAGTGTGGCTCTGAAGTTTGTTTGGAGGGCCCACATCAAATATGCATATCTGAGCTTCCCCTGCTGCATTCCAAGCACACCTTTTCAAGGACAAACCCAGCAAGTGACACCCAGACTAAATTAAGCGGCTGCAGGATTTCCTTGTGATATGATAAATTTCCAGCAGAACAAATAGCAGAAATGGAGTAGAAACGCATAAGGGAATCCCAGGAAGGATTGATAGAAATTAATTCAAAACCTTTTTTTCCAGCATAATTTGGACAAGATGTAATAGAGTTCACAGTTTACAAGTGAGAAGCAAAAAGCAAGGAGTACATAACTACTAAAACAGCTCAATTAATTCCCATTTCCTGCTGCATCTTTATGGGGAAACTCAGCTGTGTGTTAATGATCCTCAGAAGAATCCAGACAACACTGATGCTCTACTTACACTTCTTATTGAGGGTAAAATTCACCCTATTGAAGAGGACAAGCTTAAGATCTATGCATCCACTTAGCACCATTTATCCCAATTTTCACTTAACAAGAGCCTAAGTGGTGTATACGTCTGGATTGTCCTTCTGCACTAAAGTGAATTTTCTCCCCAGTAAATTAGATTGGCCTGATGTGTGCTTAAAAGGAAGAAAATCTTTGCTTTCGTTAGGGGCTGTGCTGGGGAGTTGCTGCCTGACCTGTAACTTCAACACAAAAATGTGCAGCTCTTCACGACTGCCCCGACCGTGGGACGAGGGATGCGTGCACCATTTTCCGTTTGATCAAACAGCAAAGCCCACATGGTGGAGCCCATCAGCCCTGAAGGGGAATAGAGTTTGTGAGGGAGCTGATATTGCTTTTGTTCGGATCCTTCTCGTGGATGGTTTTTAATACACTCCAATCTTGACGCTTGAGCCAAACTGGCACAGAGTGGGTTGAGCAGCATCACGAGACCATCAGCAGCCCCTCAGCAGAAAGCACAGAATGGTGGAATGGGGTTTTATATTTATCTTACATCTGAGCCAGATAAACACAAACAGGAGAGTTCTGCCAGCCAAGAAGCCATGGCCAAGCTGAATGCACAGGGAGCTGCTGTGCAGGCTCGGAGTGCGCTCTGTGCTGTTTGTCACCGGTGGCAGCTCAGCCCCACCCGTGTGTGCACCCACCCCGCTCCAGGCACCGCTCCCGGGGCTGCACAAACGCAGGGATCTGTGCTCCATCCCCAGGGCAGCCGCCAGGGCCCTCTGGCTTCAGCCTTGGGAACGGGCAGCTGCTCGCAGAGCGCGCTCCAGGACATGCAGGATCCCTTCCTGTGGCCCCAAACGCGTGTTTTTATTTGCAGGAACACAGGCTCTGCGAGATACTGCAGCCACAGTTAATGAAGTCCTTAATGAACTGACAGGCCTGGCTCTTATCTCACTTATGCCAGATTTAAACCTATGTAACTCCATTAACTTGGTGAGTTGATCCTAATTTTACGTAAGTGTAAAAAAGATGAAAACCAGGCGTTTTATGTTCTCATTATCTAAGAGGACACAAAGTATGGAGTTCTTAAAAATCTTTTTTCTGTTGTCTCCTGGTTACAAAGAGATTTAAGGGCTCCTCCACCTTTGACCCTCCCCACTTTCCCTGTGTCCCAAGCTCTGCAGCTACTTACTCTGTTTCCCAAGTTAGTCTGATCATGCAGGTTTTGATCTCCTTGTGGTTTTGTACCTCCTGAAACAAGTTTCGTAAACTTTATTCCTAGTGAGCACATTCCTTCTGGCATGAATCAAAACTCTGCATTCTTCCCCCCTTCCCACGGAGCCTCTTCTAAGAGTTCAGCCTCCTCCAGAACATTCATGCCTTTCTTTCATGCAAAGAAATTACCAGTGCAGAAACCAGTCATACAACAGGGGTGTAAAATTGTGCGACTGACGGCAAAACCATTTTCCTCCTCCCGGTTTAACTCTGATGATGCTCAACCTCGGCCTGTTGTTCTGATTCTGCTGAACCTTCTGTGTCTGCAGCAGTTCACCTTCCACGTGAACTCTGAAAGATCAGCTTTACCCCAAGGAGATGCACTCTGTGTGCACAGAGAAAATGGTTTCAGATGTTTGGGTTCACTTCTGTTGTGTTTTGCTATTGATACAATTTCCAGTAGAGTAACGCACGGCACGGCTCTGTCTCCACAGCCAAGCTCAAATGCCAGCGTGAGCCTGATCTTCAAGATGAATTCCTGGCAGTGAGAAGCTCACTCACAGCAGGTCCTTTTGCCAGCTGACTCCAGGCACACACATGAGGGAATGGCAGAAAGTGGCCACACCACCCCAGCCAGACTCCTGAAATCCTGAGAGCACAAATCCGAGCTGACTTCCCCCGTGCCAGCACTGCAAGAATGCCTCTGACTTTGATGGAGTCACTCCTAATTTACAGCTCTGGGAGATCAAATCCATAGCCCAGAGTACAGAGATGTTAACATGGATAGTCCCTGTCAGAGGAGGGATGCTGATTCTAATGGTACCTCCTGTCAGTCAAGCCACAGACTGGGTGTCACTTATGAGGACAATGGGTCACCCTTTTCCCTCCATTCTGAACGCGATTAAAAATATCAAAATGAGAGTCAGAGCAGGAAAAAATGAACTATTAGGAAAATAAATACGAGGAGCGGAAAGAGAAATCAGAAAGGAGAATGAAAGGCAAGTGGCCTGAGGAGCCCCAAAGCAATTACGCCGGGCTCGGCAGAGGCTGGGGTGGCGGTGGGGGCGGCTGGCACTGAACCCCGTCACTCAGCGGGGCTGCAGCACTCATCCCTCATTCCATTCCCCCAAGCCTTGTGCAAGACTCCTCCAGAAAGTTCCAGGCTTCTGCCAAGGGAGGCAGCGAGAGCTCCAGGACCCCTGTGCAGCCAAAGGCACCGTGGGATGAGGGCAATCCCCTCTGGGGTCTGGTGACATCAGAGCCAGGGCCATGCAGGAGAGCTGTGTCAGAAAGGACCGAATAAACATCATCCAGGGACTCCGCTGAAGGGAAAACGAAGCAAATTTGGGATGTGAAATGCTGAGTAAGGTGATCATTTCTCCTCTGTTTGGTCCTGCAGTGTGCCCGACCCTTTGCATTTCCTACGGCAGTGACCAAAGGTTACAATGAAGGCCGATATCCCCCGTGTGCCCTTTATCATGAATAAAACAAAAGACTTCTTTTTCTCCTGGAGAAAAAGAGGACCCAGGTCCACCGATCGTAAGGTAGAAGACTCCTCTGTACCTATTTACAGCTTTAGATGTACTGGGAGCTCGCATCAGTTTAAAGATCCTTGAACTCTGCTCTGTCACAACCTCACAGTGCCAAAAATCCCGAGTCTCCAAGTGTCTGCAGCAGGATGGGCTCCAGTTCTGCATCCCAGAGATGCCCCTGTTCAAGGACCAACCCTTCAGAGATGCACCTGCAGCACTGCGATTGCTCCTGCTCTGTGAGCGCTGCTGGAACGCAGCCCTGGGCCTCTCCAACGGGAATTTTTAAAAATTGGAAGTTGCAGGAGATTTCCAAAAAGGCGAGCTGGGGATGAGGAGCTTTTTAAAGCACAGCAATACCCGAGTATGACAAATACTAGAGAAGCGCTAATGCTGTTTGCCAGCTTCCTGGAAGGGCTGTGCAGTGGAAGTTCAGTTCATTAACTGCTGCTGCTACCTCCAGAAGTCAGTTCAGATTGTTTTCCTGAAATAAGACTTGAACCCAGATGGCAGAGGTGAGCCTGCTCTGCCAGCCTCCACCAAGAGAAGATGCAGGTTCAGAAAAAATATTTATACTCCCAAATCTCAATCCCTCTCTCTTTTTTAAGCTTATTAAAATTAAAAGCATGACCTGCCGCATCACATTACATCAAAACATGAGGTAACTTCTAAATTAAAAAAAAAAAAAAAAAAAAAAAGTTTTAATTTATGATTTTGTATTATGCCACAAAAAGCTTTTGTTTCCCCCAGAGAAACGATAAATTTTTTACAGTGACTGTTTCTCCAGTATCTTTGGCAGACTGAAACAGTGAGCGTTGGCAAAAAGCAGATATTTAACAGCTCCTGACGAGCAGCTTATGAATCACCAGGCTTGAATGCTGGCACACAGCTCCCTGTAGGTACCTCTGAAATCACCCACCTTCCCTCACCTCCTGCTCGCTGCAGTAACAGTGAGTAACTGACTGCTCCTCAGCCACTAAACTTGATCTACTCCAGCCTTCCCAGCCTTTATATTTCTGGAGGAAAGCAGTCTTTGCTGTAAAACTGCCACTGCAGTAACATTCCAGGAACAGTGTCCAATGAGGATTTCTACTGATTCTGAGCGGCCCAGGAAAACCCTTTTCATGGCAACAACATTTGGCATTCCTGTGGTTTTCATTTCGAGATGTAAAAGCGCTTTACACAAACCTTCACCTCGGCAGTTCTGCAGAGGGGGAACTGAGGCACGAGCACCAGGAGCTGGCATCAGCAGAGCCAAGAATAATCCAGGGCTGCTCTGCTGGTGCTGAATTCCTGAAGCCTGGCTGGCTGCCCCCCTGCAGGCAGCCTGGGCCAGCCTTCAGAATCTCCCCTGACAAAAAGGCTCTTTCTGCTCCCGGCTAAAGGCAGATCGCTTCAGCTGATTTCAAACACAAATGTACAACAGGCACGTCTGCTGGCCTGGGCTCTCACCGGCTGATGCTTCTCCTTGGGGCTGCTCTGGCCGAAGTGAAGCCCCATGGAACTGAGGAAAGGGACTTGTTCTTGCCCAGAGCAGGGCTTTCAAGCCCCTGGTTCCTAAACAATTGGTTTTCAGAGTGGGTTGGGTGCTGTAAATCTGCAGCGCAGGGTATGGGCAGGTTGGCTGAACTGTCTTGCTGAGGCTGGGCTTATTTCTCAGCCAACTGATAAAAGTCATAATGCTGTCAGGCCCTGCTGTACCGGCTGTGCTCAGCTTTTACAGCTTCCCAGGCCGTGATCCATGGTGCACAGATGGGGTATAAAGCCTTCCTAAAATCATAGCCCCTTAACTAAAAGCTTTTTCTGGGAGACAGTGTGGCTTGAATTATACTGAGGACCCCAAACAGCAATTACTCTTGGGCCACTGCCTTGGAAATAGATCTGTTTGAGGTGGATATTCCTCTTTGGAAGGGGTAGCTCTAATCCTGTTTATGAGCCTCGCTGCTGCACTGAACAAGCCCAGAGGGGTGGGCAGAGTGCTTTGGGTGTAAGTGTGCTGGGTGATCTCCATCACCAGCACAGGAGGAAAGGGGACAGGGTTTTGTCAGGTTCTTTGTGCAGCTGTCCCGGTGGGCGCCCCAGTGAGAGCCCAGCCACAAGGCTTTGACCCATTGCTCTTGAGAGTCCTGGGAGATTCTGTTCTGCCTCAGTGTCAGCCAGGGGAAAGTTCTACCTTCACACCCTGCCCATGGAAACCACTCCTGATGTCATTTCTACACTGAGCACCTTTTCCGTTACTCCTTTTCTTCCAGGGACAGTTTGGTGAATTCACCTGGGTGGGTTTTCCATGAGATCACGTCTTCAGGGTGGTTCCACAAGCGCTGTGCAAACCCCCGCACCAGCAAAGCTGAAATGAGCTGGGGGCTGCTTTAAAAAGTCTGAATTCAGCTGGGGGCTGCTTAAAACCCAGTTGTCCACCCGCACCTCAAACGTGCTTTGCCCCACTACAGCCTGAGAGGACACCCGGCCAGAGGGAGGAAATGGAAGAGGTCTCAGGTGAATGGATGGAGCTGAGCTAAAAACCTCCCAGCTCTCTTCCAAATGTGGAAGGAGTTATCTTGGGTGAAGTCTCCTCTTGACTTGACATAGGAGGTTTCAAGTTTTATGGCATCTTACATTATTGTTTAAATTTGTTTCAGGCAAGAAACACACTTTTTAAGGCCAGGAATACAGATTTGTTAGATGCTAAGACACCTGAAAAGCAAGAATACAGATTGTAGGATGAATATTTCACAGAGTAATTATTTAAATATATTCAAGTATGAACATCTTTAGATCCTAAATTTAGTATTCCTTAAAAACATAATATTACAATAAAATCTAGCCCGCTCTCACACTGTTCCCAACATCCCAATTCTCTGTTTGAACCAGCAGGTTTTTTTAAATTGTCTTGGTCGCTTATTTAGAGCATCCCGCTGCTATTTTTGCCCCAGACTTCGATTTTGGCATGGCACTTGCACATACGCTGCTGCTGATGTGCATCTGCGGCTCCCAGGAGACGACGGCACAGCAGGGCTGGTGTGGGGATGCTCAGAGGGCAGAGGCAGCTCCCTGCTCCTGCAGAGATCCCTTGGCTGGGCTGGGGGCTCAGGGCCTGCCCGGGCCACACGGAGCAGCCCAGGGCCTTTGGCAGCTCCAGGCAGGAGCACTCCAGGCACTGAGCAGTCGGGAACCAGGAGGAAAATGCTCCCTGCAGAGATGGGACGTGGGAGACACGGCAGGGACTCGAGTACCTGGGCAAGGAGCTCAGATTTGAGGAGCTGAGAGCTCTGGAGGTGCTGCTGGAGGAGGGAGGGTGTGTTACAGCACAGTGAAGGTGACAGAGGAAGGGATGGACACCTGCCTGGGGAGCTCATAAAACACCAGGAAGGAGCAGCAGCTGCTGTTGTGAGCTCCTGAGCAAGCCCTGAACTTTTGGGGAGCCTCATTGTTGGAACAGAGCTCAGAAATCCATCGGCTCCCCTGATCTATTGATAAATCCCATTTTCAGTCAGGTCCTCCCCATCTGCACACCAAGGTGAGCTCCATTTTCGGGCTCAGCTATTTTGTTTCGGCCCTGTAAAAAGCTGCATCCCCGAGGTTTGTGTGTGGTTACGGCCCTCGGAGCTCTGTGCGCGACTGCACGGACAAAACAGGCACCTGCGGGAACGTGAGCCTGCCTGCATCTGTGACGGCAGCACGGCTCCGATCCAGCCACACCTGCCCCATTCAGAAGCAGCCCTAAATGCTCATTGCACTGAACCAGAGACAGCCTCCACTGTGGCACGGAATGGCACGGAATGGCACAAACACCTTCTGTTGCTCAGGGCATCACCAAGCCTCACAAGCCGCTCCCCTTTTGGACTTAGGTAGGGGCACCTTGTTAGCAAATGTCGGCCATGATAGAATTGTCGATGCCCTTCTGCAGCCACCTGTCTTCCTGCATGGTTTGCGGAATGTCCTGATAGAAGATTTAATGGCCTGAGGTGGCCTCACTGCAGAGATGATGGGGAAAGTGCAAGAGAGCTCCAGAATTTCCGTACCCGCAGTGTTACCTCATGTCTTTCCCGGTCTGTGTAAATCCAGCAGGAAATGAGATGTATTCCTACGTTTGCCATTGTTAAATGCAACATTGGAGCCAGAGAAGGATCACAAATGCTGTGCTTGGACCAAGGTCTGGCTTTGGTACCCCCAGGTTTCTGGGAGGAGCAGGGGAGTCCCAGGAGCAAGTCCAGTCCAGCCCCACAGGGCGGTACCCAAAGCTTGGACCCTTGACTTACTTTTCCCATTTGTTTCCCTGTTTCCAAACCCTCCACGAATCCAAAGTGAATCTTCCCTAACAAAAAGGCCCTTTCTCCTCCCAACTGAAAGCAGAACGCTTTAGGTGATTTCAAATACAAATGTGCAATGAAATCTCAGCCTGGGTGATGCTACGAGAAGGAAGAGTGTACAGTTTGCTTTATGTGCTTTTAGCTGCTCTACCCTACACTGCAACATGTGCACCCACTCTTGTAACCTTTACTGCTGTGCAAAGATGATCTGTCATTTCCACAGAATATATGTATTTATTTATTTATTTATTTATTCCGAGGCAGCTCCGAGTCCTGACTGCCCTCTAGAGAAATTCCGCTGCAAAAGCTCAGACCCACAGAGTCAGCAAAAAATAATTGCAGTCCTAATCTTAACTACAGCAGCTGTGTCGGTGACAAGATCTGGAGGAGCAGAGATGCTCTTAAAGGACTCTTCTTCCTGAGCCTCTCGCTGCGGCTGGGAGCTGTGGCCAGACACAAACGCCCCAATGCAGCCACTGCCTGGGGAAGCTCAGCAAAAAACTCCATTTCCTTTATCCACGAGTTGAAGTGGAAAAGAAATGAAAACGTTTTTGCAAAGAAATTAAAAGCTGCCTCATGTTCACCTCGCCGGCATGTGATGCTTAAATTATTTAAGCTGCACCCCGGAAGCTCTGTGTTCCTCCCTTGTTCTCACACTTGTAGCTCCCATCCAACGAGCTTGAGGAGGGTGGGTGGGACTGGCTGTGAGTCCCTCTGGAGACATCCCAGCCCCTCCTGGTGAGCCTGCCTGGGGATGGATCCTCTCCAGAGCCCCCAGCCCAAATCCCCTGGGATTCGGAGAGTGGGGAACAAGAGCTGTGAGGCTGCTCAGGGCTCCCTGAGCTCCTGCAGGCACCAGTGACCCCTGGAACGGCCCCTTGGTGCTCTCCAAGAGCAGCTTTGGGCAGGATTTATTGGTGTCATTCTGTAAAACCACAGTAGGAGAAGGAAATACGCGTTTGCCGTGCTGGGGGGATGTTACTCCACACGCTTGGGTCAACACAGGAAAATGGCATTTTAGCCACGAGAAACAGTGCGGAGCACTGAGCAACTCAGCAAACTGAGATCCTATTTTGACCTGATTTTAAAAGAGAGAAAAAATGTAAAATGCGTGTCTCTGTTTATTTTTTCCCCAAAGCAGCTGAATCCTGCTGTCCTGCAGGACCTTGCTCCTTTCCCGGGCTGCCAGTGCAAGTTCCTGCGCAGAGCTGAGCCTGCCCAGCCTGACGGGGCTGCCCTGCCCGGACCATGCCCATGGAAGGTGGAGAGGAGCGGGGCTGGAGCGCTCCCGGAGCAGCCTGCGCTGCCCTCTGATGGCACCTGAGGCAGGAGCTCCCCTCCCTCCCTCCCTCCCTCGCTCCCGGTCCCGGCCGGGATTCCCTGCAGGAGCGATGGGGACAAACGGCCATGGGGAGTGTTTGTGCACGGGCAGTGGGTGCTGGTACAGGGATCTGTGAAGCCAGTGCACATCTGTGTTCAGCTCTGGCTCACGAAAGAAAAGGAAACAGATTTATTTCTGGTTTGGAGAGGGTCCAGCAGGGGCTGCAGAGATGATTTGGGGTCTGGAGCATCTCTGATGAGGAGAGACTGCGAGCTGGGCCCGGTCAGCCTGGAGAAGAGCAGGCTGAGCAGGGATCCCATCAATCCATACAAATATTTAATCCGCTCAGCCTGAGGGTGCAAGGTCAGAATTGGCACACTGAGACAAAAAAATAACAATTATTCCTATTGTTGGTTTGTTAGAAGAGTAAGGAAGGGTTCATTTCACCCCCGTCTGCAGCCAGATTCTCTTACATTCTAAATAAACGAAGGCTGGAAAGGAAATTAAGGGTTTGCTAATGAATTATTCTGCCTGGTCTCTACGCAGCTCAGGAATTTCAAACTGAACCCAAAACTTTTGAATCCCAGACTCTTCTTTCCTTCCCTGAGCCACTGATGTCCCTTTATGTTCTCTGTTACTTACAATATTTTGCTTGCCAGGTTGTTTAAAATCTCTTGAATCAGAAGTAAAAGAAGCACCAGTTTTAGGGGTTTTTTTCTTTTGTAGAAAAAATTATTCAAACTTTTCTGAAACTTAAAAAAGGTTCTGCTCAGTTTGAGACAAAGTTGCAGTCAGGGTTTTACTTTATCTGAATCACTCGTTATTCCATAGATTTATTAATTGCCATTTCTATTGACTCTTTCTCCTCTTTTCCACGGAACAATGTGGAAATCTGCAAAGGAAGAATTGAGGCTTTGAGCTCAATTTGTGGCATTTTTCTTTATTTTCCCGGTTTGCTTACTCTGAGGCAAAGGTTGCTTTGCTCCCTCAGTAGGGACCATCACTCTGATTTTGTTATCCCTGCTTGCAATCCCTCCTGAAGATCCCCTGTGTTTTCCCCAGGGCATTGAGGATCTGCAGGTATTGACGAAGAGGCCAAATAAAGGCCAATTCCGAAAGCAAAATGACTGTTCCAAAAGACTTGTACCAGCTTGGAAAGCTCTGATTTAGAGAGCTCTTCCCCAGGGCAAAGCTGCCCTGCCTGTGCAGGAGTTTCAGGGCGCCAAGGGAAGGGACCCGGATTATCTCATTGCAGTTCAGAGGAGCTCCATGTCTGGGGTCTTCATCACTGCAAAGGTCAGGAGTGCATCCCCAAACATTGATTTTTTTTTTATTATTATTATTCTCGATTATTCACCTTTGTGCTGGCCAGTGCGAGGCTGGGGAGGGGAAGTGCAGCAGCTGGTGTTGAAATCAAAGCGAGGAGGGAGCGCTGAGGGCAGAGGGCTGTTTGCAGCTCAGCCGGCGCTGCTCCCCCGGATCCATTAGCACCCCTCTCACCCTGCCGAGAGGGGAATAGCAGCTCCTCATTTCTGCTTCACCTGGCACCAAAAGCAGCAGCAAAGCTCCGGCTCCGGAGCGGCTGCTTGGCAGCGCTGAGCCCACGGGGGCGGCAGGGCTGCGATGAGGGCATGGGCAGTGGCTGGGTCTCACCTCTCTGACCACAACAGAGAATTCAAAGCTCTGGCACAAATACTCCAAATATTCTGATTTCTGCTTCATTTCTCTCTCTATCTGCTCTGTGTCAGACCTACAAAAAATGAATTTTAACAATCTACCAACCTCACGGGGGCACTGGAGCTCACATCCCCAGTGCTGGTGAGGGACTTACCTACCACTGGTTCTGTGGTTTTGCTTTGGACTAGAAAATCTCCCTGAAACTCACAAAATCTTCCAGGCAAACATTTATGCATTTCCACACAAGAAATTGGTTTAAATACTGAGTAATTTCCAGTGAAAACTTGTTCAGGCAAAGAAAAAACCCCAGCTATGGCTATTAATGACCTAATCCTGCCCTGCCAGCGATACCTGAGCACGAGTGAGGCAGGGCCTGCTCAGCTCCTGGTCAGGACAGGCTGTCCCAGAGCAGCTTTGGTTGTGACACTGACCCTGAGTGACCCATCCTCCGCTGCACCATCCCCTCAGCAGCCACCTTGGGCCTGTGTGTTTATTTTCAAACCCTTCCTCCCTGCCATCATTCAACTTTCATCATCTCTCAGACCCTTTCTGGCGCAGTCAAGAGGGGACACCGCAATGTGGGAACTTGGCACACCAGGTCATTCTCTGAGGCAATTCTCACTCACTGCACACAGGCAACTTTGGCTTTCTCAGCGTGAGCTGGGCTGCCCCTGGATCCCTGGCAGTGCCCAAGGCCAGGCTGGACAGGGCTTGGAGCAGCCTGGGACAGTGGGAGGTGTCCCTGCCATGGCAGGGGTGGATGGGATGAGACCCAAGGTCCCTTCCCACCCAAACCATTCTGGGATTTCATGGCTCCGTAACTGAATTTCTGATGCATCTCATCCCTGGCCCATTACGGCAGATATGGACTAAACTGGGTACTTTAGGGTGGAGTCCAAGGCTGGCAAATTTTCTTCATTGCAGTTGTCAGCTGCATTATTCAAAACAGCTTAATCCTGTCTGGCTCCTTGCACACAAATGTAACATGCTGATAATATCCATTCCCTTTCTTCTGTACCTTTGTCTCTCTCCATTATCATAATTCTGTCTTCCAGCTTTTTCCTCTGCTGAGCTTTCAGAGCCCTTCCTAATCAACATTTGACACAGAGGGAAGATGGGTGGCACCAGGGTGGGTAAAAGGCTCTGCTGTAATTTGAGGGGCTCCACAATCATCTCCAGGAGTGACAGCACAACCCAAGCTGCAACTACAGCTCGCTCACTCTGGGGAAAAACTATTTGATTTGAGATAGAAATGTATTTATATTTATGTGCATATGCTTGTACACGTCAAATATTAATTTCTTTTATTCTAATTTCCTCTCATTTCCATCTGTCCCCGTGCCTCATCAGTCTGGGGCTGGGCTGGCTCTGCACAAGCTTTGCCTTCGAGGTGGCACAGAGCAAGAATTTGTCTCCAAAAGGCCAATTCTTCTCTGTTCCTCCATCTCAGGACCATGGGTGCACTGGTGGGGCTCTGACAGCCCCCTGCCCACCACTCAGTGCTGGGAATACTAGGATAGAAGTTCTGGGAAGGACCTGGAGCTGCTGGAGAGAGTCTGGGATTGTTCAGCCTGGAGAGGAGACCAGGGGTGACTGAATTGTGGCCTTGCAGTGCCTGAAGGAGCTGCAGGAAAGATGAGGAGAGAGGATTTCCAAGGGATGGAGGGGCAGCACAAAGGGAATGGCTTCAAATGGACAGAGACGAGGTTTAGGTCAGAGATCAGGAGGGAATTGTTCCCTGGGAGGGTGGGCAGGCCCTGGCCCAGGGTACCCAGAGCAGCTGTGGCTGCCCCTGGATCCCTGGCAGTGCCCAAGGCCAGGCTGGACAGGGCTTGGAGCAGCCTGGGACAGTGGAAGGGGTCCCTGCCATGGCAGAGGGTAAATGGGATGGGTTTTAATGTCTCTTCCAACCCAAACCCCTCTCTGATTCCATTTCCAGGCCAGGGGAGCCAGACTGCCATGGGGATGCAGCCAGAGCCGCCGAGGGTGCCAGGCTGAGATCCCACCTCTGGAAATCCTTGCAAGAGCCTCGTGCAGGTGAAGGCAGGGCAGGGGCAGCCCTGAGCCAGGCAGGGATCCAAGCCCTGATCCCACAGCGGGGCCCAGGCATTAAATGTGACCCCAAGCCCCTCCCACCCGCAGCTCCCATCATCTGTAATCCCATAACAAATGGCCCCGTTCCTTCTGACGTGCGTGAGCCCCTTCCTGTGGTCAGCAGGGCAGGCTCCGCTCGCCTCCCTCCCTGCTCTGGGGGAGGCCAGCAGGTTCATCCCAGCTGCAGGCACGGCTGAGGAGGAGGAGGAGGAGGAGAAAGAGGAGGTCAGGCAGCGGCAAAGGTTGAGAGGCTCTGCTTTAAACACTTCATGGGGAACTGTAAAACTTCCAAACTATTTAATAGATGAACTTCCCCTTTCGGTGGCGTCAGTAAAACTGAATTATCATCCTCACTTTTAACTGATGCCCAGGCCCAGTACTCATCCATCAGGGATCATTTACTGATAAAGCAATCAATCCCGCCATGGTGCAGAGGGGACAAACTACTCCAGATACCATCACCAAATCTCCTTCCCACCCCAAAGCCTCCTGTGAGGCTTTGTCAATGCAAGTGCATTTGTCTCCCCTTATCTGCTGCAGGATATGTGGAATACAAAGGGAGAGAGGAAAATCTGCACTGGGTGAGCACGAGCAGGTGGCAGAGACACGGCCCAGCCAGGAGGATCTGCCTCGTGCAGCGCCTGAGCGCAGCCCTGGAGCAGCTCGGGTACCACACAGACAGGAATAAACGGGAAGCGCTGGGGACAGCAAGGAGACAGAACGGGGGGAAAAATGTGTTTTTCTTATCCTTGTGCTAGAAAATCTCCTGTGGCCTGAGCCAGAATCTCAAAATACCGGTCATCTTCTCCGAGCATGCAGAATATTCTTCTCTCTTTTGACTCCTCCCTAGTAACAGGTTCGAGTTGGATGGCTGCCTTTCTAATCCATTAAAGATTGGGTTTGTTTATTTTTGTATGTAGCAGGAAGCTCACCGATCAAAAATAACTGGGAAAAATTATGGAACTTTCTCCTTTTAATCGGCAAGTGGATTTAATTAAGGTCTGTCTTAATAAGCACAACTATAATTTAAGGACATAACTCTAAAAATATTCTTTTTTAACTCAAAATATCCCCACTTGTCCATTTGCACGAGAAAACAGGGAGATGTTTACTAACAGGAAATCATGTTTGAATGAAGCATATAATAACTTATTTGCTAAAATAAGGATGATTTGAAGATGATTGATTTTCCTGCTCCTTGTGACAACACTCCTCTATTATTTGGCCATAAGGTTAAAAATCAGAGCAAGTTTATTTCTCAGCCAGGTTTGAACTGTACTAAGACCAAACTCCTTGGACATTTTGTGAATGATAATGTGGCTACTGGAGCAAAAAGAAACCTCTCCCTCCAGCTGCCGGGAGTTGGGCTTTTCATCAACAAACAGGTTCAGGGTAAATTAAGAGGCTCAGCGTAGCAGAGTTCTTCAAAGGCTTTCAGTTGTTCAACTCCAATTAAAAGTCAATTGAATTGGACACTTAATTCCCATTTGTGTCTATGAAAATCTCTCCTCTGCAATGTCCTGGGTTCCAATTCCGGGCTGAAAAGCAGGTGCACAAAAATGTGTAAAGAGTGCAAGGAACGTATTTATTGTGAGGAGCATTATGGCATTCACAATATTTAACAAAGAGTAACTCCACGAAAGCACACACAACACCAGATTATAACAAATTGAGATTTTAATATTTTGTATCTACATGTGTGATTGATCAGCCAAGAAACGGTGTGATTTGTGTGTCCAAAACCCAGATTTTCTACCGTGTGCCAAAGGCAGCTCGGAGCAGCTGATGGAGGACAGGCAGCACAGCCCTGCTGGTGACACAGAACTGAACATCTTCTCAAGGGAATTAACAGGGGCAGCGACTGTAGAGGGGCTCAGAAGTGATGACAATAGAAAATTCTTCAGGGAAGACAGTCTGACTCGGCAGAAAGTCACTGACATATGTAGGACAGGAGGAACAGCCCGGGAGCAAATACAAATCCTGTCTGAGGATCACGCGGTGAAATGCATCAGAAGGAATTACAGAGATGAGAAGGCAAAGGTAAAGCGTAAGGCAGAGCTGTGTGTGGCTGCTGCAGGGAAAAACCAGGAGTGCCAGGGTGACAGGAGACCCTGGCAGGGTCAGACCCCGATACCCAGCCTCAAACACCTTGGAATTCTCGTGAGAGGCAACTTTGAGTGAGCAGGACAAAACCCACCCGGGAAGATTCTGATTTTGAGAACCAGGGCAGAGGGCAAGGCTCAGGGCCCTCCACCCTCCCAGTCTTCGTCTGGGTCCCACCAGAATCTGCAAGGGACTCACATCCCCTGGGAACTGATCAGGATCAACAGATTTTAACAGAGGTCAGGCTCACAAGCAAATTTTCAAAGCACCTCAGGGCCCGTTCCTAGGTGTTTATTACTCACAACAAAGCCGTGATTTCCATAAGCTCTTTGAGTCTATTTAATTAAACAGGGAAGAGGCAGCTTTTTCCAAGTGCCCCACGGATCCCAGCCCACTGGGATGCCACTGCTGAGCTCACCTGGGAATCTGCAAGGGTGTGTGCTGAGAGCCTGGAAAATCCAGCTCACCCCGAGCTGGCAGCTGATCCTGTAACAATATCTGGAAATCCACTCGCAGCATCTGTAATAACGACCCATTTGCATACCCAAAAGCTGACTTTTGGCATCAGCAACGTTTTCTTATAACTTTCCCTTGAAAATCTGATCCAGACTGTCTAGACAAGTCAAAAGGCTCATTTGTGCTTAATATTTTATAATTTATCATTTTGCCTTCCATTCGGATTAGCTTGGAAAGGGCTCCTAGCAGAGCTGCAGTGATGGGAGGATATGGTTTTACAGGCACTCAAATAATCCCCCTGCTCTGGGCACACACACCCTTGAAGTTTGCTCTGCAGCTCACACACATAAACCCAGCCTCATAAATCTCCTTCTACCTCCTGGCATGCACTTTAGACATCCCCAGTTCATCCAAACACACACATTTGCTTTTTATTTCCTCCTATAGCTTTTTTGGGTTTTTGTTGTTTTTTTTTTTTTTTTCCAATAGGAGCGTTGTAAATGTTTCAGCAGGTGAACATTGTAGAGCTGAAAGAAATATAAACGTGGATTTGCTAAGCAAAGATACCCTGGCAAGACACTGAGACACCTTTAAAAGGGTCTGTCTCTCTCTTTCTTACTCAAAATACAGCGTTTACAAATATGACATCTGAAAATTAAAATGTTTGTTCTGAAAGTAATAGCCAAGATCATGGAATATTTATGTGATCATTAATATTTGAATGTTGAATAATGTATACTTATATATACCCACAAAAGGTTGCAAAGTGTGTTTTGTAGGAAAGTCAAATTATTTCCCCTGTAACAAGTGCAGGAGCAGCTTTATTCGCATTACTGACCTGCAGGGATGTAATATCAGATTACTCTGTGCATTCTCTTTGTTCCCTGCAAATATCCACGGCAGAATCTCTCCCTCCGCACACACTGCAGGCCCACGTTCACAACAGCCTCTTTTAAAAGGTCTCTGCACTCGGTTGTTGCGTTTGAAACAGCTCCTCCCTGAGCTCACCCAAGTCCGTTTGCTCCCAGTTGGATCTGCTCCTTCCCAGAAGCTCGATCCCTGGGAACCTTGAGCCCCATCCCACACGCCATCAGGAAAGGTGGATCTGCGCCTGCCAGGCGGCAGAGGACGGGGGCAGATTCTGCGCAGCGGTGCCAGTGCCAGGATGAGCAGCAATGGCCGTAAACAAAGCACAACAAGCTCCACCCCAACGCGAGGAAAGACTTCCCATGGAGGGGCCAGAGCCCCGGAACAGCTCCAGGGAGGGCCTGGAGTGTCCCTCTCTGGAGAAATCCCAAACCCACCTGTGTCACCAGCTCCGGGGGACCCTGCCTGGGCATGGGGCTGGACTGGGACATCTCCAGAGGTCCCTTCCCACTCCAAAATTGGGATTGATTCTGTGATCCTGTGTGGGACCTGCTTCCCTGGAGTGCCTGAGCAGAGTTCCTGACCCTGCTGAGCAAATGTGAGCCCATTTCCCTCAGGGCCTGGCCTTGTATTTTGTATTTCAAAATTTGTATTTTCAAGATTTGTGGGCTCAGCACGCAGCAGTTTCACCTGATTTTCACCTGGGATTTGTGCCCACCAGGGTGCTCCTGGCTCTTTGGGAGGCTCCCTGCAAATGGACAATTCTGGGAGTGGGGACACCGAGCTCGTCTGAGCACAGCCCAGCCCTCACGCTCGCTCTGCTCTCACTGGGGCTTCTACAGCACCCAGGGGCAGGAGAACTGAGCAGCTCTTTGAGCCCAGTTGTGAAACTTAAAGCCTGCAGAAGGGATTTAATGTGAAAATTAAGGAGGAAAAAGGTGATGTGAAGTAAAACAAATCCACGAAATTGTCCACAGACAGTTCTTCTTTAATTGCAACTGATTGGGAAAGGATTTCCTACACTCAACCCTGTAATTAGAAGAGGATTCACAACCTTGAGTGCATTCTTCCTTTAGAAATCTTGCATGGGTTTCTAAAGCTGCATTTTGAGCCTTAGAAAATGTATCTGAAATACTGGCTAACACCTTTTACCCACTATTCTCAGTCAAACTGCACAAGTCGAGGATAAGGACCACATTTCTGAATTATTTGTGGAAGTGCTTGTTAGCAGAGATGTGGGAGGGATGCCGTGCTTGGACCATTAATGGATATTTCTGACTGAAGGAGAACATTTAAATCAGTGGAGCCTGCAGCTGGAACCTTTTGCCTCAGTTTTTAAAGGGAGCCAGAGTGCTTGGCATCTTCCTCCCCAGCACAGTCCCGGCGAGCCAAGCAGGCTGTGGCCAGACAAATCGTCTGCAGAGCTGACTGCGAGCCTCCGTCAAGGATTTAGACATCACCCTGGTCTCAACTCCAGAGTAAATAATTGCAGGTGAAATATGCACCCTTAATTATTGTTTTGCTCCCACACCAAAAAAAAAAGTTGGCATTTGATCCTTCCCTTGCTCCTGTTTTCATCCTAAAGCACGAACATGAGCGATAGCCCTTCCCCCTGTGCACTGTGCGGAGACATTTCACCCTCCAAGCCCCCGAAGAACCATCGGGCCCAGGCAAAGGCCCTAACTCCTGTGTGTGCACTCCGTGAGTCCCAGGTCAGCGTGCAGAGCCGGCAGAAAGCTTTGGGAAATCATCTCCTCGGCTACAAAACCGCTGCATCCGTGTTCTCCCTGCCCCTCACCACACACAGCCCCACGGCCCCGCGAGCAGGGGCGGCAGGGATGGGGCAGAGGGGCTGGGGAGGGCTTGGGAAGCTCTTTCCCTGCTCAGTCACACACGGCAGCGGGCAGGGGCAGCCCGCCTGTGAAATCCTGACCTTTGCATCGCACACGGCGCCTGCAGCTTGGGGATTTTCCCCCGTGCCAGAGGCGGCTCAGTGACACTCCCTGGTGAAGGGAACAAATCTCATCCAGGCCTTCACTTTTATTTTGCCGGTGTCCCTGATGATGGGGGTTATCGCTCAAGAACGAGCCCTCACAAGCACACAGAGGAAAGGAAGATGTGCCTTTTTCCTCCTCTCCCTGCACATGAATCGGATTTCTAAAAATTCACTGTAGTAATCACAAAGAGCTGCTGCAAAGAATTACTTGAGAAAACCTTCTGAGATTTCAGCCTACCTTGTCCCTTTGTTTCATAACTAGAAGGAGCATAATGAATGCAAAAACTCTGTGAATAGAGCTCAGCAGGGCCTACTTTTTTCTCCTGACTCCCGTGATTATAATAATTTGATTTTATAGGTGTCTCTCCTAAGACCCCAGCTAGGGAGCAATCTTTACTGAGTCATGAACTTTCACATCATTAAATCTCTCCACATTTATTTTAAACATATCAAAAGTGTCAAGTAACTTTAGATACACTAAATTTTATTTGCACTGGGTGAGATGAAGTTTAGCCACTTGGGAAAATAAGTGGAATCACTTCCTCAGCAGGCGGGAAGGGATTTGGGAGCGATTCCGCCCACGGAGCAGAGCAGCTCATCCCCTGCACAGGACAAGTGTTTACAAGGACAGGAATCTGAGTAATCTCCTACCAGTCTGAAGGGAATATTAAACTCTTCTGTCAGGTGGATGGATATTATTTATGTCCCTTTTTTTTATTGTTGTTGTTGTTGATTCCAAAAAATATTTCTTTGTTGGTGCAACGCTGACTCCCGATAGAAAGTGATGAAATGCCCAATATGTTAAAAAACCTTATCACTAAATCAGAAGCAGAACTATAAATTTGGGCTTTTGAAACTGAACTGACTGCTGAGGATCATTTTGCTCCTGAAATATTACAGCAGTGATCAATTTGCTGTAAAATTAAGCAGTTTAGCTCTGCAATCTATAGATGGAAAACATGTTGTTCTTGAGCAAAGTTTATGCCCTGCCCAAGGGATAAATTAAATTTTATGGGTAAGACATGCATTATTATATGCTTATCTGTTTAACATATCATTCTTTTCCACATCAGTATTATAAATATTTTTAATCATACACTTGATCTCTTGTGCCTATACTGATGTGGTAATTCCCCCTGCCCCCCTCAAAAAATACAACCGAACACAGCTACTTCATCACAGGACAAGGCTGCTCCAACTAATCTTCCCCAGAAATATGCTGAAGATGGAAGCTGAGGCACTCAGAGTTGGGGCTGCTTTGCAATCACTTTGTGGGATAAAATTTTCCTGAAGGAAGGGATGGAGCTACGTTCCCCATTTTTATTACAGTTGTTATTATTGAATGTTTCTATGACAAAGCTCTAATCCAACCTGGGGGCTGCAGTCCAAGACAATTCAGTGACAAAAGTTAGGGAAAGCAGTGAAACAAGTGCTTTAAGCAAACCTGTCAATGGGTTTCTAGATTTCTGCTGATTTTCCTTGAATTCCGTCAACTACAGTCAGAACTCAGAGTGACCACAGCCCCGGCTTCCCAACAGCGGGGAGCTCCTCTCGGAGGTTTGAACACAAATGGATCTTCTGCAGGCAAGAGCAGGAAGAGGGAGAAGCTGGGAATGCTTTGCCTTTCTCAGGGGAGAGACAGTGGGGAGAGGAGCCTGGAGGTGTTGGAGGAGGAGGAGGCACCGGGAACGGCCGCAGTGACAAACACAACCCGGGCAAATCACCTGGGAAATCACAGCCCAGGTAAATCATCACCTGCCCCGGCCACAGCACACAGCACTGCGGTGTCACAGAGCAGATCAGCCCCACTGAGCCACGTCTGCCACCAGCCACAGCCCTGAGCGCCTTTTGAAATGTCAGGGTCGTTAAAAACAGAGATGAAGCGGAGCTGGACGAGAGCTGGGAGAGTCAGGCATCTCCCAGGGTTTTGGGGTTTTTGTTTCTGCTAAAGCAGATTAAAGGAGGTGGGCTCCAGCACTCAATTCTGAGCTGACCTGCTCAGACTGAACGGGAAAAGAGCAAATTCACCCTCATTTGGGTACTTGCTCCCCAGTCGCCTTCAGCATCTGTCGGCTCCACTTGCTGCTGCGAGTGCTGCCGGCCATGCTGAGCTTTCAGTGCGACTTTGACTGGAGACAATGCAAATTCTCCTGCTTTCCTTTGGAGCCGTGATTTACTCCTCTCCCCAGCTCTGCAGATCCAAGGCGTGGGTCCTTGGAACATTCTCCTCATGGCTGACAGCCCTTTCCTGCTCTCACCGCCCACGTGCTCCCCTGCAGTCACTCAGAGCATCAGGCTGCTGGCTTTTGGTGACACCGGGCTCACTGACATCTCATTTCCACTCATCTTCATCCGCACTTGTTTCTTTATTTTTATTTTCTGTAGCATATGCTTCCGCGGTTTTTTCCTGTCACACAGAAATGCTTTCAACAAGCACGGTTTTTAGCCCGTATTTTAGGCTGTTTCCCTGTAAATAACCTTTCCATGGGCTTATGGAATGAGAAGGTAAAGATTAAAAAAAAAAACCAACAGGGAGAAAAAAGTGCCTTCAGGATGAGATCCACCCTCCTGTGGAGAGAGCATTATTCTCCATTTACATTACATATCCATTTACAGTGTAAGACGATTGCAATTTCCCTTCTGCAAAAGCCATCCTGCATGCACTGCTCCATCTCCAGACCCCTGAGCACCTTGTGTCGGGACGACCCTGAGCTCACAAAGCCCAGTCCCACACACCCAGTTCAGGGCCAATTTGCCGCTGCCTGGAACCTGGAATGAGCCCCCAGACGGGACAGCAAAATTCCTTCCGACTCTTCCTTGTCTCTTGGAGGAGAACAAAACAAAGGAGGTGGTTCCAGGACCAAGATCTCACCCAACTCAACTACACTTGATTATTATTTGCTTCTCACAGCCTGAAAAGAATCCCCCTCCCAGATTTGTCTGTCTCAGCCCTGCTGAAGCCGAGCACTTTCATACATATGTATGGATAGCTTAAGTTTTCATGAGCATAATTTGGGCTTTTCAAAACAGTGACACAATAACAAAGCAAAATTGAGGCACGCATGTAATTTGAATACTGATTTGGTTTTATCTCTTCCCGGTGCTGGCACTTTTGATGCTGCTCTTTTCCACTCCATCTTCTCCCTGCTCCTATTTCCCAATGAATGGAATTCGTCGGGAGCGCACTCGTGGCTTCTACCAACCAAACGCGAAATGTGATCCGGGACCTCCCGCAGAGTTTTGGGGAGTTACTCGTTTGCTGCTGCCTCTGAGTTTTCTACCACAGCTTCGAGCAGTGCTCCTGATCCTCTTGTCAAACAGGAGAACCTCTGGCAGATGCTTCTTGCCCCATTCTGTGCGGTTCCAACGCCACAAGCCCTGATTTTCACTGCCAGCACTCCAAGGAAGCTGCTGCCAGGGATGTTTGCTGGTTGTGTTTCAGGTCCAGCTCCCGCAGAGCTCTCTGCATCCATTGGGAGATGCAGGACAGGATTCCCGTGCCCTCCCAGCCGGGTGAGGAGCACAGGAGCCGTGTCTGCTCTGCTGCTGGGGCGTCCCACAAGCTCTGAGGCACAGAACTGTCTCTGGTGAAGCCCTGACCGCTCTCCTCACCCTTTTTTCAGGTTTCTGAGGCCCTGCCACACCTGAACAGCCCCTCAGACAGATCTCAGCAGTTCTGTGTTGTGGAGAATCTGATCCTCAAAATTATTCATTAAAAATACCCACTTAATAATTTCAAAGAGAAAGCTGAGAGATGCTCAGGGGCAACCTGTGAACAGAAAAAGGGGGTTAAATTCACCTAATAAATTATTTGCAGACTGAATAATTCATGGGAGGTCCAGGGTGCATTTAGAGGGGTTTGACTGGGGCTGTCAGCTCCTCTGGAATGGGAAGATACCTCAGAACTCGGCATTTTCTAAGGCACCAGTTCAGTACAGCACAATTTCCACCTGGAAGGAGATGTGCGGGTGAAGTTTCCTGTCCCCGGCCCCAGGCAGTGCCTGGTGTTAGAGGGAGAGCCACAAGAAAAACCTCGCAATGGTTTTTTCTGTCCCTGTCTGATAGGGAGCTTCTCGCAGGGGGCAGAAATGGGAATTAGGGTTTTGGGATAACCAGGACAAGCTGGCAGCTCCATCCACACGTTTGAACTTCACGACGTGAGCAGCTGCAGGACCAAGGGTGAGAGTCCAGGTGTGGATCGTTTCCTGGCCACCCCAGACTTCAGATTATCAGATATCAGCGTAAATGAAGATCTGAGGCCTTTCTGGGGGCTGTTGAACACTTGGCTTCGTCTCGTGGCACGGGGTTAAACTCGGCACTAGCGCTGGGTTTATTTGAACTTGGGATAAAGTTTCCAGGAGGGCCGTGAAAAGTCGGCTGAGGTTTGTCCAGCCGCAACAGAAAGCCTGGGATTTTAGTCAGTGAAGCAGGCAATGAAAGAAGCACATGGAACTTTGTAAGCAGAGGTGCTAAAACAAATTTAATAATAGACTTTTTAAACTCCCAGATCACTGTCAGAGCATATATGTGTTAAAAGACCTATAAATATATTTTAAAACAATCTATTTTCCTTTCACTTAGCTGCCAAGATCTCCATTAGGAGGTTTGTGTTTCCTTCCAACATTAAAGAATCTCTCTAACATCTGTAGCGATGAGCAGTGAAGAGTGTCAGTTCTGCTTCTGAAACAAGCAGTGCCACCATTTGAGGGAGGGAAAACGTGAAATAATGAATGTGCTTTCGCAGATCAGGCTGCTGTGCGTAACAGGGGAAGTGCAAAGCCTCGTGCCAGGTTTGATCTCCTGAGCTCCTTCTCTCCACCTCTGAGGAGCGCAGGCAATGATGCAAAACTTGGAGAAAGTGTTGCCCAGAGCTGCTGAAGCCCAGGAAGTGCCACGGAGCACTGCAAGGGCTGTGCTTTGGGTTTGCTTCCTTCCAGGAGTCGGGAGGGGAAAGGGATCACGCTACAACATGAGCCAGTCTCGGCTTCACTGCCGCAGCCACAACTTGAAAAATTATCGGCTTTTTTCGCCTGAAGGTTCCCACAACCCAGAGCAGCTGCACTGGATGGGGATTCAGGAGGTTTGGGAATGTTTTTTATTCCCACAGGTGCTATTGTGGAATGACCTGAGCTGAAAGGGACCTCAAAGCTCAACCCCCTGGACACCTCCCACTGTCCCAGGCTGCTCCAAGCCCCGTCCAGCCTGGCCTTGGGCACTGCCAGGGATCCAGGGGCAGCCACAGCTGCTCTGGGCACCCTGGGCCAGGGTCTCCCCACCCTCCCAGGGATCAATTCCTTCCCAAGATCCCATCCAGCCCTGCCCTCTGGCAGTGGGAAGCCATTCCCTGGGTCCTGTCCCTCCATCCCTTGCAAACAGCCTCTCTCCACGCTCTTTCAGGCTCGCTGCAGGTGTTGGAAAGGGCAATTAGGTGACCCCAAAACGTCCTGCAGCAGCCTTGAGCCCCTCTGTATCCCATCGCCCTCAGGAAGGGAAGGCAGCCCCGTTCTGTGATGGTTTGAAGACTCACCGGGCGGATCTGGTGAAATGCCACAGCTCTCACAGGTCACACACACCGCGTCTGCAGGAGCTCTGCTGGAACCTCAGCGCTGAGAGCCACGGGCCCAGAACAGCGTGGGCAGCATCTCGTCACTGCAGGGAACTTTAAACAGGACAATCGCCCTGGCTGATCGCTAATCAAAAATGTGACAGGACCTGCAGAGCCTCCAAGGCCGGCAGAATTCAGACATTTCCAAGCAAAGAGATCCCACCCTTTATTTGAAGGAGGGAATGCACACCAGCCCCAGTGGGTGCTGGAATCTGTGTCAATGGCGACAAAGCTGAGAAAGGCTCACTCTGCCGAAAGCTGCAGGACATTTACAGCAGGGAGCTTTTCACAAATACCGCAGATATTCCCAAACTTTATGTGGAAAATTGCCTGCAATTATTCATGGAAATGTCCCTTACTTAATCCAGACAGGGTGTCCTGCCACTTCAGCAGGGGACAGAACACGGGCTGCAGTGGCACTCAAACTTAAGAACAAAAAAATACCAATTTTTAACGATTTTCAGCAAAATCTTTGGGTGCATTTTCATCTCAGGTCTATCTTATCTGGCCGTACTTATCATTCCAGCTGACCTGAATTGGAGAGTTTTATACCCAAACGCACATACACCACGAGGAGTGCGTGAGGATGTAAATTTATAAAGACATAGGGGGATTCAAACCACGACATTTGCAGATCTGAAGATTTTTAAAACCTGAATCCCAGAGCTCCTGTGTCAAAGACAGAGGTTCAAAACCACAGTGGTTAAAAGGAAGATAATAAACTGCTCACTACCTGACCTTAACTACAATGGAGGGGGGAAAATCAGCGTTAATCTTGCTACACAAACCTTAATCAATTTTATATTTTGCTTAGCTGTTCTTTTTTCAGCATCTGTATAACTTTATATGTAAGATATGCATGGGTTTACATTTTTTATCTCTACACGGGGTCTCCCCAGATCCCTAATTCATCCTTAACTTTTCTGGTTCAAGTTACACGCTCCATGTTATTTTAACATAAGGCGCTTTTTGTAACGTAATGATCTTTAATTTGCATTAGCACAAGTGACGTACAATGGATCATGCTATTATCGTGATTGATATCAGATGAACTGGCATAAATTCAACGTTATAAATTGAGCCTATAAATGAAACTCTGATTTTACAGGAATCACTGTAGTAGGGAGGCTAAGGACCCTCAAGTCAACCTGACTCAAACCCACTCTTTACAGCTTTCTGTATTTCACGCCTGCAATAAACGCTTTTGTGAAAGCCCATAACCTGCAAAAAAATAAAAAAAAAGTCATTGGAAGTCTATTAATTATAATAATACCATCCAAAAAGCTGTGAGGGCTTATTTTTGTGACATCACTCTTTGATTTCTTACTGCCTTAAATTATCCCTTTGTTGGCTGGGTGAGGGTAACAGTCATACTTTTGTCATTAAATATAAGGAGTTTTAAAGCCTGATCCACCCCAGCTCTAATTGATATTGCTTTCATTTGGCAGATAGTGACCTGATTTATAATTTAAATATGCATCATTATATGCACCTCTTCTGTATAATGAAAAAGTGAAGTTACTCTCATCTTTCCCTGCAATGTTAACATCAAGGAAAAGTATCTCCCTTTTTTCCCTTTTTATACTTAGAGCCTAATTGAAAACTGTTCATTGAATTTCAACATGATAGAAAAGTCTTTTTATCTCTCAATTTGTCCATTAGCTATTATAATTGAAGTATCTGCTCCACGGCTGAATTGATATTGTTCTTGTTTAAATTCGGGACTTCTCTTAATCTTCCATGAGGCAGCAACGACACCAAAAAAAAAAAAAAAATAAAAATATGGGTTAGGAGACATCAGTGAGCAATGCTGCCGAAATGGGACCTCAGGCCAGCGCTCCACACGTGCAGGGCTCCACAAGGCAGGAAGCCATCGGGTTTTCCTGGAGAACGTGTTGC
The DNA here is from genome assembly GCA_013397935.1 of Dasyornis broadbenti. NCBI lineage: Eukaryota > Metazoa > Chordata > Aves > Passeriformes > Dasyornithidae > Dasyornis > Dasyornis broadbenti. The sequence continues at coordinate 465,861 of VZRN01001256.1, forward strand.
ATAATAACCCGAGCAGCGTGACCAGAAGGTTTGCTAATTGCCACATCTGTTCAGCAGCTGTCAGATGTTTGCCATATGCTGCCATCAATATCGCAGCAGAGTACATTACAGGGAGTTTTATTGTGCTCCACCGTTATTTATTGGCCACAGACATTACCGCAGCCAGTGACGTCTATTTATGTGAGATCACTAATGATGCTTTAAAAGCTGCATACGAAATCCAGGGGGTTCAGCTGCCTTAGCCCCCATTTCTGATGATGTCACCAAGAACTCTTCCCCTACACATCTCTGAACTGGTTTATAAATTCCTATCTCTCCTCATGGTAAATAATTCTTCTGCAAAATAACTTATTTATGTTGTTTTTGAAGGATGTTTCTAAGCCCAAGTTATGTTTTAATGGTGATGCTTGCAAAAACTCCAACTTTTTTTCAAATAACCCATTTCATTCCTTAGGTTTTTTTTTTTTTTTTTTTTTTTTTTTTAGGGGCCAAGNNNNTTTTTCATCAGGGCACAGGTCAGGGATGGAGGACAATTCAGCTTTACAGCTCAGAAGGTTGATACCCCAGTTCTGGTCCCAGACCTGCCACTGACTCATCCCCTGCCCTCGATTCTTGGTGTGAGCCTGATTTTCCAATGTGTGAGCCAAAGAGCTGCTGTGCCACCCGAGCTGGGTGTCTGGGCAAGCCATGGGCTGAGCCAGCCCCTTCCCAGCCCCTGAACGTGGCTGATTCCTGCTGTTCTCTAAACGTTCTTGCAGGCATTTTCGAGACAACTCTTTTCAAGTGCTCCGCGCGTTTCGTTTGTGTCACCACGGCAGAGGAAGCAGGGATTGACAATGTGCAGACGAGGCAAAATCTGCATGATGTGATTTAATGTGAGTTGATAGGTGTCACTGATCTCTATTATAAATAGACTGTGTGAATTCCATATGATGTATTATTTATCTATTGTAGATGCCTTTTTGTTTCATTAATAAACCTGGAAATCAGACGTATACATTTCCAATGATGAGATTTTGGCAATACAAGGCATTGTGACATTTGTCTGCAATTGCTCAATTATTTTGATGATTTTCTTCTTCTTTCTCTATAAATGATTAATGCTTGAGATGTTTGTTCAAGATTCTCCTGATTTTAGCTCATTTGTCCAGCTGAGTTCTTTCTTCCTCCTCTAATTAGGGAAGACTACTGCAGTGTAAGGACTTCCACTGTGACCTGAATTCCAGCTCCTGGGAAATGTTGCACTGGAACACACAACAGGGTCCTATGGCTGAGCTCTGGGGGGGTCTGGGACCTCCAGAAAATCTCCCACTAACAATGAGGTTTCCATTTCAATCCACCTCAGAGCAGAAACTCCTCTGCTGTTTTTCTACCTACACTCAAAAACACGTCCCTGGTATTTCTGTACTCGAGAAAGTTAAGAAAACACTTTGCTGTTTACTTAGATGGGAAAGGACTTGAATTGTTCAGATTTCTGCAGAGAACAAAAAGCAACAGCTGGTGCCTTCCACTCGTGCTTTCAGAAGAAGCACGAGCAAAGATATCTTTGAACTCACTACAGGGCAAAGGATTTCCAGCAAAAAGGTAGCGCTGGGGGTTTTCCAGCAGCCAAACTGCCAAACCTCAGGGTGCTTGGGATGGGTGAGGATGAGGGGGGTCCCTGAAGGAGGGAAATGGGGCTGTGAGTTCAGCGAACACGTGCCTGCAGGAGCAGGAGGTGCTCACCTCCCACGAGCAATCCGAGTGCCTTGCCCGAACGCCTCCATCAGGAATCTAAAATTTCTCTGCCTTCTGCACCTGATCTCCTTATTTTCCTCTTCTGTGCCTTTTTAATGCTGTTTGTAGCCATTTCAATTATGTGATTTCCTTATCTGTGCACCATGCAGAATACCGTACAAGGCTTTATAAACAGCTCCTAAGTTTATCTGCCTGTCATTTGCTTTTCATTACGCGAGATAACAATCTCCCTCGTATCTTATAAGAAGATATAATGTGATTGTTTTGAAATGGGGAGGGGGGAAAAAGTCTACTCTGCATTATCCTCAGCCTCGCAGCATTTGTAACGCCACGAGTGTCAGCACAGTCTCCAACAGTTTTCCTTGCTGTGGTCCAGGAAGAATTATCTCCGTAGCTTTTTGTGCTTGCTGCTGTCTCCTCTTTTTCTCCATTTTAGACACAGCGAGGCTCTTATCTGGAGCGTGGTTCTGCGGCTACACATTTGCCTCAATTCGGTCTGATCCCTCCAAACCCTTTGGTGGGGCTCGTGCACCGAGGGGAAGGACGAGAGGCAATTGTCAACAGTTTGTGGATTAAACATGGGCAGATATTATTCATGTCATTTGACAGTTCCTGACTTTCAGCTGTATAATGCCAGTGCAGCGGTCGGAATTCCAGCAGCCCAACTTCTGTCTTACTTCAAGATAAGCTTATCAAGTGTAGCCTGAATCCATTCAGCTCCTGAGCAGATCAGGACTCGTGTCATGCTGAGCTGCTCTGCTGATTCCTGCTCTGCATGCCCACATGGGCTGGCTTGTTTGCCATCTCACAGCTGTCCTGCAGGGTTTTCAGGAGACAGCCTGCGCCTTGTCTGTGCTCAGCCCTGGATCCTCCTGGTGCCAGCCAGGCCTCCTGGAGCACAAACAACGCGGAAGTGAGAGCAGGTGATGGCCAGCCCTGGTGGGGTTTTCTCTCCTCATCCGTTACATGACCTACAAAGAGCTTTGTTCGGCTTGTTAAGGTGAAAAACCCAGCCTGAGGTTTATCCCGTGCTGAGATCCCAGAGATCCCGAGGGATGTCTGAGCACTGCCCAGGGATCACAGCTCCACTCGGGTGCTCCCAGCCGCACACACAGCAGGGACTTCGGGTTAAGGACTCACCAATCCGTGGAATTTCCACGTTCCCTTGCGTGCCCTCCAGGTTACAGCACTTTCCAAACGTGTGGGACTTGGTGTCAGGGGATGATCGTGGATCTTGACAACTTTGGGCAGTTGAATGTTCGATTTGAAAAAAGAAAAGCAAAGCTGTGAAAGGAGATTCAGCCGGTTTGATCATGGAGGATTTGATCAGGCAGAGTTTGATCTTACAGGAGCTGGGAACTCCTCCAGGCTGGGATTATCACTCTGGTTCTGCCTGCACAATGAGGAGCATAAAATACATAAAAGTGTACCAAAGCTGGCAGCGGCTGTGGTGTCCTGTCCAGTCCCCGCTGTGTCCAGTGCCCCCCTCCAGCTGCAAATAAGGGACACCAAAGAAAGTCAACACCACAGACTTCTCCAGAATATTTTCAAATAATCTGTGTTTTTTAAATCATTGTTGATTTGGTTTTTCTGCTCTGAATTCGCTCACTTTTCGAGGAGCAGCAGACAAAAGTGATCATTACCAGAATAATAGAAGTTTTGCAATCTCGTATCGGTGGGAAACTCTTTGCTGTTTGACTTTTCCCTGGAATACATTGGTAGAAATATGAGTTCCGATTTCAGAGTTAAATGCACGCCTCAGTGGCTCCGTTTATGCATTCATAATTCTATTTACAATTAGAAACAATGTAATCAGGAATAGAACTTTCTTTGTAGGCTGAGCGCACCAAATGACTTGTGGAGAAAAAGTGGTGTTAAGCCCTGCTTTCTTCCCCACAATTTAGAAGCATTTAAGCATCATCTCCAACATACATTAGGAAATTATGGGCTAATCAAGCCCATATGGGGCAGTACTCGGGTGAGAGACCGCTGGGTCCCTCCCTAAATTCCCTTTTGCACAGCAAAGCCCCGAGTGCTGGCACACGACAGGACACAAACCCACCCCGTGCGACGGTTCCCTGTAAATATTTTAATTCCTTTCGAGCAGAAAAGCACAGCTTTAAATGGAAATGCGGACGGGGAGAGGGCACATGGCACGGAGTAATTGAGAATTCCCGTGCCCTGCCAGGCGGGGTTAATGGGCAGTGCCCTGCAGAAATCCGGCTCCTGCGAATCCTTGAAATGTCAGAGTGCTACAAAACAAGACGCTGATCCAGGTCCTTGTGGTGTTAAGTGGAGGCTGCAGGGCAGCTCTGAACCCAAACGCGTAATTTGTAGACACAGGATGTCATTTATGATTGCTTACCTCTCATTAAAACTAATCAGAACGGCTTTCTGGCAAAAATTGATTTTTAATTGGAAAAGTTACATCTGTGAACCTGGTTTCTTTTCCCTTGAAAAGCTGGGAACTGATGGACAATGTCCTTGTTTGCTGAGGGATTCAAGAGCACTGAATAACCTTTCTTTCCTCTTCAGTTTTTGGCCAAAATTAGCATTAAAAAATATTTGTTTGCATGCTTTGCAGGATGATTTTAGTCAGAAAAGTAACTTTCCATTTAAAAAATAAAAAAAATCAGGGGATGTTTTCAGTTGCCGGCTTGGGAAGCACATGGCTGCTGGGAAGGGCAGGGTCTTCCAGGGGCCTCCACGCTCCTCAGGGTTCTTCTCAACAGGACTGTCACTGGCAGCACAAGGGGCTGCAAAGTCAGCTTTAATTAAAACCTTTCCTTCTACCTGCACACGGAACAGCTGCAGCACCCACAACACGAGCAAGGCCAGGGCTGTGGAATGGAAAAGGAGACTTCGGTAATGGCAACCCCACACAAAGCTGCTTGTGCCACAAATCCCAGAAAATGCTGCTCGCTGCTCCCTGGATGCGACACTCAGTGCTCTGGGCTCGTGAGCAGGTGGGCATCGGGCACAGGATGGGCTTGGAGGCCTTTTCCAGCCTGGATGATTCTGTGGAATAGCTGTAGGTGCCAAGTTCTTTGGGAATTTCAGTGTGACTGAAACAGCGGCAATGCAAACCCCTCCACACAGAGATGGTGAAACAGCAAAGGTGTCCCGGATCCTCAAGACTGCCCGCTCAGTGTGATCCTGAAGGAGAGAAGTGATGTCCATCCTTCCTCCCTCCCCAGCTGCTGGAAGCGTGCCCCACGAAGCTGGCATGGGCCCTGCCCTCGCTGAGGAGCTGCTATGGAGGGATTAGCCCAGGATACCAGGAGCTGATGTGTTCAACAGTCCCCGTCCCATCCATCCCAGCCGGGCCAGGGCAGTGAGCATTCCCTTGGCAGCAGAAAGGCCCAGCCAGCTCTGGGTGTTGGCAGCCCTTGCACCCAGACTCAGGCAGGAAGCACACAGAAGCGTTCCCTGGAGCAGGGAGCATTGCCAGGGCTGTCCTGGCTGGTGGAGGTGGGAATGCTCCACGTGGGGAGCGGGGACAAGGACCTGGAATGGAGCTGGATCTGAGGGAGGACGTTTGCTCCAGCCTGGCACTGCCAGCTCCCCTCTCCTCCCTTCCCAAAATGCAGGTGAACGCATTTATCTCCAAGGTGGGCGAGGTTGTTAATTCGATAATCACACTCCAGTTATTTTAAACTGAACAATTGCTAAGCCTGGTGTGCAACGTGGGTTTATTTCTTTGTTTTCCTGAGATATTTTTTCCCTTTGTGAGCACTCACAGAAATATCCTGGCAGGACGTGCATCTCATTTTCCCGAGGATTTCATCAAGACCCCAGGGAACGGAACTGTATCACCTGAAGTCACCTTTCCATCATGAGATCCAGGCAGGAGACACAGAGGACCCCTGGAATTTAAACTTCTTCGGTGCTCCGCTCAACAGAGCTGAGCAGGAATTTATGCTGGCGCTGAAGTTCTCAGAGCCAGGCTGTGCTATTTAAAACGGAATTTCATCCTAATGAGCCTAAAATAAAACAATGTGTGGAAGGAGATTTCAAAGTACCCTCAGCTGTAGCAGTCGCTCGGCAGGAGGAGGAAGAAATGCCAAACGCTGCCGAAGAGCACCCTCTCCTGGAGGCAGCGCCCGTGCGGAGCCCTCCAAACGCACCTCGCGCAGCACAGCCTGAGCTCTGCCGCTCCTCAGCGGGAAACGGACTCGAGGTAAGAGGCCGTGGAGAACGCTTCCCATTCCGTGTCCCACGGAAAGCGTAGAAAATACTCACCTATTTTTCTCTGTGTTTTGTATTAAATCGTGAAACGTTACCAGAAGCAGCGTAATTTGCTTTAAAAGGTGCTAGTTACGAAAGGTGAATTTTCACCGTGGTTTTACCATTACTGTAAGACCTTTCAGGTGCGTCTCTCAGCAAATCGGGGTTAATTTTTTGTATCCAACAGTTGCTTTATTTTTATCTATTTCCAAGATTATCATAAAAAGATTTTTTTTCACTGTAGAAAAATAGCTTGTATAGATACGTTTTATTTTGTAGTGCTTTATGAGAAAATATCTTTTACGTATTTAATATTTTGCCTTCTTCAGGAAGACGGTCTTCTATTTCTGACTCCTGACTGAATGGATTTGATTTGTGAAGTTTTCAATGCACATTTAAAATCTGCTCTCGATGAATACTCTGCCACATTCTCTGAAATTCACAGATGAATGAATTTTTACAGGATTCCTGGAAAGCAAACACATCTGACCACGGGGAATATTAGCCTGATAAAGATTTAATTGTAAAATGACAATGAGCAGCAGCTGAAGTTCAGACTGTATTTCCCTGGCTGTCATTTCTGCGTGCAGACATTATTCTAATAGGATACCCTCTCATCTCTGTTACCCTTCTCATGATCTTTTCAGTGCCTGAAAAAGTCAAGTACCGATATCTTGTGACATGAACACAAAGCAAAAGCCTTTTTTTTCAGAAAGATTCTCATTTTTATTTATTTATTTATTTATTTTCAGTGGGTGACACAGAGTTCATGAATAGCAGCATGAGGTTGTGATACCGAACCAACATCCTTTATTATTCTTATTTTACACCAGGACTGGCCAAGTTTTAAACTGTTAACTAGAGATCAGCAGATGGGATTTTTAGCTGGAATATCCTAGGATGCTCTGTACAACAGCACTGTGCTCACACAGCTCAGATGCAGAGCTCTTTGCACACCAGTTCTCACAAACAACATGTGCAGTCCCATTATTTATCTGTGCCGTGGCCAAGTTAATTGAAATTTTCGCCCAAAGAAAGTGTTCCCTACACTTTGTTCATCATTCTAACAATATCAAATGTCACCCACAGCAGCATAAACAGAGACTCCTGCTCACTTAAATCATCCCATCGAACTGAGAACGGCACTTCCCTTCCTGTAGCTCCAGCGGTGTGGGACGTGGTATTTAATAACTGATGGATAATTACACTGTACGAAAGGAATTCTCTTTTTATCCACCAGCAGTTCATTTAGCTGGGGGAATCCTGTCAGTTCAAAGTTGGAGAGGGTTGATCTCAAACAGACAGGGTGTAAGCAGAGGTCCTGCAGTCATCAGACAGTGAAACATCCCTTGCCTGTGATCCCACAAAAGGTGTTTCTGTGGCACTTTGATAGGCACTGCTTGTCCTGAATTCTGCTGCCTTCTGGATGCACACATTTCGTGGAGGATGGAAAGATTTATAGAGCGAAACTGAAGGCAGAAGATTATTTTTTTGTAAGCTTGGGAGTGCATGGATTAATAAATCCTGGTTGTCCCAGCTCTTAGGAATTCCATTCTGTCTAAATTTCAGTTTTGTTTTCTCCTTTCCCCCCCTGGCAGAGCTGAACCTGGGGATAGCATCACTCAATGGCTCGTTAGTTTGATAAAGTGGCACAAGTGACTCCAGCTCCGATGGGTACTTCCAGCTCCGAAACATTTACACATCCCAAGGGGATTCTGAAAAACACCACGAAGTCTTTAGGTACTGAATCACAGGCAAGTATTTTGAATCTTTAATTTTTTTTTATATATTCTTTTCTATGAGGATGTCAGAACTAAAATATGGAATATGCTTTTCCCACTTGGTTCCCATTACTTGTAAAGCATTCAAAAGCTTCCAGAATAAAATTACCTCTATGCCCTGCCAGGGAGCAGGCAGAGCTCCACGGAGTATCAAGGGAGTCCCTCTGCTGGTGTTGCTTTCCATTTTTAACCCAAATATAATAATAAAAATGACTAAATATGAGTCTGGAGCTGTACAACCTTAGCTTCAGCATTTATTTGTTATCATGCTCATCCCAGTGGAGTTTTACTGTACTTTTATATTTATACAAAAAGTGCTGAAATATATTCCATAAATTAACGAGTTTATTTTCAGGTGCGACATATTCATCATCATCATCATCATCATCATGATGTGAGTTTGTTTTAAAAGTTGGCTCATATGAGAGCAGCCAATTTGCATTGAGGAAAAAAAGATTTGAGAGAGAAATGCAAAGGGAGAAGAGGTGCAGGAAGCAGAATTCAATCCCGAAATATCCAGCTGCACATTTTCCATGGGGGAGAGAGCACGGGGGCACATTTAACCCCATAAACGCCTGACATTCCCCCTGGGTGGATTCAGGTCTGCATCCTGACAGTGAAGAATTAAACAATTCAACACAAAAATACATTTCTGTTTTGTTCCAGTATTCGTTTGAGGCTTAATCACAGTTGTCAATGTGCTATTGCAGTGAATAATATTTTCATATTGAGTTATTCTACAGTTCCTACAGCAATAAGGAATATCTAAGGTACTAACTGATTGTTTCAGCTTTATTTATTGTACAGGAAAGCAATGACATTGGAAATATTGTATAAATAGCAAATACACTGAACAGCAAAATCCCTACCCTGCATTATGAATTGAAATGACATTATTTTAAAATATTTGAAAAAATCATAATTATATGTTCTCAGCACAGAGACAGACTACCTATTATTTTAACATAATTAATTTGAGCTCAGAGCATTTTTGTTGCTGTGTCATTATCCATCAAAACGCTAAAAATTGGGGTTTGAATCTCTTTTTTTTTCTATAAATCCATCATTTGTTTGTCTCCACACCCAAAATTTTTAATTACAATTCACATTTCTTTTTTTTTTTTTTGTTCTGTGCCCTAGGCCACATTCCAACCTCACTTGTAATGTTCTTGCACCAGGGCCTTCAAGAGAGAGCTCTCCCTCTTCAGTGAGCACAGGCTTGTAACCGACTTGCTGTTTTTTCCCTGTGATACTGTTGGGTTTTGAGGGGGATTTTGCATTTTACTGGAATATCCTGTTCATTCATTCATTTATATTGCTGGTTAATGTGTTTTTCTCGTTCTCTTTTAAACCCCCTCTCCTCCATCTGCTGTGAAAGGCAAAGGAAACAATCAATGGTGTCTCAGTTAAAGGGTCAGGGCTGAACAGGTACCTCTCTTCCAGCGCTGGGATAGGTTTGGGTTGGGTTTTCTCTGAGCTCAGGGCAGGATCCGCTGCTCCTGTGTGGTCTGGGATGACAGGAGATGGATGGAAGCTCTGTATGAAGGCAAAAGTCCACCCCATTTCTTGTTGTCCAGTCTCCAGGAGAGCACTGAGGCCACAGCTGTCCAAACTGCCAGGGAACGCCTGTCTCCGAGGCTCTGATGAGCTCTGACATTTTTATGCCTCTGATTTTCTTTCCCCTTGTCCCTCATGATTGACATTTGTCTTTTCTGGGCCTTGTTTGCTTGCACTGCACTTGTGGGGAGCCTGGAGCAGTGCAGTATTTCCATGTCAGCCGGGTTAAGGGTGACGAACATTACACATGCACACTGATTTATGCCTGCGAGGCTGGAAATAGTGTCAAGTGTGATCTCAGCAGAGCTCTGCTCCATGACTCAAGCACTCAGTGCAATGTTACACTCTCAGACATCAATCCTCAGCCAGGCAAAGGAGAACTCCTCTGGAGCGTGGTTTGATGAAGTCCTGAGCTGGGAGTGGTTTTGGTTATTCATGAGATAATAACGGTGTTGGCAGTGTTCATGCCAAAGCCAGAATCCTAGAATCCCAGAATCCCAGGATCACTGAGGTGGGAAAAGACCTCCAAGCTGTGCCCAATGCCCACCTTGTCCCCAGCCCAGAGCACTGAGATCCACATCCGGGCCTTCCCTGGACACCTGCAGGGATGGGCACTCCAAACCTCCCTGGGCAGCCCCTCCCAGTACCTGACCACGCCTTCCGTGGAGAAATTCCTGGTGTCCAACCTGAACCTCCCCTGGCACAACTTTTTATCCAGGTCCTTCCATGGTTCTCTTTCACAGGGCCATATGTCAGGAGCTCCTGTGAACAGCTGTGCATCTGAAAGCTGCTGCTCTCCCAAAGCCATGAGGCAGTATTTGCAGTATTTCAAGCTCTGTGTTGCGTTGAAGTCGGTGCCTAGTGACCGGTTTTTCTTCTTCTAACCATCCACGTACAACAAAGCCCAGAGAGAGGGATTTGGCAGTCAGAATTCCCTTGGGATACCACAGGACTTGACCCTCAGGCGCCTGCACAGCTACTGCTGCTTCTGCTGCAGGTGCCTCTCTCCCTCTGGTTTTAACCACACGGAGCTGCCAGGACCTGAAAAACCTTTCCCAGCGCAGCCACTACCAAAATTCAGGAATCCCTGTGAAAAGCATTAATGTGGCCCTACCTCATCTTCTCCCTGAACAAAAACAGGTTGAAAATTCCCAACCGAGCTGTACTTGCAGCAAATTCCAGAGGTGGGAAGCACCAGGGAGCCCTTCCCTTCCCGAGGCTTCCAGCCCCTGGGAACAGAGCAGTGCAATTTGCTACCAACCAAGCACTTTCTGCAGGACAGCTGGAAGGAATGATGGCAGGGGTGGAGGGAATTCCTCTTTCCAATGCCAGTCGCAGCAGGGCAGCTCATCTGAATCTTCTCCTGTTTGTTCATTTAACACATCTCGTTAGTAGTGTCCAATTAATAATGCAGCAAATAACGCACCAGACACAAAACCTGGCTCGGTGGTGCCGCCTCAGAGTTCAGTATTGCTGTCCTGACACCCATTTGGAAGGAGAAGCACATCCCTGGGCTCCTTCCCTGCTGTATTTGTTCTGGCAGCCAGAAGGGGCACACAGCCTGCCCAGCTTGGCAGCACAGGGCCCTGGGTAAGTGCAAATTCATTTTTTTAACGAAACACAGCCCCTATTCTTGTTGATTCAACTCAAGCAGGCTTATACTCTAGTGAAAAGGCATTGAACTGATGGAGAAACAGATAAAAATAATTTATGCTGTGTTCCAAAGCACACCTGTGGCTGCAACTACAACTGGTGGATAGACAAGACAGGCAGACAGCTTTGGAAATGGGTCACAGTGTTCTGGAAAAAACGACAAAATGAGTTAAAAGTCAGTTTTCAGTTCCACAGCTCTGTCTATACTGTGGAAAAAAATAGAATTGTGTTGATTACTATTACTCTAAGATTTAATTTCTTTTGGATCTGTTCCCAAAATGGTCTCATCAGCACCAACCATATTCTTATTTCTGTGCTATGCTTTATAGGTACGGGCTCTGTAGCCATGCTAACATAAAACCATCTATATTTCCAGAATCAATGTAAATTCCTTAATTTTTATTACTTTAGAGGAAAGGGAGGATTCTGAATAAATTTTGAAACTCCTAGTAACGTTCCACATTCAATACTCATTGCGTGGAGTTTACTTGGTTTTCTTCTTCATTAGTGTTTTCATGTGTCAATCAAATTTTTAATCCAAACTTGGATTAAAGTATACCTAAGGTCTTGAAGTGAGATGAGTTTGATGTTTGTAACCACACTTTGATGTGCTATCCAATACAGAAGCTTTCAAAGACCAGAATTAAGAGTATCACCTCTGTATCTTACTTTGGTTCCCTGGTAATACCGTGTCTGGGCTATATTGTTTTGGTAAAATGTCAAGAGGGCACTGCTTACCCAGGAAATAAGACCTGAAGTATAATATGAACTGCCTCTCCGTGCAATTATTAGTGTTGTGCTGGGAAAAAAAAAAAATAAATAAGTGATTTGGCATGAAGAACAATAATGAGCAATTCCTTCAACTTCTTTGCATGGTGCCCATTGAGGAATCTTGTGCCTCTGCCCGAGGCAAGGCATTGAGCAGAGATGAGCTTTAATGTCCCTTCAACCCAAACCGTTCTGTGATTCTAATGTGACCCAGGAGAAACGGCCACAACTTCAGGCTGGTTTCCACTGCTTCTCCTACCGCAAGGTTTAATCCCGGCGTCAGCCCCGAGTCCCTAACGCACTGCTCGACAAGTTCAAGATTAACCTGGGACTGAGGGCTCTGAGGGAGCCGGGGGCGCTCCCAGCCCGCGGTCGCCTCAGCGGGGCCGGGCACGGCGGCTGCGGCCGCTCCTGGCACGGGCCGGGCCCGGGGCTGAAGGCTCGGGCTTTAACGCCGCCGCTTCGCCACCTCAGCGCTGTGTCTGCCCGGGGCCGCCGAGGGCCGGCACCGCCACAGCCCCGCCGCCGCCACTGAGCATGCTCGGCTCCCGCACATC